>CM051257.1:73605475-74120475 GCA_027921565.1 Artemia sinica | reverse complement strand
CAAGTTTTTATGCTGATTGCCTTTTATGGTCAACTTCATTATCTTTTTATTTTTAAGAGGTGGGGGTTGTGTCTATTGCTGCAACCTTTTTTTGAAATTATTTAAATTTCTTCGTCTGAAAGTGTTCCTGTTAGAAAAGTACTGTACTTTTTTCAGCTGATTTTTAGAACACTTTTAATTAAGTTTTGCCCTGCATTTGCTAGTTCTCATTTCTTCATAAAAATGCAATTTTTACGACATACTGGTTATCAATTTTATTCCAGCTTTAATTACTATTTTATATGCCAAAGAAAGAGAGACAATAATTCTCTTGGAAAGGCTAAATAACTTTGAATTCGGTGCTCATTATCTGTGGTTTATTGATAAGCTTGAATCTGGGAGGATTATAAGAATGAATTTCTGTTCATTACTGCGAGTTTTTTTTGTTGTGTAATGTTATATTTTATTTTCAAAGAAAAAGTGGATACTTTTAGTTTGTGTTAGGGTTTAATGGATTGGGATTTGGGTGTTTGGGTTGGCACAGGTGAAAACCAATTGCTTAAACTAGGGGTCTCCTGTGCCAGTTCGTTTTCTCAGATCCAATGCATCGCTAAAGTTAAAATTATTACCTTGAACTATTATTGTGGTTTGCTTGTGACGACGGGGTTAATTTTTGGCTTATTCTTAATGGATTTTGTCGTTGGCTTTTATCTCTGGTAAATTTTTCGGTTATAATTTATTTTTATATTGCTTTTCGTTTCTTTTACCTAGCACCTTTTTTTGCTTTATAAGCTTATTCTAAGTTTCGCTTAAATCTTTATAGATCTTAATTATTACCTTAAGAATATTTTTCTTTTTACCTTTTGTAACCAATAAAGAAAATTAATATATTAGACTATAACTAATTATAACAAGATTACAGCTAGCTTATACATTTAGTGCACTTAATGTAAACTCTTGCTGTTATCTTATTAATGTTATTTTTAAATTTCTTTTAAACAATTTTTTTTCAAATTCGACTGGAGTTGCCACCTCAGAGAGTCAAAAGTCAGTAGATGCATTGCATGTCCTTAACAACGAGAGACCAGCAGGGATTGAGCTCAACTCCAAATTTGCTAGCTTCCAATGAGCCTATTTCAATTACACTACACTCCTTCGTTTTATTTTTGTTTTTTTTTAATTACCCCCCAAATAATTTTTTTCAATATACATATCAAAAGAATCGCCTTTTAATGCTGATTCTAAATATGTATAATTCTATTAGTTTCACTACAACCATTAAAAGTTTCGAGTCACCTATGAATGCCCTGTGTAACTGTTTCCGTGATAAGGTTTCTGTTGGCTTCCTATCACACTCTATTTGTCGACTAATTGAGATATAAGGGATTATTTGCTTCACTCTATTTGCTTTCTACCATCAGACCGTATTTCTTTGATATATTATGAAGGAAATTTTGAAATTATTAAAATATAGATATTTCTTTAGAGGCTCTTTACTCGTTTTATTCTATTTATTATTATTTTTTTCCGTTATCATTATTTTATTCAAATATTAATCGGCTGGGAGCCAAGCTTGTCCCCCCTTTCTCCGTTTCCCGGTCCGAATTTTGGACTCCAAATTTTTGTTTCTCTTCTTTATAATATTTGCAAGTTTTTCGGTGGTCTCTATAGTGTGGTTTACAAGGCTCTGAATTCGAGCGCGCGGTTTTGTTGCCTCGTCAAATATCTTAAATCTTTGTTTCTCATGATGTTTGGCCTTTTTCATAAGTGATTTAGCTACTTGTGCTGCTGACGAAGGAACTTGTTGTTGTCCTTCTGGTTTATATACTTTTCTCTATAATTTCTCTCTTAAGGAGGGTTTTCTTAACGATGGCCCAGGTTTAGTTATATATGTTTCTGTAGAAGAATTATCGGTGTCATATTCTGTTAGCTCGCGTCTAGTAGATGGAGTTTGTTCCAAAAGCCATTTTTGTGTTAAGACTGTAGGTGAGTCTAATGTATGAAAATCAGGTAATTCATTGGTTCCTTCCAATTTTGCGTCCTCTTTGTATTTCACCTTTGGTTTATCACGCTTTATACCATTTGGTTGTGTTTGAGGTTCTTCATCGCTAGTATCCGATGAGCATCGAATACTTCCCTTTTTCTCTTGTTTGCTGTGGAGAGTTTGTAGCCAAGACTGGGCTAAATACTCCTTCCACTCCTCCCAACCTTTGCGGTCGTCAAAAGGGTCATAAAATTCATATGGTCTTCTGATTCTTCTTCTAATTCACAGCAGGCGGGCTATTCAGTTGGTACTATTTAGCCCTCTTCTTTTTGCTTCACTCTGTGAGCTACAGAGCTACTGTCTTGGTTGTCTCTTATTTATTAGATATTCTCAGATATCTTTCAGTAGATTTTTGACTCAAGGAGTTCAAATATAAGATGATAGATATCGATTTCTGTGCTCTGTGTGCAGGTGTAGTTGGCTAGGCTCTTGGCTGATAGTGAGATTTTGTGGTGTTTGAAGTATTTTAACAGTTTACAAAGCAAGGTATGTTGTGCAGACGTCAGCATATTACATTCAAATAGGCAATGGTCAATTGTTTCATTATTCATATTACAATGCCTGCAAAGAGGGGACAGGGGAATTGAACCACTTGAATTAGAAAGCTTATATGAGAATGCAAGGAAATTTAGTCCATTTGTTCCAGAACGAATTCTATGATAAATTTTAGAAAGATACTTATTGGAAAAGGGGGAAAGGATAGGACTAATCTTATTAAAATTAATATCTGATAGCCTCCATCGGTAAATATCTCTAATTGGGATTGGTCTCCCACTTGGCTGGTCAATATATATAGCATTATTTTCTATTTCATCAACCTGATGATTACCACTTATGCCAGAGTGGCTAGGAATGTACTGCAAATAAGTTTTTATGCCACTTGAAGCAAGATTATCAATAATACTGAGACAATGATAAGTGTCAATGTCCAACTTATATTTAGGAGCTGAGGCCAGCAACTCAAGGCTTGATAAAGAGTCGGAATAGATGATAATATTATTCGAGTTTGCAATTAAAGGTTGGTTTTGCTTAAGGTGTTCTAATGCCATGATTATGGCATTTAACTCAGCAGACATTATAGATAAATTATTAAATAATCTCTCGCCCATTGCAATTTTCAGGTGAGGAAGGAAAACACCACTTGCAACCTTCTCATTCATTTTTGACCCATCAACAAATATTTGGAAGTGATTTTTATAGGTGATTGTATTAAGTTCTGCAAATTTTTTCTGGACAAAAGCAATGGGGGTTAAATCTTTATTCCATTTTGAAAATTCAGTATTTATTATGGGAAATGACCAATTCCATGGAGGGGATTGGGGGAAAGTAGGTGCAATAGACTTTGCTGGTACAGGGAACTTCTTTTGAATATTGGCATACTCATCTGCAATACCTCTATACATGGCTGGATTTCTTAACCAATTATGTAATGTGTGTGAGCTATTTGATTCAATTTTTGTAAGATGTTTTTTCAAGAGAAAGCTACGTCTCTCCCTTATTGTTGTTAATCCACTCTCCATAAGCAGAAACTTGGTGCTTGTGGTTTTCCTAAGACCAAATATGAGACGTATTATATCATTTTGTGTTATTTCAATTTTTTTGCATCTGGGTCTTTGCACACGCACCATAGACGATGAGCCCATAGTCAATATGGGGTCTTATATGTGATTTATAAGACTGGAGTAAGGTTTTCTCCTTACAGCCCCAGGGTGTGGAAAGAAGTCTTTTTAGTATATTTGCTTTTCTATAGCATTTTTTTATTGTGTTTGAAATGTGGAGGTGGAAATTAAGTTTTTGGTCAAGCATGAGACCTAGGTAATTAATATGATTATCTTCTGGAATAGTTGTTTTATTTAGAGTTAGTTTTGCATTAACATGGTTTCGCTTCCGGTGAATTTGGATTATTTTTGACTTGGTGGGTGCAATGGGTAAATCTGAATGTTGAGAGAATTTTTCAAACTGGAAAAGTGACTTTTGCAGATTTGACTGTGCTATCTCAAAGGTGTTGCCAGATGACCATAGCACCAGATCATCAGCATATTGTAGATTCATGTGGGGTAGGTTCATGTCCCAAAGATATAGGGCAAATAGGAGGCAACTGAGGACTGCTCTCTGAGGTAGGCCTTTGGTTATTGTCTTTTGGGGTGAAGAGGCTGAACCAACACAAACGATGAAACTTCGCACTTCTATGAAGGATTTAATAAAGGATACTAGCTTAGGGGGTACTCCAAGGTTTGCAATTTTAATTAAAAGGATTTGGTGGTTCAAATTGTCATATGCCCCTTCAAAATCTAGGAAAGCTGCCACTAGGACATTATTTTTGAGAAAGATACATTTATTGCATTTGTTAGCAAAATGAAAGCATCTGTTGAGGAGTGGTGTTTCCTGAATCCAGTTTGAGTGTGTAGGATCATATTATTTTTTTCAACAAACCAGAGGAGTCTGTGATAGATCATTTTCTCCATTATTTTCCCCATCACAGGTGTAATCATTATGGGCCTATAAGACTCAGGGTTATCTTTTGCTTTATTTTTCTTTAGGATTGGTAAGAGGGACGAACATTTCCATATATTGGGGAACCTAGAAGATGCCCAAGCGTGATTATAACAATTTAGCAATTCTTGTTTGTATGAAGGTGTGAGATTCATTATCCATGTAGGGTGTATATTGTCATAGCTGCTGCTAGTTTTGGTCCTAATATGATGTATTGTATTATTCAATTCCTGGATTGAAAATGGATTGGTTATGTACTCGAATCCTGGGCGTGGTTGGTAACTTGGGTTCATAGGAATTGTGGACAGTTTGCTTTGATTATTTGATGTTAGCTTATTAACACAAAGAGTTGCAAATAGGTTAGCTTTTCCATTATCATTGTCATAATGGGTATTATTATGTATAAGCTCATACAGGAGTGGGTTGGGGGAAGTCTTTTTCCCACAGATGTGGCTTATGACTTTATGTATAATTCGCTCATGCGTTTCTCTGGAGAGATTATTTGCAAAATTATTCCAGTATTTATATTTAGCATCTATTGTAGTCCTTTTTAGATTAAATTCTGCTTGTAATTTTTTTAAATATGTAGTAGGTGATGGTTTTTTTATGAATTCTGTCCTAGCTGCCTTTTTTATCCTCCATTTATTTAGGCACTCATTTGTCCACCATGCTTTAGGAATTTGTTTAGGGAATGTTTTCTTAGGTGTTGTCTTGGGGATAGCATGATTAGCTGTATTTATTAGTAAAGATGTCAAGGCTTCAGCATGTGTGTCAACTGTTGTGTTAGAAATGCATGAACTTTGGGTGAAACTTGTAATTTCATCATTTAGCTTATTTTGGAACATAGACCAATTTGCTTTAGTGTTGATATATTTGGAGGTATGAGATAAAGTTTCAGCAGGTTCATTTAGGGAGCAAACTATAGCAAAGTGGTCAGTACATAGACTATCAATTTTATTTATGTAAATTTTGTTCAAAATATTTAATGACACAATTTGTAGGTCAATTGTGGAGAATCTGCCACTTTTGGGGTTGAAATATGTATTCAGGGTTGGAGGGGTAGCAACAGTTAATTCATTATTATTTGAAGTCATATGCTCAATGAATTTACCAGCTTTATTTGCTGGTTTATTCCCCCACAAAAGGCTGTGGGCATTGAAATCACCACAAATAATGATATTTTTTAACATATTAGAATTATTTATATAATTAAAGAAATCCTTGGCATCTGTAGTTTGGCCATTAGGGTTATAAAAGCTTATTATGTAGGTTTTTAAATTATTCAGCCAAACACTGATACCAATTACATCAACATCATTTGCAAAATCTGGAAAATTGATGCCACAAAATTTTATATTATTTTTAACTAATAAAGCTACCCCACCTCCTTTTCTCTCTGAAGATCTATCCTTTCTCAGGATAGTATATCCCGGAGACTTAATTTGTTGATTTTGGGTTAAATGAGTTTCCTGGAGGCAAGCAATATTAATGGAATTATTATTCATAAATGATATTAGTTCATTTAGCTTATTTTCTGTGAGTGATCTTACATTCCATTGGAGTATTGATATATGTTGTGTTGCTGATTTATTCTTCATATGACTGTGTATCAATGTTCAGCTTTGTTAAAAGTAAAGCAAGATCTTTTTTTGCTTGAATGAGCATATCATCTGGGATGTAGATTTTTGCCAATTCTGCAATAATTTTTGTTTTCTGTAGTTGATGTATGTTCATGGCCTGAACTGCATTACAGTTTAGAATGAATAAGCATATATTTGGGGATTGCATTTTTGGTTGTGCATCCTGTTTGTTGATTAGGGGATTGATTCCTGGTAGTGTTTCTGGTTTGTTTCTTCTTGGGGGGGGGGGCAGGCTGACCTCATTTCACCGGACAAGGAGGCTTGTTGGCTTGGCGATTCCTTCTGATAGGGATTTGAGCTAGGGGGCTTAGAAGATGGTGTTTTATATGGGGTGCTTGATGCATTGGGGGAATTTGACTTGGGGGTTTCGGTTGGTTTCATTACAGGCTTTATTTGGTATAGTTGGGCAGCATTTGCTTCCATTGCTGCAAAAGGGTATGGGATGGCCTTCTCTGTTGATATTTGGAGTGTTAGAGCTCTTTTCTTGTATGCAGGGCATAATGATTTATTTGTAGATTCATGTGGGCCTTTGCAATTGATGCATGTAGGCTGAGTGTTGTTGCAAGTTGTCAGCTCTTTAGGATGGAAAGATTTACAATTACTACACTCTTGGAGAATTTCATTGCATTTGTTTGTCGTGTGTCCCAGTTTGCAACATTTCTGACACTGGATTCTGATATATACTGGTGAAATTATTTCCTCTATTTCTTCGTCTGAAGGAATAGGCTCTGATTTCCAAGGTTTTGAAAAAAATCCTTTTTTCATTCTATTATGGTGTACTACTTCTTCCTTTTCATTATACTGATACTTTAGAACATATGTTAAGTTATTTGGTAGAATTTTTACAATCCTGTAGGGCCCATCCCATTTCGGTTTTAGCTTTTTTGTCCCTTCTAGGTTGGTTTTATATACGTAAACCAAGTCTCCTAAACAATAATTTCTCTTATTTTTGCTTGTTCTGTCATATTTTTCTTTTTGTTCTGTTTTCATATCTTCCAAATTGTCTTTAACTTGTTCCATAGCTTTTTTCATTCGCATCACCATTTCTTGCTTATATATGTCTAGGTTGTAATATATTCTATCATTTTGTATTTCATCTAAACAAATTCTGGGATCTCTTAGATGTTGTAAAAAAATGGCGTTTGTTTAAAAAAACGTGAAAAAGCCGTATTTATTGCAAAGACTACGAACGGTAAATGTTCATCCCAATTTTCATTTTCTTCTCTTGCATGTATCACCAGCATGTAAGCTAATTCACTATGTTTCCGTTCAACCTTTCCATTAGCTGATGCCATATAAGACGAGGTAAACCATCGTTTAACCCCCAGATATTCCGTAATTTCGTCTAATAATTTGGTTCGAAAACATGGCCCATTGTCACTAAGTTAAACTCTGGGAAAAATTTCGTATTCCAAAAAGAGGCGGCTGACTAAAACTTTCGCAATGGTTTTTGTCTTTTCGTCTTTAATTTGAATAGCGTATAAGTATGAGTTAAGATGGTCAACTACGGTTAGTGCACACCTGTTTCCTTTCCTGGAAACTGGTAAACTTCCTCCTGTTCCCCAAATGTCTCTTGACATTAGTTCTCCTACCCCGAAGGGGTGGGGTAGAGACCTAATTCGGCCCTAGGGGTCTTTGGTGGTGACTCTTGTTTCGCATACTCTCGGCAGCTTTGTGTGAAAGCTTTTACTTTTGAGTACATTTTTGGAAATAAAATTTCCTTTTATCCTCCCAATAGTTTTCGCTTCTCCCATGTGACAGCCAATCGTTGCGTGTGCCATCTGTCAAATTTCTCCTTCCAGTGATTTTGGAATTACTGGAATAATTTTTAAGTCATTTTTTCTATATTCTTGCGATGGTCTGTGATATCTTACCAAAAAAGTTTTACTTTCATCAAGATCAAAATTATCTAAGTCCTTCAAAAAATGTTTAAAGTGCTCTGGCAGTTCCACTCCTTTTGGTAAAAAGGATTTCATTGCTAAACAAAAATCATTTTTATCCTGATGATTCGAAATATTTTCATTAGATAGTATTTCTAGATAGGTAAAACGTTTTGACGGCCCTTTATATATATTGGGGTATATGAATATGCTTGCAGACGTAGTATCCACCGTGTCAGCCGTGCTGAAGTATTTTGCATCGTATGTAGCCAAATTAGTGATTTTTGGTCTACGCGTAAAATGAATTTTTTTCCAAGTAAAAATTGTCAAAAATATTCTGTAAAAACTACAACTGCTAAGCATTCCCTTTCAACTGTCGAATATTTTCTTTCTGCCTCCGTCAGTGACCTGCTGGCGTATTGGACTATTTATTCTTCTCCTTCCGAATTTCTGTTTAATAATATGGCTCCAATACCGTACCCCGAAGCATCTTTTTGTAAACAGAAGTCTTGTGACAAATCTGGTAGTTTAAGTATTGGTGTCTGTAATAATTGTCTTTTTATTTCATCCAGCGCTTGTTTTGCGTCCGCTGGACATTCGAATTTACTTGATTTTTTTAAAAGGTTTTTCAAAGGTTGCGCTAGTGTTGCATAATTTTTAATATATCGTCTGAAATAGCTTAACAAACCACAAACTGATCTGCCGCTTTTTAATCTTTAGGAGGCTGTAAATGTTCTATGACTGTAAATTTTTCTGGATTTGTTGAAATAGTACCTTGGTTTATCAGGTGTCCAAAAAAAATTAGTTTTGGCACTACTATTTTTAACTTTTCTGGTTTTAATTTTAAGCCTGCTTTTTCAAACTTTTCCAGTATTTTTCTAAGTCCGACCAAGTGGTCTTCCAGGTTTTCATTAAGCAAAATTACATCATCTAAATAAGCCAAGGTATCTTTTTTCCTTCCTGGTTCCTTATCTTTTAACACCAAATTCATTAGTCGACTAAAACAATTTGGACAAAATGATAAGGCAAAAGGCATACGTTCAAATGTGAACTTTCTTCCATCGTCTAAGATTACTGTTGCTTTATGCTTTGTTTCTTGATCTAAAGCTATTTGCCAATATCCTGCTATTAAGTCAAAACTAGTGTAGTATTTTGTACCTCCTAGCGAATCTAAAATCGTATCAATTCTGGGTAACTTCATCACGTCTTTTACCGTGACGGCTTTTAGCGCTCTAAAATCTATACATAACCTCCAGGTTTTATCTTTTTTCTGACTATTACTAGCGGAAAACACCAATTGCTAACACTTTCTTTAATTATACCCTGTTGTTGCATTTCCTTTATTTGGTCGTCCAGCCATGGTTTTAAATGATAAGGTGTTTTATACGGTGAAGTTTTAATTGGAGGGCCCTGTGTTGATATTTTGTGTGTGATTAAGTGAGTTAATCCGTAATCCGCTTTGTGTCTTGCAAAAGTCCATCTAAAATCTCAAAGTATATTTTCTACCCGGGTTCTTACGTTTTCCGGTAAATGTTTTAAATCAAATTGTTGCAAAAAATCAGTTTTCGACATTCCATACTTTTCTCGTGGTTGCAGTTTTAATGAGGATAATTGTTCGTGGCTAGTGAAATTTAAGCTTAATTCTAGACTGTTTAGAGATTTTTTTTCTGAATTTGAAATCTTTTCCACTGATCCAAGTTCTATTTGGTTCAGTTTTACTTTATTATCACTTAGATTTGATAGTTTTAAGTATGTGATACCATTTTCAATTTTAATAGCTTCATTTTCCACGAAAATCATGGGGTATTCTTTTAGGGTGTATCCTTCTATCATTGTATCCATTGTATTAACCTTTCCTTCTTTTGTATTTAATGTAGCTAGAATTTGAGCGGTTGTTCTCCCTTGTATTGTGATTTTTCCGCTTATTTTTAGGTTATAATTCGAATCGTCTTTTTCCTTATCTGTTGTTACGCAAATTTGCCTATTAGTTTCATTTGCCTGGTTTATGGTTATTGTATCAGATATGGGCTCCCATACGATCCCATATTTCCTGATGGCATCTACTCCTAGAATACAAGGAAATGGTAGCTGCTTGCATATTATCACCGTTACTGTTATTTCTTTATCCCCTGTTCTAAATTTTAATGAGCATTCCCCCAGAATTGTCAGCCTGTGCCCTGTCACTGATGTCAGAGTATTCTGGCATCTGCTTACGCGATTTTTGACACTAGGAGGAAACCTTTTAAAAACTTCCTCTCGAATTAATGCTTTAGATGCACCCATATCTAGTAAACATGGTAAATTTTGAAAACACTCAATTTTAAAACAACGCAAAATCGGTAGACTATTATTATTTGCATTTGTATCACAACATTCTAAACTGTATAGGGGTCTTTGTAAGGAAACAGCTCTGTCGATCCTTACAGGCTAGTTTCTCCGTTTAAATGCCCACTGTTTGGCCAAACGTTTCTGGGGTTATCCCAGTTTTCTTCAGCGTTGCTACTTTGACCTTGGGTATTGTTAACCGTTTGCCTCCTGGGCCTAAATTCAGGAATTTTGCTAGGAGTTTGCCAAGTATTGTTTGTTCCCTGCCTTCCTAAATTTCTGCCCCCCTGCGTTCTGAAATGGTGTCTTATCTTGTACTTCTGGCCTTCTTTGGGTATTCTTTGCCAGCAATCTTCCGCATAGTGATTTGGTTTGCCACAATAATAGCAATTGAATCTTTTCCTATATTGCTTGGTGATTTGCTCCTCCTCATGGGGTCTATACCTATTTCTATATATTCTTGACCTGTCACCATTTGCTCTATAATTTTCCTCGGGAGGAGGGGGTGGGTGTCCATAATACTTGGTATTCCAAGTCATTAAGGATCTAATACCATGGGATTGGTCGTCAAATGGGGAGGGGTCAGTCCATGGTGGGAGATTTTGGCCTTCCTCGCGCCTTTTTGGTTCACGATTTGGCTCCTCAAAGTTCACCCGCTTCTGTCCCCTTTCATATTTTTTACTTTCTTGGGCTCCTGTGTTATTTATTGACATCTGATCAAACTTTTTCATAGCCTCGTCAATTTTTACTTCTGTTTCGACTAGGATTATAGCCTGCTCTAAATTTTCAGGTTTCCGTGATAATAATAGTCTTAATAGCTTTTTTGGTAACCTTTGGGTAAATGTATGTTGCTGTACTTTTTGTACTGTCTCGTCATTTCCGCCTTTCTCTAATTGTAAGCATACATATCTACAAATTTTGTCGGCATATTCCCTGATACTAGTTGAGGTATTGAATGTCACTACCTCTGTTCTTAGCCTCTCGGAGATGCTTGTCTCTATGAATCTTGTTTTAAAAGATTCAATTAGAGTACTGCTGTCCTTGGGCTCTTTTTCCTTAATTGCCTCAAAATGTTTAAGGGCGCTTCCCTTTAATCTGGCTACAACGCATTGCTCTTTGACCTTATCCGCAAACGATTCAGTTACTTCGTCGAAAATTTTAATTTTTCGATAAACTCATCTGAAATTCCTTGCGTATTCGGGTATAATTTTTGCAATTTCAAGTACCGTTGATAGGGAAGTCATTTTTTCCTCTGGTAAAGCCATTTTATTTCAATCTACTATTTTTATCTAGCCCTCTCGACCCAGGTTTTCCAACGGCCACCAGTTGTGGTAACGTGATTTTAATGGTTGTTAGGGTGATGTAGTGGTAGATGCCTTTGTTCTCCCTTTATAGGGGAGATAAACTCTGGCCCTAAGTTATTTAAACTGTGGTAGCGTGCCCTAGGATATGACCGAACTAATGAGGCGTACCAGCTGGGTATGTTCGAGGGGCTAAAGGTAGGTTGTATAGAGGTTGTCTATAACACAATACTTTTATTCAGTTAACATATAATAATACCAGATATATATATATATATATATATATATATATATATATATATATATATAATATATATATATATATATATATATATATATATATATATATATATATATATATATATATATATATGTATATATATATATATATATATATATATATATATATAATATATATATATATATATATATATATATATATATATATATATATACTATATATATATATATATATATATATATATATATATAATATATATATATATATATATATATATATATATATATATATATATATATATATATATATATATATATAATATATATATATATATATATATATATATATATATATATATATATATATATATATATATATATATATATATATTCTACTGGGACTGGCTGTCCCAAGTAGACCACAAGTCTAAGAAAACTACAATAATATATAATAAGATACTTCGACACTTACACTAATCCGACACTGTTCCAAGGTATTTCTAACAAGATAATAAACGGGCAGAGGTTCGCCCTGCAAGTCAAAGAGTCTGTTCTCAGTCTCAAAAATCTGAGTATATATATGAAAAACCAACCACGTCCTTCCGGTTCATTGACGCATTTAGCCAGAAAATTGGTTATTGAGCAAGTTCCTTTTCAGCTTACACATTCCAGGATTTGTATCTTTATCTTAATAAAAAGTGGTATTTCGTAACTTTGTATTTGCGTCTTAATATATTTTTACTAAATTCCAAATTAACTAAATTAGAAAGTTTTATCACATGTGTAAGAACAGCTTTTCCTCTTTGAGTTACTTGCACAGGCGTAAAATGGTGCATACAGGCGAGAGACCATTTAAATGTGATTTATACAAGAAGAGCTTTTCCAATTCCAGCAATTCCAATTTGCATAGGCATAAGAGTGGACGCACCCAAGAAACTTTTTAAATGAGATTTATGACTCCAGTTTCTCTGCTTCTTTGGCAAGTGAATTTAGATTTTATCCAATAACCCATGCATTTGTAGAATTACACAAGCAGAAATATACAAGTGCTCAGTTTACAATATAAGATTTTCTTTAATGAGCAATTTGAACAGAAATGGAAGAATCTTGTTTCAAAAGTGCATGTGCATTAGGACTTTTATACATCCAGAAATATATTTAGAAAATAAGATAATGATTTGAAAAGTGACTAAATCATTGATGTCACAAAAAAAGAAAAAGCTGAAAATGATTGAAAAAGTAAGAGTATTTACTAGGTCGTTAACCGTTATTACGTAGCTATGACTCATTTAATCCATCTATTCATTTCCTAAATTCCATTTTTACCTTTTGTAGGTTTAAAAATCCGACAGGGTGTATTTATTTGCAATGTAATTAAGCTGATATCTTCTACTTAATCTAGCTCTCTCATTCTTAACTGGCAGAAAATAAACTAATTCCTATCTCTCGACAAATGACTATGTTGATTTTTAATCAAAGGTTCAGATCATTCACAGGTTTTCAAAGGAATGGTCTAGTGACTGAAAAATTTAATCACGTTAAATCAGAAATATTTCGTATGATGCTCATTCCACCTAATAATAATTTGGGCTGATAGATAACCAGATAAGGACTGTTTTTTCTTTTTTTTTTTTGTCTGCTTTTCTTCTTTACCAATTAATTTTTTTTTCGAGTCATAACCAATCAATTATGCCTCGGATCAGTTGTGACTCATCGATAAATATCATTATATCAACCAATAAAATTTTTCTGTTTTATGCCAATCTCGTTTGCCAGGATTTGAAGAACCGTAGTAGTGATAATTGTTTTTTTCTTCATTCGAAAACGTCGCAGCATTTACTTGAGGATCATATGCAAGCGGTCTAGTTTAAACCTTGTGTACAAGACAAACCCATTGCTTCAGATTAGAAAATGCTAGAAATTGTACATGGGTCATCAAAATTTAGCGTGGTTTCTAAGAAAAAAGGTGGAATTATTTTTAAAATGTGATTTGTGAGAACGTGAAATTCATTCCCTTATCACCCTTTTGAAACCTGTGATATCGTCACCTAAGCGATACAGAGCTGTAAGTGGGTGACCAAGTTTGATGTCAAGCAATGGCTTTAGACCTCGGCAAAATTAACGTGTGGATGTGGATGCCCCCTTTCTTTTTTTTATGATATACTAACTTATTTTACTTCTGCAAGAAGTTTTGCTTTGCGTTTGTTAAGCACAATCCTTTGAACTCAAATTTCTTGTCTGCCAGGTCTTGAAATGCTCAAAATTTAGGAACACTGCATGATTTTAACGTAAATTTGAAAAAATGCAGTGAAGACTCTTTAGCTAGATAATTCAGCCCTACAATCGCCTTTAGTAGCTCAGGGCTACTTCTAAAGGTTCAGAAAACGGCAAGATAGAGGAGTTGTTAAACAATTTTAACCACTTAACAAAGTTATTTTGCAACAAACTATATCTTTTTATTTTGCCTTCCACTGTCTTGCGAATTTCTATCAAAGCAACGTAATTTGCTAGTCTATCCACTCACATCATAAGTTGCGCTATGGGGCGAATCTTACGGAATTTGAAAGAAAATGCTTGAACCAAAAAAATTGATAGTTCCTGCCTGGAATTGCGAATAAATTTCCAGTCCGGGAATTGGAATTTCTGTCAGATCTGCATATAGTTTCTAAGGAAAATCCTATACGTCTTAACTTTAGGTGCAGTTATACGATGCAGAAAACCATGCGGAGGTGATCACACGTTTTACCATGCAGATTGAACAATATTATTTTCACTTTTAAAACCATGTAGGTGATCAAGGTCAAAAAAGACATTTCGTTACTGCAGCCATTTGGACCTTGTCACACCCAAAGATCCTTAATAGATTCCGATGATTAACAGCTCGCATCTTTTTCTCATAACTAATTCAATTGTCAAAGTGGAAATGACTCTCGATGATTTTTTCTTTATTTTTTGACTAAGATAGGTAGTGGTTTCGATATAAAATTTCGCTCTGTTGACATTCTCATGACAATATCTTTCTCCCATCTATTGAAATTGAACAAGCACCATTTATAGGTATTGTTAATGTCAAAGCTGGAAATACTTGCAGAACTCATGAAGGGAACAGACAGCTAGGTAGCAATCCTCTTGATTTTCTATTACGTGTTTTGAGGCCAGAGGCTGATCTTCCCAGGCTTACGCATCTTTGCTAGTAACGTTTTAGCGTTGCTTTTTTAGTCCAGTAAATCTACGGAAAAAATCGACGATCTGGGACAAAATTGCAATATAAATGATTTTTACACCATTTTTTAGAGAAAAAATTCTGTACAACATACAAAAAGTTCCCAAGAATCCCCCTGGTGGAACAGGGTGAAAAACAGGGGGAAAGGAGAAAATCCAGGGGAAAACTTGAAAATCCACGACCGGTAGTTTTTGATGCTGAGAATGGCATTCCTGATGCTCTTGGGCCCAAGAAGATCGAATATGCGTTTTTTTTATTGCTGTGTAATAAGTTGTTCCCCCATTTCCCCATTACAGGGGGAAAAGAGGGGAGAAATAAAGATCCTACACAGCAGTCTGCAAGACTTGTTTTCTGGGGTCTACAGAATTTGGAGAGGAGACAAAGGTCTACCAACCCGGTTTGAAAATCCTCTAACACCTTTCTGACAAGAGTTTAATATCCTATTCCCTGGTGCTTCTCTTTTCCACTTACCTTCAGATTCACTAATGGTACATTTACGCATAGCGGAAATCCGAGCGGATTGTGAAAACCGAGCCGATTTTCCGACCGGTTTTTTGCTTGAAATTTTCTCTAGCCGAAAGCTAGTGGTTGTTAAGATCGTAAAGTGAATTCAAACTTCAGTAAAAATTTGGAGCTTTCCTTATAGCTCAGGCTGTTTTCAAATGTTTTATTTTGTGAGGCAGAGCAGAAATAGAAGGAAATAATTTGTGTTACTTTGAAAGTGCGACGCGTCACGCTGGTTAAACAGTTCCTGAATTCTATTTTTACGTGTGAACAAGCGGTAAACCTTACGTACAACTTAAGGTACTTTGCTTCCTCGCTTTACGTCCTATTTCTGAGAGCCACTTAATTGGTCAAAATTCTTAACTGCGGCTCCTTGCTGGAGGCTGATTAGAGGTTTTGATCTCACACATCTTATGGACAGATTCGCTTTGTGGGTTGTTTTCGTGTCCTAAACAGGGCTTAGGTTTGGGTTTAGACGCAAGTATGACTACAATATGGCCCGTGCAAAAAGCTCCTCTTTCTTGCCTAATAAGTTTTTGTTTGTAGTTTTCATATGACACCCTATTTATGGAGGAAGAACATGAACGTTGCAAGCTCTGCAGCCGCAGCATCCGTAATGGTGGTGAATGTGTCAGAATCACAAAAAAAGGAGCTCTTTGGATCAACGAGGTTAATTTGCAACGGGGTAAACAAATAACAGTTGAAGACAGTGAAATAGTACACAACCAGTGCAGAAAAGACTACTGCCGTCCGACGTCCATAGCTTGTCTCGTAAAAAGAAAGAATGACGATTTCGAGAATACTCCAGCAGGTTGGACAAGTGCTCTTCTACAACAGAAGCTGACAGGGGAACAGTCTTGTGTACAAACCCATAACGACCATCACCTTCGACGACAAGATCGATGGCATTGAAACGGGCCGGAGTGAGTGGATTTGCGCAAGCAATTCACCATGGGTCACACAAAGGCGCCTTGTCGATTGTTTTTCTGCCTATGATTGACTATAATCCCTCCGATCTTTCTTATGTATACACGACCTTATATTTTATCTCCGATAAAACACGCCAGCACGGAATGGTACCAGTTTTGACTTTTGACCAACCTTTGTACATGAAAGCGGTGAACATCATCAATGCTGAGCCTGCTGATAGTCCTCTCAAGGCAGCAGTTCCAATGATCAGTGGTCTCCATTGCCGTATGAGCTTTCTTGGAGCGATTGGGCACTTGATGACGGAAACAGGGATAAAAGAAGTACTCGAATGCCTATATGCCGGTAACACTATTAAGCATATCCTTAGCGGCAATGCTGTTTCAAGAGCCATGAGAGTGCAGGAGCTTATAGATTCAGCATTGCAGATCACTCTCATTTGCAAATCGTATGGTTTCGACTGCACAGATGATATACGTGCTAGACATCAAGATTTTCCATTAATCTATCCTACCACCCTTTTCGAATCGTCAAGCTTGCCATGACAGCCAGATAAAGCAGAGTTAGCAAAAGCTATTTGGAAATTACTGTGAACATCCTACCAAAGATCCGGAAAAACACATGATCGATGGTGGATGGCTACTCCAGCATATTCCATGGATAACAGGAAACACTTTCGAACAGATTTGCAACAGTTACGTTTCCTTCCTGACACAGGAGTATTCAAATGCTTCTGTCGTCTTTGATGGTTACACTTTAGGTCCGTCTATCAGAGATGTCACCCAAGTTAGACGAACGAGAGGTATCCAGTGTCCGACCATTGATATCACACTGACTATGAAACTGCAAAGGAAGAAGGAGGACTTCTTGCGGAGTCCCAACAATAAGCAGTAAATTATTCGAGCTATTGGTAAGAAGCTTGTCCAAGCCGGCCTCACTGTCCTTCATGCAGAGAGATGTGGACGTTCTGATTGCATCGACAGGTGTTGATGCCGAAAGGGAAGGGGTAACCACTATAGTTGGAAACGACACTGATTTATTGATCCTTCTCCTCCATAACTTACCTCTGGGAGCCAGGGATCTCTACTTCGAAACCAGTACCAAATCAAGAGCGCTGTCAACTAAATACTGGCACATCAACCTTATCAAAAAATCAATGGGACAGGTTTGTCACTATATTCCCGTTGGCCAAGCTCTTCTGGGTTGCGACACGACGTCCCGTTTGTTTGGAAAAGGAAAGCAGGCTGTCCTGCTATTCCTAAAAAGCCATGAAGAATTTAGGAATAACTGTGAAGTGTTCCTTAATCCGCGATCTAGGAAGGAAGAAGTCCAGCTAGTCGGTGAAAATCTTTTGCTGTGTTTCTACAAGGCTAAGAAAGGGGAGGGTCTCAGCAAAGTTAGGTACAATGTTTTTCTTGAGAAACAGAACAGCCCCAAGACATCAACTTTTGTAAACTTAGAGAGACCTCCACCAGCTCCATCGGCTGCGAAATTTTACTCTTATAGAATCTTCTATCAGATAATGGAGTGGCGTAATACTGCGTCAGAACTCGACGAGAAAGACTGGGGTTGGTGATTACGTGACGGACGCCTCGCTTCGATCATGACAGACATCGGACCTGCTCCGCCTCATCTGCTAAATGTGATTCGTTGCAGCTCTACGCGTTCCAACGGTGACAGTTCACACTGTAGTTGCCGAAATGGATTGTCTTGCACACTTGCTTGCAAAGCATGCCAAGGGATTGCGTGTTCCAATAAAGATGTTTTTGTTCATAACGATGAAGAAGACGATGTTTAGTACAAATGCTTGATCTCATCCTTTTTGGTTCAATATAACCTGTGATTATTTTTTCCTGTTATTATCGAAGTTCCCTGATTTGTTTCATTTCTTACATTTAGCTTTGTCTTATTTTTCTATTATATAGTCGAAGTAAATCTGCCCACGTACTCTGAATGCTCGATGCATTGTCTCCTCTATGGTTAAAACACTGCAGAAAAACAAAATACAAATCTAATACCATGTTTTTGAAATCATCAAGTCAAAAAACCTTGGGAGAAACGTTTTGACCAGCCATATCGCACAACTCTCGAGGATACTGTTTCCCCCCTCTCTCGCTAAAAGGGGAAATCGAACCAAGTCCAGCGATAAAACAACATAACTTTCTTTTTTCGATTTCTCCGCGCAGAAAAAGAGCAGACGTGAAGTTCGAGCGCACAATAAATCTACCCCTGAGTTTGTACAATTTCCCCCTTTTCCCCTGTTTTTTACCCAGTTCCGCCCAGTAGTTTTTTGGGGACTTTTGATATGTTGTAAAAAAAAATTTTTTCTACAAGACGGTGTAAAAATCTTTTATATTGCAATTTTGTCCCAGAGTTTTGTAGATTTACTGGACTATTTCGGAGTACCAAAAAATAAACTGTAATAAGAAGGCCTCGTCAGGTTTTAAAAATGGTCATGGATTTTTTTAATAATTTCACAGGTTTTCGCCACTTTTTTCACAGATTTCGAAAATACGTAGTGCCAACACTGCGCTAAATGCCCTTGAGTTTAAATCTGAGTAGAAAGGAAGGAAAGCAGAGAGGACTATTAACCAAATAACTTGGCCAAAAGTCAGCTGAAAGGGATTGGCAAAGGGAAGGCAGGCTAAAGATTTTTTAACAAATACTTGGTATATGCAGGCTCACCGGTAAAATTATACTTTTGGCTATCTTGGAAAGGGGTTAGGTTAGGAAAATGAAACTTTCAGAGATGGGTCTACAGCCTAACACAGGCTATGTTCCAGGAATGTACCTGCAAAGTCTATTGCACCTACTTTTCCCCATTTGCCTCCATGCAATTGGTCAATTCCCATAGTAAATACTGATTTCTCAAAGTGGACTAAAGATTTAACCCCCATTGCTTTTATCCAGAAAAAAATCTGCTGAACTTAATACAATTACTTATAATAACCATTTCCAAATTTGGTATAAATTTAGAGTTGGTACTGTTGACAAGGAGACATGTTAAGAAAACAATTCTTACTTTAAAATATGTATAGGCTAATGATCCTTGTTAACATATTATCCAAGGGGAGAACCTTTATCATCAAGTCTTTCCTCTAAAAATCCTTCTTTTTCCAGCTTAAAAGGAAAAAATTACAATATTCTCCATTCTAAAACAGAATGCATAATTCTTTTGAAATTGCTGCTATGAGAAGAGTTGCCAAATAAGTTATTCTATAGATAGTGGCCTTATTCTGTTTTTTTTTTTTTTTAATGAGCAGTGGCAAAAATACTGTTTTTTTTTAAAAAACAAAAATGCAAAATATAAGCTTGTAGCAGCCAGAGAACACTCTCTGTAAAAACAATTTATTATAGCAGCAATTTCA
Organism: Artemia sinica; assembly: GCA_027921565.1. Lineage (NCBI taxonomy): Eukaryota > Metazoa > Arthropoda > Branchiopoda > Anostraca > Artemiidae > Artemia > Artemia sinica. The sequence goes on along the minus strand of CM051257.1, from coordinate 74,100,551 downwards.
AATTTCATTTTAGCATAGGGTTTATTGTAAACTTTTTCTTTTAAGTTGGAAAAAGAAGGATTTTTAGAGGAAAGACTTGATGATAAAGGTTCTCCCCTTGGATAATATGTTAACTAGGATCATTATACATATTTTAAAGTAAGAATTGTTTTCTTAACATGTCTCCTTGTCAACAGTACCTACTCTTAAATTTATACCCCAAATTTTTGTTGATGGGTCCAAACTGAATGAGAAGGTAGCAAATGGTGCTTTCCTTCCTCACCTGAATATTGGAATGGATGAGAGATTGTATAATAATGTATCTATAATGTCTGCAGAGTTAAATGCCATAATCATGGCATTAGAACACCTTATGAAAAACCAATCCTTGATTGCTAATTCAAATAATATTATAGTTTATTCTTACTCTTTGTCAAGCCTTGAGTTGCTGTCTTCAGCTCCTCAGTATAAGTTGGATATTGACCCTTATAATTGTCTTAGTATTATAGATAATCTTGCTTCAAGTGGCATAAGAACTTGTCTTCAGTATATCCCTAGCCACTCTGGTATAAGTGGTAATCATCAGGTTGATGAAATAGAAAAAAATGCTATAAATATTGACTAGTCAAGTGGGAGACCAATCCCCATTAGAGATATTTACCAATAGAGACTATCAGATATTATGTTTAATAAGAATAATCCTATTCTTTCCCCCTTTCCCAATAAGGAATTTTTATAAAATTTATCATAGAATTTGTTCTGGAACAAATGGATTAAATTTTCTTGCATTCTTCTATCAGTTTCCTAATTCAAGTGGTTCAGTTCTCCTGTCTCCTCTTTGTAGGTATTGTAATATGAATAATGAAACAATTGACCATTGCCTATTTGAATGTAATATGCTGATGTCTGCACAACATACCTTGCTTAGTAAACTGTTAAGATGCTTCAAACACCACAAAATCTCACTATCAGCCAAGAGCCTAGCCAACTATACCTGCATACAGAGCATAGAAATCAACATCTATCATCTCATAATTGAACTCCTAGAGTCAAAAGATCTACTGAAAGATATCTGAAAATATCTAATAAATATGAGGCAACCAAGCCAGTAGCTCTGTAGCCCACAGAGTGAAGCAAAAGGAAAAGGGCTAAATAGTAACAACTGAAAAGCCTGCCTGCATGAAATCGAAGAAGGAGAAGACTATTAACCAAATAACTTGGCCAAAAGTCAGCTGAAAGGGATTGGCAAAGTAATTAAGGCAGGCTAAAGATTTTTTAACAAATACTTGGTATGTGCAGGCTCACTGGTAAAATTCTACTTTAGCTACTTTTGGCTATTTTGGAAAGGGGCTAGGTTAGGAAAATGAAACTTTCAGGGATGGGTCTACAGCCTAATATATGTTCCAGGAATGTATTTTGAAGTTACCTACATCCACTCCTACTCCTTCTAGAGGGTAATGACCTTTGATGACCTTTAAAAATCTGTGTGCTATGAAAGTGAAACCTTGCAAAATAGACCTTCTGCTTAAATGAAGCACAACAAAACTGTTTTCAGCTTCACAACTTTGCTCAATCCCAATGTTTAAGGTTTAGGATATGCAGATACATTTCCTAAAGTTTGAAAAAATCTTTGATATGGCTTAAAATTCTACTCAAATAACAGGAATTGCATTTTCAGAACTAAAGCCAGAGAAAAAAGAACTAATAACTGAAAATTAAGGTAAAATATTGTTTTGTCAAAATTTCAATAGGTCCTGTCATGTAGGCAAATTTCAGGACCCTCTGTATGGAGAAGGAGTGGAGATAGGTACTTCAAAATACCTTCCTGTGACATACTTTAGCCTGTAGACCCATCCCTAAAAGTTTCATTTTCCTAACCTAACCCCTTTCCAAGATAGCCAAAAGTAGCTAAAGTAGAATGTTACTGGCTCACCTACTGGGTAAGCCTTACCCAGTCAGATAAACCTAGTGTGCACTCTCTAGAAGGAGCCATGCTAGAGCAAGGCATTTTAGGTAGCTATTATTATGCTCATATCCATGGTTTTGTCAATGTTTTCACAATTCATCCTTCCTGGCCTATGCTGTATAAAAGAAAACTTACCTTAGATCCACCTGTGCCTCTAGAAGCATCAAGAAGGAGTCACAAATCTGCCTGTTGGTTTGCTGCTGTCAGTATGTTCTGCCACTGAGACTGGATTGAGGTGTTCATATTTTTTTTCAGATCTGTCTGGTAAATTTGGTGAATGGTTTTTCTGGGTCAGTCCCTGTAGCATGATCCCAATGGTTACCAGTGTGGTACTACATTCAGCAACTAGGGACTAGGTAAAATTAAGTCTTTGCTGTGTTACTTCCCATTTTTCCACTTTTTTATGCTGGTGCAATTTTGGTGTTTTGGTTTGGTCTGTGTTTTGACAATCCATGCTATATTGAATTGAATTTATTTATAACCTGTTGAAATACAATGATGAACAGAGTATAAAAAAAGAAAAAGACAAATAATGACAAATAAAACAAAATTAAAACTCATAGAACAATCGCACAAGCATAGTAATAAACCAGAAAATTACAGCACAAGCTAATGTAATAAGCATATAGACAAGCACAAATAAAACAAAGATAAAACTTATGGAACAAGCACACAAGCATAATAATAAACCAAACAATCATAAAGTATATACGGGCAATTCAGAAACTAACCTCTGATTGGTCACAGTGCATGTAGTGGGGGGAGTAGCACGCCATCTGTGCATTCACACACTCAGCAGGTCAGTTGGCATCAAGCCGTAGTCAAGTGAACATCATACCTGCACTAGTTTAGTTATTGTGGTAGTTTGAAATGTGTGCTGCAATAGAAAATCCCGCCAAATGTGAAGTGAGTGCTGTTATAAGGTTTTTTACAGCCAAAGGATACTCTGCAGCAGCTATTCATCATGAGCTTTGTGCTGTGTACAGACCAAAAGTCATGATTGAAGGAGTTGTCCGTGAATGGGTATGTTTATTTAAAAGTGGAAGAGAAAACATTCATGATGAAGAGAGGAGTGGTAGACCATTCTTGGTGACTGACAAACTCATTCAGACAGTTGATGCAAAAGTTCGTGAAAATCAACGTTTCACAATGGTGGAGTTGTCTACTGATTTTCCACAGATTTCTAAGACTCTTTTGTACGAGATAGTGACAGCAAGATTGGGTTACCGTAAGTTCTGTGCATGATGGGTGCCCAAAATTCTTACCGACCACCACAAAACTCAAAGAATTGCCTCTGCATTAGACTTTCTGTCACGTTATGAGGACAAAGGAGAACCATTGTTAAACAGAATCGTGACTGGTGACGAAACCTGGATTAAGTACGTGAACCCTGAGACAAAAGAACAGTCAAAGATGTGGGCACATTCAGGTTTGCCTACCAAACCAAAAAAAGCCTGGCAAGATTTTTCTGCCAGAAAACTGATGGCAACAGTGTTTTGGGATGCCAAAGGGGTGTTGTTGGTTGAATTCATGGAACGTGGAACGACCATTAATCAAGAAGTGTACTGTGAAACACTAAAAACATTACGACAGGCTATACAGAACAAACGCCATGGTATGCTGACTTCTGGTATCGTTTTTTTTCCACAATAACGCCCGTCCTCACTCTGCTTGCAGAACAACAGCCCTTCTTGAGTCCTTCAAGTGGGACGTTTTCAACCATCCACCTTACAGACCAGATCTGGCGCCAAGCGATTATCACCTCTTCATGCATATGAAGAAATGGCTCAGGTCCCAGCGGTTTGATGACAACAAAGAGCTCAAAGATGCGGTCATAGGCTGGCTCAAGGCACAAGCGGGTGATTTTTATGCAGAAGAAATTTCAAAGCTTGTGAAGAGATACAATAAGTGCCTCAATTGTTATGGAGACTATGTCGAAAAATAGTGCAAAGATGTAGTTGTAAGATGTATATATTAAAATATTTTTACTTAACTTGGTGTATTTTTTTCAATCAACTGGAGGTTAGTTTCTGAATTGCCCTTGTATAACAAACACAAAAACAGTAAACATGAGAGACCTATTGTTTTAAATGGAACACCATGGGTGTCCATTTATTCCCGTATTGCAAGCTGCAATGCATCTGCCAATGGCAGCATTGGGGTCAATTAGACTGTATTTCCTATTGGTCCAAGAATTACTGGCCCAGGGGGGGAGGGGAGGCTGAGAAGATATTTAGCATACTGGTAATAAATTCGTTGGAGTTACTTTGATACTGTTGCTGAAAAGGTACACCAAAACGTTACAAGGTATACAAAATTTGGGAGTGCATATGAGTTATATAATTTAGCTAGCAGCTGACAATTAAAACGAAGTTTATTGGAAACTATGACACCATAGGCACTGGACATCCAGCACTGGAAATGGCAAATGAGAAGCTTTCTAGTTGCTTTAAGAGAGTTACCAATTGGGAGGCCAAGGTAATTCATTTCCAATTTAGGAGCAACTAATACTCCATTTGGATCAATATTAAATCCTTTGGGAACTGGGTCCCAATTGAATAGTACCACTTCTGACTTTTCAGCATTAAATTTAAGATTTATTTTTGAATACTCTCAACTCAAAATGAAAAAAAAAAATTCTCAAACATTAGTACTGTTTGGCTGGGGTTAAAGACATTGTCTGCATAAGCAATAAGAGACACGTCTATCCCTTCTAAAATACAGGAAGAAACTGCTTGAGATTGTGCATCAAGGATACAGTTATTAAACACAATTGGGGATGTAAGGGCACCTTGCCTTACTCCATGACAAACAGGTATGGTTATCTTTGTAATTATTTCATGAGGCAGATTAACAATGACAGTTAAATGATTATACATATCATACAAAGCACAAATAATACAGGTACTGACCCTGCATTTATACAATTCAATGAGGATATATGAGTGAATTATTGAATCAAAAGCACAACTGACATCATGGCTCCCTAGAATAAGCAGCTCTCCAGATTTATCAGCACCAATCAAGACCAACGACAGTGCATGAGTGCACCCTATTCCTTTCTGGAACCCAAATTGGTGTGGGGGCATATAGCATTCATCAACCAGCTCAGGCATTATCAACTTCTCAAAAAATTTTCAAAAAGTTGTAGCTACCATTATCAGCCAATATGATGAGCACTCATTTAGGGGTTTATTTTTTTTAGGGAGAGGAGTTAGACGGCCAGTTGAAAACGAGGCAGGAACTATTCCTTTTGCAAACACCATTTGGAAAAGTAGGGCAAGGTGGGAAAAAAGAAAAGGGTTTCTGTATAGGAGGTGTTTGGCGCAAACATGATCTGTACTTCTTGAAAGGGGTTTCTTAATTTTACTAATCATATTATAAACATCCAAAACTGATACAGTAAACATTGATTATTGAAAGTATCTTTTCGAGTGTAACTTTGGAGGGATTTTCTGTTAGTGGGTCTGGTTCTGAAAACTCTCTGGAGAAATGATGTTCCCATAGTTTGGGAGGGATATTAAATGACTGGTTTGGCTTTTGTTTTGTATATTGCTCCTTGTCTAGGCTATTTAAAAAAAAAAAAAAAACTTACTCTACCTTAGATCTAACTGTGCCTCTAGAGGCATCAAAAAGAAGCCACAAATCATCCTGTTGGTTTGCTGCTGTCAGCAGCTGGATTGAAGTGTTCATGTTCTTTTCAATCTGTCTGGTGAAGTTGATGCATGATTTTTCTGGGTCAGCCTTTGTAGCATGGACCCAATGGTTACCTGTGGGGTACTACATTCCACACCTAGGGACTGGGTAAAATTGAGTCTTTACCAGGTGACTTCACATTTTTTAACTTTTTTGCTGCTGGTGCAATTTTGGTGAATGACAATGGATCCATGTTAACAATTTAAGGAGAACAAAATTGATCCTGGAATATCTAGGAAATGTCTGGTGGAGGTCTGTTCAACAGCTTATCAAAGCAGCTGCCCAAACTTTATTTGTCATAGACTGCTTTGTTATCTTGATACATCTTTTACCTGTCTGTGTTGAATACAGAATTTCATGCCAACTTCAAATACCTGGTGTGTTGTAGCCTACTGTGTAAGCGTGCACAGTAGAATAGTAGAATAGGTCAATGTACCTTTTATAGAAGGAGACATGCTAGAATAAAAATGGATTGAGGTTCAGAGTTTTTTCAGATGTGTCTAGTAAATTTTATACATGTTTTTCTAGGTCAGCCTCTTTTGTATGAACCCAGTGGTTGCCATTGGAGTAGTGTATTCAGTAGCTAGGAACTGGGTAAAATTTACTCTTTGTTAGGTGACTTCCCATTTTTCAACTTTTTTGCTGCTGCTGCAATTCTGGTGAATGACAGTGGATCCATGTTTTATTTAAGGAGAACAAAGTTGATGCTGGAATCTCTGGGGAATTATGTAGTGCAGGTCAATTCAATATTATTTCATAGTAGCTGCTCAAACTTTGTTCATCACAGGCTGCTTTGTTATTACCTTCAATTGCACTTGCTACCAATATGGACAAATCCAGTGTATGCCATTCAATGACAATAAGGCAGCAAGACATCTGCTGCATCCCATTATGTAACCCAATGTTGTCCTGCTGTTGATCCCACTGTTGTCCTGCTAAGAATATCCCCTAGACTTATGATGCAAGTCTAAAAGAAATGGGGTTACTTGTTTGTTATAGCACTAACCACCCAAGTTGTTCATCCATTGACACACTGTAGAATCAATTTCTTTGTTTAGTTTCTTTCAGCTTAGTGGGAGACAAGATAAAGACAAGTGACAGAATAGATGAAAAAATATATAATTTGGGCTATATATTTGCACATTAGGGGGGGGGGGGTGGAGGCAAAGTATCTCAACCATCCATATGTTGGCTCATTTGCAAAAGTTGTCTAGATCTGATTGTGTTGAGGCCACACCTTGCTGTGTATCTACAGGATCAATAAGTTTTGAGTCATCAGCATATAGGCTAAACTTATTTGTAATAGTTCTTGGAGCATTGCTAATGTAAACATTGAATAGTTCAGGCCCTAAAACATCTTTTATCTTGTATCATTTATCAAGATACTATCTGATACATCTTTTAATTGTCTGTGGGGAATAGAGGATTCATTGCCAATTTTTTCATTGGTGATTTTGTAGACAGCTCTTGAGTCACTTCTCTTTGTTGTTTCATTTGTCTAAGCTGCTTTCCAATCAACTAAGTTTCTCTGGTTGTTTCTGGCACTCTTATTCAGTCTTTTGTCTATGGCTCCATATTCTTTGCTTCTAAAGATATAGCAGTCAGCAGCTGGTTTATAGATAAGCAATACTTTTACTTTTATCCTCTTCTCTATGTTGTCTTCAGCAGCTAATGGTCCTTTAAATGGTTGCAGTAGCCAATGGTGGCTTTTGTGGCGTTCTTAAAGCAGTACTTTGTGCTTTCTTAGGCTATTTACAAACCAATTTAAAATAAAAATGGTATCAATAGATTTCTTCTTCTATGATCCTTTTCAACATTATAGTCATTATCTATGCCCCCCCCCCAGTGGACACATTTATAGCCATAATAATGTATTTGTTTCTTGTTCTTTCCATTGATTGATCTTTTGTAAAACTGATTATGCTGTATATATTTAAGATATCCAGTTTAATATGAGTAATTTAGCTGAATAGTGGATAAAACTACTGTTTTTAATGAATTAAAGAAGTAAATAGCAAAAGATGGTATTTGATAATCTGATACAATTATGCCATATATTATTAAGTAAGAATTTCATTGTTCTAGTTGGCTTGCTTGTTAAGTAGGTTGTCCATATCCTAATGCCATTGGCTATGAAGGATTTTCAGCAGGGTGAGGGAGAATAGTCACAAACTTATATTTAGCCATAAAAAGAGCTTAAAGTTAGCAGTCTAAACAGGCCTCTCTTTGTTCTAGCATGTCTTCTTCTATGGAGCTATTCTCTGGGTTTATCCTACTACTGTTCTTTGAAATAAATACATAGGAATGAATGATCCCCCTGATTTGTGATGGACAGCTCATGTTCTGAGTTTTATTGTGAGAGACATCATGCTAACAAGGAAAACAGTTAATGATTGCCAAAATGATACTTGGCCTATCTTGGTGGGTCCATTTTTTGAAGACAAACAGCTAAGTGGTACTAGATAAGATAATTTGGCTAGGAAATACTCAGTTACCTAATAAACAAACCCTTCTATTTGCTCTTCAAAATCTGACAAAAATAGGGTGAGATTAACACTGGGTTACTTGTGTAGATTATCACTGTTTCACCTACAATATTCAATCACTTTAAAATCTCAGTCATGCCACAAAAGGGATTGTTTCACCTTTAGATTTTTCAAATTGTCCTAGATCAGTATGTGATTAGCTTGAATATTTTAACCATGGTTAACAGCACAAATTTATAGCTCTAGCCTAGGCTAGTCTTGAAACTGTCCAATCTTATACCCAAGATCTTCAAATTAGAACAAAGTATCTAAATCACTGACAGGTGTATTCTTAAACAAGTGTTTTGAATCAGAATAGTTGTATGTAAATATGCCAGGCTGTAGGAGGTATCTTTAGTCCAAATAAAAAAAGAAAAATATTTGCTTTTGAAGCTTGAAATCAGCCATTTGCCTTAAATCAAACTTTGCCAGCAATAGGATGATCCTGTATTTGCTAGTCAGTGAAAATAGTGTGCTGACTGATTGGGTGTGTCACAAATTACTCAATACTGGCAGAGAGACTGTATACTAGTACAACAGGCTCCATAGAATCACCACCTGATTGGAAAAGAAATTTGCTTCTTCTTTCTTCTTCTATTTAACAGCAGGCGGGCTTTTCAGTATAACTATTTAGCCCTTTTCCTTTTGCTTCACTCTGTGGGCTACAGAGCTACTGGCTTGATTGCCTCATATTTATTAGATATATTCAGATATCTTTCAGCAGATCTTTCGACTCTAGGAGTTCAATGCTAATTTGAGTTGGCATGCTTCTTCTTCTTCTATTTCACAGCAGGCGGGTTTTTCAGTTGATACTATTTAGCCCTTTTTCTTGAAAAGTTTTCGTCATTTCCTCTTCTTCTTGAATAATTATCTGGTTGAAAGATGGTTTAGATAAGCTTTTCATGGTTGTATAGCTTGAATGTCATAATCTTGTGACATTTTAGAAAGTGATGATCTTTTGGCAATAAGCCAGTGAGAGTTTTTTGCCAAGAGGGGTAAGGGATGTCAAAGACCTCTGAGGCATTTAGTTGTATGTCTATGAACTGATTATAGAGCTTCTTTGAATGATTTATTAATTAGGGTGGCATTCTACTTACCAGACTCTAGCTCAGGCCAAATTAAACCTTTAAAAAGGTAGGAGACAAAGTGAGGGGGAATGACAACTGAAAGTTCTCTCAATCACACCAAGAGTCTGACTAGGCTTTGCAGCAGCAGTATCAGCATATAAACATAATTTTAACTCTTCATGAACTAATAGATCCAGGCCTTGTTTGGCATTAAATAAAAAAAAAAACAAGTTTTTTAAACTGAAAGTAAGGAGCGACATTAAAACTTAAAACGAACAGAAATTATTCTGTATATGAAAGGGGCTGTCCCCTCCTCAACGCCTCGCTCTTTACGCTAACGTTTTTTATTGTTTTAAAAAATAAAGTTGTGAGACAGAGTCAAACTTTAGCGTAAAGAGCGAGGCGTTGAGGAGGGGACAGCCCCTTTCATATACGGAATAATTTCTGTTCGTTTTAAGTTTTAATGTCGCTCCTTACTTTCAGTTTAAAAAACTTGTTTTTTTTTTATTTAATTTCTTATTGTTTTTTAGTTAATGCGACTTTTATTTTGGCTCACCGTCATTGAATAAGTAAACAAAACTTGCATAAAAATTTTACTCTTCTTTTGCTAAATGGCTGTCTCTAAATTTGGTTCTGACGTAATTTACAAATTAACTTACGTAACGAACTTCTATACTCGTATATTTTTCTTCTGGCAAAAAATATGTTGCAGATATAATTGCAGATTTTTGCAGATATGAGCTTGAAACCTTTTCTGATACGCTGAATCTGACGGTGCGATTTTCATTAAAATTCTTTCACTTGTAGGGGATGTTTCCTCCCTCTTTAAAAAATCAGGTAAATTTTCTCAGGCTCGTAGCCTTTGATGAGTAATACTAAACTTAATAAAATTTATATATTTAAAATCAGCATTATAAGCCCATTCTTTTGATACATTTATTGACATCAAAATTCCGTTTTGAAAACTTTTGATTACTATTGAGCCGTATTGCTTGTTTTTTTTTATTACGTTTATGTTATTACGTATATGAGGCGGTTCTCCCCTTAGTCAATACCACGCTCTTTACGTTAAAAGTTAAAAAAAAATTTAATTCACAAACCCCTGAACCACAAAGACCATTTAATTAGAATAGATAGCTCTTTTGAAAGCACTAAAAAAAAACTGTAGCGGAAAGAGCGAGGTATTGACTTGGGGGAGAACCCCCTCATATACGTAATAAGTTCTGTTCGTTTTAAGTTCTAATGTTGCTTCTTACTCTCAGTTGAAAAAACTTGTTTTTTTTTTTAATTTAATTTCTGATCATTTTTTAAATAATGCTTGGAAATCCGGCGCACCCTTCATAGAAATGTCCCTTACCCCAAAGAAACATCCTCCACGGAAAGATTCTCCCGAGTAACCCCCTCCTCCAGCCCCCTCCCACCAGAAAAAAATCCTTCCTGAAAATGTCTGTATACTTCTGTAGAGTGCTAGGTACTACTTTGCTTGCCCCAATAGGAATTACCATGCTATTTGCTTGCCCCATAGGAAAAACATTTCCAGAGCATGTACTTATGGATTTGCTTGCCTTATGTTCCTTGGCGTCTTTCCAGAGCATGTACTTATGGATTTGCATACTTTATGTTCCTTGACACCTTTCCAAGCAACGTGATTAAACACGTTTTAAAAATTGGATGCTACAATCGGAATTGTTTGATTGACATTTGCAAAAAAAGGGATAAGGGATTCGCGAATTGGACTCTATGAACGATATTAATTAATGTTTGAATAATAGGAGTGTGAATGATTCTAATTAGTAATTGGATTGTATGAAGGTGGAGAAAAAGGGTTAAAGTGATTAGCAGTTAAGCTAACCCTGAAGAGCATGTTAATTCATACCTTATTTATTATAAATTTGAGACAACATAAATCTATGAAAATGGTTAATGATGATAGAATGACATTGTGAGTTGACCTAGCTTTACCTCTCCGATGTGGTCTGTATAATACACAAGTAATGTTTGAACAGTGTTGTCAGTTTAAAATAGAGTCTAACGTTTTAGTATACTAAAAAGTTGATACTAAGAGAGATGTAGATGGCAAGAAAAGAATTTTAATAATGAAATTCAGAACAAAACTTAGAAATCCTTGCAAATCAAGTAGTAAGGTGTATGTGAGTACGAACCATCAAGGATCATAAGCACCAACGACCCTAACCAGCAGAGACATCAACCCCCAAAGGTCCCCTACCCTCAAACTCGAAGGGCTACCCCCCCTTCAATTTTTTGCCCCCCCCCTCCCTATTTTTTTTTTGATTTTTTTTAACATGATATATTTTTTTCAACTTTTTTTTACATGTCTTCGAATGAGATGAACCATACTTAAATTCAGTAGTGTTTTGTCGTGGTTTACCTTGTCACAGTTACATTCTCTTGATTTTTCAAAGTTCATTTTGGATTTCTTTCATTGAAATGCAAGAGTTGGAATATTTCAGTAGTGTTTTGTCGTGGTTTACCTTGTCACAGTTACATTTTCTTGATTTTTCAAAGTTCATTTTGGATTTCTTTCATTGAAATGCAAGAATTGGATTATTTCAGTAGTGTTTTGTCGTGGTTTACCTTGTCACAGTTACATTCTCTTAATTTTTCAAAGTTCATTTTGAATTTCTTTTGTTGAAATGCAAGAGTTGGAATATTTCAGTAGTGTCTTGTTACGCTTTACCTTGTCACAGTTACATTTTCTTGATTTTTTCAAAGTTCATTTTGGATTTCTTTTGTTGAAATGCAAGAGTTGGAATATTTCAGTAGTGTTTTGTTGTGCTTTACCTTGTCACAGTTACATTCTCTTGATTTTTCAAAGTTGATTTTGATTTTCTTTCGTGAAATGCAAGAGTTGGAATATTTCAGTAGTGTTTTGTCGTGGTTTACTATTGTTGTGCTTTACCATGTCACAGTTACATTCTCTTGATTTTTTAAAGTTCATTTTGATTTTCTTTCGTGAAATGCAAGAGTTGGAATATTTCAGTAGTGTTTTGTCATGGTTTACTAATTTCTTTCCTTGAAATGCAAGAGTTGGAATATTTCAGTAGTGTTTTGTCGTGGTTTACCTTGTCACAGTTACATTCTTTTGATTTTTCAAAGTTCATTTTTGGATTTCTTTCGTTGAATGCAAGAGTTGGAATATTTCAGTAGTGCTTTGTTATGGTTGGATTTCTTTCCTTGAAATACAAGAGTTGGAATATTTCAGTAGTGTTTTGTCGTGGTTTACCTTGTCATAGTTACATTCTCTTGATTTTTCAAAGTTCATTTTGGATTTTTACATTCTCTTGATTTTTCAAAGTTCATTTTGAATTTCTTTCGTGAAATGCAAGAGTTGGAATATTTCAGTAGCGTTTTGTCGTGGTTTACCTTGTCACAGTTACATTCTCTTGATTTTTCAAAGTTCATTTTGAATTTATTTCGTGAAATGCAAGAGTTGGAATATTTCAATAGTGTTTTATCGTGGTTTACCTTGTCACAGTTACATTCTCATGATTTTTCAAAGCTCATTTTGGATTTCTTTCCTTGAAATGCAAGAGTTGGAATATTTCAGTTGTGTTTTGTCATGGTTTACCTTGTCACTGTTACATTCTCATGATTTTTCAAAGTTCATTTTGGATTTCTTTCCTTGAAATGCAAGAGTTGGAATATTTCAGTAGTGTTTTGTCGTGGTTTACCTTGTCACAGTTACATTCTCTTGATTTTTCAAAGTTCATATTTTTGGATTTCTTTCGTTGAAATGCAAGAGTTGGAATATTTCAATAATGTTTTGTTATGGTTTACCTTGTCACAGTTACATTCTCTTGATTTTTCAAAGTTCATTTTGGATTTCTTTCATTGAAATGCAAGAGTTGGAATATTTCAGTAGTGTTTTGTCATGGTTTACCTTGTCACAGTTACATTCTCTTGATTTTTCAAAGTTCATTTTGGATTTTTACTTTCTCTTGATTTTTCAAAGTTAATTTTGAATTTCTTTCGTGAAATGCAAGAGTTGGAATATTTCAGTAGTGTTTTTGTTGTGGTTTACCATATCACAGTTACATTCTTTTGATTTTTCAAAGTTCATTTTGAATTTCTTTAGTGAAATGCAAGAGTTGGAATATTTCAATAGTGTTTTATCGTGGTTTACCTTGTCACAGTTACATTCTCTTGATTTTTCAAAGTTCATTTTGGATTTCTTTCCTTGAAATACAAGAGTTGGAATATTTCAGTAGTGTTTTGTCGTGGTTTACCTTGTCACAGTTACATTCTCTTGATTTTTCAAAGTTCATTTTGGATTTCTTTCCTTGAAATGCAAGAGTTGGAATATTTCAGTAGTGTTTTGTCATGGTTTACCATGTCACAGTTACATTCTCTTGATTTTTCAAAGTTCATTTTTGGATTTCTTTCGTTGAAATGCAAGAGTTGGAATATTTTAGTAGTGTTTTGTTATGGTTTACCTTGTCACAGTTACATTCTCTTGATTTTTCAAAGTTCATTTTGATTTCTTTCCTTGAAATGCAAGAGTTGGAATATTTCAGTAGTGTTTTGTCGTGGTTTACCTTGTCACAGTTACATTCTCTTGATTTTTCAAAGTTCATTTTGGATTTTTACATTCTCTTGATTTTTCAAAGTTCATTTTGAATTTCTTTCGTTGAAATGCAAGAGTTGGAATATTTCAGTAGTGTCTTGTTATGCTTTACCTTGTCACTGTTACATTCTCTTGATTTTTCAAAGTTTATTTTGTATTTCTTTCGTTGAAATGCGAGAGTTGGAATATTTCAGTAGTGTTTTGTTGTGCTCTACCTTGTCACAGTTACATTCTCTTGATTTTTCAAAGTTCATTTTGAATTTCTTTCGTGAAATGCAAGAGTTGGAATATTTCAGTAGTGTCTTGTTGTGCTTTACCTTGTCACTGTTACATTCTCTTGATTTTCCAAAGTTCATTTTGGATTTCTTTCGTTGAAATGCAAGAGTTGGAATATTTCAGTAGTGTTTTGTTGTGCTTTACCTTGTCACAGTTACATTCTCTTGATTTTTCAAAGTTCATTTTGAATTTCTTTCGTGAAATGCAAGAGTTGGAATATTTCAGTAGTGTTTTGTCGTGGTTTACCTTGTCACAGTTACATTCTCTTGATTTTTCAAAGCTGATTTTTGGATTTCTATCGTTGAAATGGAAGAGTTGGAATATTTCAGTAGTATTTTGTTATGGTTTACCTTGTCACAGTTACATTCTCTTGATTTTTCAAAGTTCATTTTGGATTTCTTTCCTTGAAATGCAAGAGTTGGAATATTTCAGTAGTGTTTTGTCGTGGTTTACCTTGTCACAGTTACATTCTCTTGATTTTTCAAAGTTCATATTTTTGGATTTCTTTCGTTGAAATGCAAGAGTTGGAATATTTCAGTAATGTTTTGTTATGGTTTACCTTGTCACAGTTACATTCTCTTGATTTTTCAAAGTTCATTTTGGATTTCTTTCATTGAAATGCAAGAGTTGGAATATTTCAGTAGTGTTTTGTCATGGTTTACCTTGTCACAGTTACATTCTCTTGATTTTTCAAAGTTCATTTGGATTTTTACTTTCTCTTGATTTTTCAAAGTTTATTTTGAATTTCTTTCGTGAAATGCAAGAGTTGGAATATTTCAGTAGTGTTTTGTTGTGGTTTACCATATCTCAGTTACATTCTCTTGATTTTTCAAAGTTCATTTTGAATTTCTTTCGTGAAATGCAAGAGTTGGAATATTTCAATAGTGTTTTATCGTGGTTTACCTTGTCACAGTTACATTCTCTTGATTTTTCAAAGTTCATTTTGGATTTCTTTCCTTGAAATACAAGAGTTGGAATATTTCAGTAGTGTTTTCTCGTGGTTTACCTTGTCACAGTTACATTCTCTTGATTTTTCAAAGTTCATTTTGGATTTCTTTCCTTGAAATGCAAGAGTTGGAATATTTCAGTAGTGTTTTGTCATGGTTTACCATGTCACAGTTACATTCTCTTGATTTTTCAAAGTTCATTTTTGGATTTCTTTCCTTGAAATGCAAGAGTTGGAATATTTCAGTAGTGTTTTGTCGTGGTTTACCTTGTCACAGTTACATTCTCTTGATTTTTCAAAGTTCATTTTGGATTTTTACATTCTCTTGATTTTTCAAAGTTCATTTTGAATTTCTTTCGTTGAAATGCAAGAGTTGGAATATTTCAGTAGTGTCTTGTTATGCTTTACCTTGTCACTGTTACATTCTCTTGATTTCCCAAAGTTCATTTTGGATTTCTTTCGTTGAAATGCAAGAGTTGGAATATTTCAGTAGTGTCTTGTTGTGCTTTACCTTGTCACTGTTACATTCTCTTGATTTTCCAAAGTTCATTTTGGATTTCTTTTGTTGAAATGCAAGAGTTGGAATATTTCAGTAGTGTTTTGTTGTGCTTTACCTTGTCACAGTTACATTCTCTTGATTTTTCAAAGTTCATTTTGGATTTCTTTCCTTGAAATGCAAGAGTTGGAATATTTCAATAGTGTTTTGTCGTGGTTTACCTTGTCACAGTTAAATTCTCTTGATTTTTTAAAGTTCATTTTGGATTTTTACATTCTCTTGTTTTTTCAAAGTTCATTTTGAATTTCTTTCGTTGCAATGCAAGAGTTGGAATATTTCAGTAGTGTCTTGTTGTGCTTTACCTTGTCACTGTTACATTCTCTTGATTTTTCAAAGTTCATTTTGGATTTCTTTCGTTGAAATGCAAGAGTTGGAATATTTCAGTAGTGTTTTGTTGTGCTTTACCTTGTCACAGTTACATTCTCTTGATTTTTCAAAGTTCATTTTGAATTTCTTTCGTGGAATGCAAGAGTTGGAATATTTCAGTAGTGTCTTGTTGTGCTTTACCTTGTCACTGTTACATTCTCTTGATTTTTCAAAGTTCATTTTGGATTTCTTTCGTTGAAATGCAAGAGTTGGAATATTTCAGTAGTGTTTTGTTGTGCTTTACCTTGTCACGGCTACATTCTCTTGATTTTTCAAAGTTCATTTTGAATTTCTTTCCTGAAATGCAAGAGTTGGAATATTTCAGTAGTGTTTTGTCATGGTTTACCTTGTCACAGTTACATTCTCTCGATTTTTTAAAGCTGATTTTTGAATTTCTTTCGTTGAAATGCAAGAGTTGGAATATTTCAATAGTGTTTTGTCATGGTTTACCTTGCCACAGTTACATTCTCTTGATTTTCAAAGTTCATTTTGAATATCTTTCCTGAAATGCAAGAGGTGGAATATTTCAGTAGTGTTTTGTCGTGGTTTACCTTGTCACAGTTACATTCTCTTGATTTTTCAAAGCTGATTTTTGGATTTCTATCGTTGAAAGGGAAGAGTTGGAATATTTCAGTAGTGTTTTGTTATGGTTTACCTTGTCACAGTTACATTCTCTTGATTTTTCAAAGTTCATTTTGGATTTCTTTCCTTGAAATGCAAGAGTTGGAATATTTCAGTAGTGTTTTGTCGTGGTTTACCTTGTCACAGTTACATTCTCTTGATTTTTTAAAGTTCATTTTGGATTTTTACATTCTCTTGTTTTTTCAAAGTTCATTTTGAATTTCTTTCGTTGAAATGCAAGAGTTGGAATATTTCAGTAGTGTCTTGTTGTGCTTTACCTTGTCACTGTTACATTCTCTTGATTTTTCAAAGTTCATTTTGGATTTCTTTCGTTGAAATGCAAGAGTTGGAATATTTCAGTAGTGTTTTGTTGTGCTTTACCTTGTCACAGTTACATTCTCTTGATTTTTCAAAGTTCATTTTGAATTTCTTTCGTGGAATGCAAGAGTTGGAATATTTCAGTAGTGTCTTGTTGTGCTTTACCTTGTCACTGTTACATTCTCTTGATTTTTCAAAGTTCATTTTGGATTTCTTTGGTTGAAATGCAAGAGTTGGAATATTTCAGTAGTGTTTTGTTGTGCTTTACCTTGTCACGGTTACATTCTCTTGATTTTTCAAAGTTCATTTTGAATATCTTTCCTGAAATGCAAGAGTTGGAATATTTCAGTAGTGTTTTGTCATGGTTTACCTTGTCACAGTTACATTCTCTTGATTTTTCAAAGCTGATTTTTGGATTTCTATCGTTGAAATGCAAGTGTTGGAATATTTCAGTAGTGTTTTGTTATGGTTTACCTTGTCACAGTTACATTCTCTTGATTTTTCAAAGTTCATTTTGAATTTCTTTCGTTGAAATGCAAGAGTTGGAATATTTCAATAGTGTTTTGTCATGGTTCACCTTGCCACAGTTACATTCTCTTGATTTTCCAAAGTTAATTTTGAATTTCTTTCATTGAAATGCAAGAGTTGGAATATTTCAGTAGTGTTTTGTTGTGGTTTACCATGTCACAGTTACATTCTCTTGATTTTTCAAAGTTCATTTTGAATTTCTTTCGCGAAATGCAAGAGTTGGAATATTTTAGTAGTGTTTTGTCGTGGTTTACCTTGTCACACTTACATTCTCTTGATTTTTCAACGTTCATTTTGAATTTCTTTCGTTGAAATGCAAGAGTTGGAATATTTCAATAGTGTCTTGTCGTGGTTTTCCTTGTCCCAGTTACATTCTCTTAATTTTTCAAAGTTCATTTTGAATTTCTTTGGTGGAAATGCAAGAGTTGGAATATTTCAGTAGTGTTTTGTTGTGCTTTACCTTGTCACAGTTACATTCTCTTGATTTTTCAAAGTTCATTTTGAATTTCTTTCGCGAAATGCAAGAGTTGGAATATTTCAGTAGTGTTTTGTCGTGGTTTACCTTGTCACAGTTACATTCTCTTGATTTTTCAAAGCTCATTTTTGGATTTCTATCGTTGAAATGCAAGAGTTGGAATATTTCAGTAGTGTTTTGTTATGGTTTATCTTGTCACAGTTACATTCTCTTGATTTTTCAAAGTTCATTTTGAATTTCTTTCGTTGAAATGCAAGAGATGGAATGTTTTAGTAGTGTTTTGTCATGGTTTACCTTGCCAGAGTTACATTCTCTTGATTTTTCAAAGTTCATTTTGAATTTCTTTCATTGAAATGCAAAAGTTGGAATATTTCAGTAGTTTTTTGTTGTGGTTTACCATCTCACAGTTACATTCTCTTGATTTTTCAATGTTCATTTTGGATTTCTTTCGTTGAACTGCAAGAGCTGGAATATTTCAGTAGTGTTTTGTCATGGTTTACCTTGTCACAGTTACATTCTCATGATTTTTCAAAGTTCATTTGAATTTCTTTCATTGAAATGCAAGAGTTGGATTATTTCAGTAGTGTTTTGTTGTGGTTTACCTTGTCACACTTACATTCTCTTGATTTTTCAACGTTCATTTTGGATTTATTTCGTTGAAATGCAAGAGTTGGAATATTTCAGTAGTGTTTTGTCATGGTTTACCTTGTCACAGTTACATTCTCTTAATTTTTCAAAGTTCATTTTGAATTTCTTTCGTTGAAATGCAAGAGTTGGAATATTTCAGGAGTGTTTTGTTGTGCTTTACCTTGTCACAGTTACATTCTCTTGATTTTTCAAAGTTCATTTTGAATTTCATTCGTTGAAATGCAAGAGTTGGAATATTTCAATAGTGTCTTGTCGTGGTTTTCCTTGTCACAGTTACATTCTCTTAATTTTTCAAAGTTCATTTTGAATTTCTTTCGTGGAAATGCAAGAGTTGGAATATTTCAGTAGTTTTGTTGTGCTTTACCTTGTCACAGTTACATTCTCTTGATTTTTCAAAGTTCATTTTGAATTTCTTTCATTGAAATGCAAGAGTTGGAATATTTTAGTAGTGTCTTGTCGTGGTTTACCTTGTCACAGTTACATTCTCTTAATTTTTCAAAGTTCATTTTGAATTTCTTCTCACAGTTACGTACGCGCGCGTACAAGGTAAACCACGACAAGACACTACTAAAATATTCCAACTCTTGCATTTCAATGGAAGAAATTCAAAATGAACTTTGAAAAATAAAGAGAATGTAACTGTGACAAGGTTAAGCACAACAAAACACTACTGCAATATTCCAACTCTTGCATTTCCACGAAAGAAATTCAAAATGAACTTTGAAAAATTAAGAGAATGTAACTGTGACAAGGAAAACCACGACAAGACACTATTGAAATATTCCAACTCTTGCATTTCAACGAAAGAAATTCAAAATGAACTTTGAAAAATCAAGAGAATGTAACTGTGACAAGGTAAAGCACAACAAAACACTCCTGAAATATTACAACTCTTGCATTTCAACGAAAGAAATTCAAAATGAACTTTGAAAAATCAAGAGAATGTAACTGTGACATGGTAAACCACGACAAAACACTACTGAAATATTCCAACTCTTGCATTTCAATGAAAGAAATTCAAAATGAACTTTGAAAAATCAAGAGAATGTAACTCTGGCAAGGTAAACCATGACAAAACACTACTAAAACATTCCAACTCTTGCATTTCAACGAAAGAAATTCAAAATGAACTTTGAAAAATCAAGAGAATGTAACTGTGACAAGGTAAACCATAACAAAACACTACTGAAATATTCCAACTCTTGCATTTCAACGATAGAGATCCAAAAATGAGCTTTGAAAAATCAAGAGAATGTAACTGTGACAAGTTAAACAACGACAAAACACTACTGAAATATTCCAACTCTTGCATTTCGCGAAAGAAATTCAAAATGAACTTTGAGAAATTAAGAGAATGTAACTGTGACAAGGTAAACCATGACAAAACACTACTGAAATAATCCAACTCTTGCATTTCAATGAAAGAAATTCAACATGAACTTTGAAAAATCAAGAGAATGTAACTGTGACAAGGTAAAGCACAACAAAACACTCCTGAAATATTCCAACTCTTGCATTTCAACGAAAGAAATTCAAAATGAACTTTGAAAAATTAAGAGAATGTAACTGTGACAAGGTAAACCATGACAAAACACTACTGAAATATTCCAACTCTTGCATTTCAACGAAATAAATCCAAAATGAACGTTGAAAAATCAAGAGAATGTAAGTGTGACAAGGTAAACCACAACAAAACACTACTGAAATAATCCAACTCTTGCATTTCAATGAAAGAAATTCAAAATGAACTTTGAAAAATCATGAGAATGTAACTGTGACAAGGTAAAGCACAACAAAACACTCCTGAAATATTCCAACTCTTGCATTTCAACGAAATAAATCCAAAATGAACGTTGAAAAATCAAGAGAATGTAAGTGTGACAAGGTAAACCACAACAAAACACTACTGAAATAATCCAACTCTTGCATTTCAATGAAATAAATTCAAAATGAACTTTGAAAAATCATGAGAATGTAACTGTGACAAGGTAAACCATGACAAAACACTACTGAAATATTCCAGCTCTTGCATTTCAATGAAAGAAATCCAAAAGGAACATTGAAAAATCAAGAGAATGTAACTGTGACATGGTAAACCACAACAAAACACTACTGAAATATTCCAACTCTTGCATTTCAACGAAATAAATCCAAAATGAACGTTGAAAAATCAAGAGAATGTAAGTGTGACAAGGTAAACCACAACAAAACACTACTGAAATAATCCTACTCTTGCATTTCAATGAAATAAATTCAAAATGAACTTTGAAAAATCATGAGAATGTAACTGTGACAAGGTAAACCATGACAAAACACTACTGAAATATTCCAACTCTTGCATTTCAATGAAAGAAATTCAAAATGAACTTTGAAAAATCAAGAGAATGTAGCTCTGGCAAGGCAAACCATGACAAAACACTACTAAAACATTCCAACTCTTGCATTTCAACGAAATAAATTCAAAATGAACTCTGAAAATCAAGAGAATGTAACTGTGACAAGGTAAACCATAACAAAACACTACTGAAATATTCCAACTCTTGCATTTCAATGATAGAAATCCAAAAATGAGCTTTGAAAAATCAAGAGAATGTAACTGTGACAAGGTAAACCACGACAAAACACTACTGAAATATTCCAACTCTTGCATTTCGCGAAAGAAATTCAAAATGAACTTTGAAAAATCAAGAGAATGTAACAGTGACATGGTAAACCACGACAAAACACTACTGAAATATTCCAACTCTTGCATTTCAATGAAAGAAATTCAAAATTAACTTTTAAAAATCAAGAGAATGTAACTGTGGCAAGGTAAACCATGACTAAACACTATTCAAATATTCCAACTCTTGCATTTCAACGAAAGAAATTCAAAATGAACTTTGAAAAATCATGAGAATGTAACTGTGACAAGGTAAACCATAACAAAACACTACTGAAATATTCCAACTTTTGCATTTCAACAATAGAAATCCGAAAATCAGCTTTGAAAAATCAAGAGAATGTAACTTTGACAAGGTAAACCATAACAAAACACTACTGAAATATTCCAACTCTTGCATTTCAAAGAAAGAAACCCAAAAATGAACTTTGAAAAATCAAGATAATGTAACTGTGACATGGTAAACCATGACAAAACACTACTGAAATATTCCAACTCTTGTATTTCAAGGAAAGAAATCCAAAATGAACTTTGAAAAATCAAGAGAATGTAACTGTGACAAGGTAAACCACGATAAAACACTATTGAAATATTCCAACTCTTGCATTTCACGAAAGAAATTCAAAATGAACTTTGAAAAATCAAAAGAATGTAACTGTGATATGGTAAACCACAACAAAACACTACTGAAATATTCCAACTCTTGCATTTCACGAAAGAAATTCAAAATAAACTTTGAAAAATCAAGAGAAAGTAAAAATCCAAAATGAACTTTGAAAAATCAAGAGAATGTAACTGTGACAAGGTAAACCATGACAAAACACTACTGAAATATTCCAACTCTTGCATTTCAATGAAAGAAATCCAAAATGAACTTTGAAAAATCATGAGAATGTAACTGTGACAAGGTAAACCACGATAAAACAATATTGAAATATTCCAACTCTTGCATTTCACGAAATAAATTCAAAATGAACTTTGAAAAATCAAGAGAATGTAACTGTGACAAGGTAAACCACGACAAAACGCTGCTGAAATATTCCAACTCTTGCATTTCACGAAAGAAATTCAAAATGAACTTTGAAAAATCAAGAGAATGTAAAAATCCAAAATGAACTTTGAAAAATCAAGAGAATGTAACTATGACAAGGTAAAGCACGACAAAACACTACTAAAACATTCCAACTCTTGCATTTCAACGAAAGAAATTCAAAATGAACTTTGAAAATCAAGAGAATGTAACTGTGACAAGGTAAACCATAACAAAACACTACTGAAATATTTCAACTCTTGCATTCAACGAAAGAAATCCAAAAATGAACTTTGAAAAATCAAGAGAATGTAACTGTGACAAGGTAAACCACGACAAAACACTACTGAAATATTCCAACTCTTGCATTTCAAGGAAAGAAATTAGTAAACCACGACAAAACACTACTGAAATATTCCAACTCTTGCATTTCACGAAAGAAAATCAAAATGAACTTTGAAAAATCAAGAGAATGTAACTGTGACATGGTAAAGCACAACAATAGTAAACCACGACAAAACACTACTGAAATATTCCAAGTCTTGCATTTCACGAAAGAAAATCAAAATGAACTTTGAAAAATCAAGAGAATGTAACTGTGACAAGGTAAAGCACAACAAAACACTACTGAAATATTCCAACTCTTGCATTTCAACGAAAGAAATCCAAAATGAACTTTGAAAAAATCAAGAAAATGTAACTGTGACAAGGTAAAGCGTAACAAGACACTACTGAAATATTCCAACTCTTGCATTTCAACGAAAGAAATTCAAAATGAACTTTGAAAAATTAAGAGAATGTAACTGTGACAAGGTAAACCACGACAAAACACTACTAAAATAATCCAACTCTTGCATTTCAATGAAAGAAATCCAAAATGAACTTTGAAAAATTAAGTGAATGTAACTGTGACAAGGTAAACCACGACAAAACACTACTGAAATATTCCAACTCTTGCATTTCAATGAAAGAAATCCAAAATGAACTTTGAAAAATCAAGAGAATGTAACTGTGACAAGGTAAACCACGACAAAACACTACTGAATTTAAGCATGGTTCATCTCATTCGAAGACATGTAAAAAAAGTGAAAAATATATCATGTTAAAAAAAATCAAAAAAAATGGGGAGGGGGGGGGGGGCAAAAAGTTGGAGGGGGGGTAGCCCTTTGAGTTTGAGGGTAGGGGACCTTTGGGGGGTTGATGTCTCTGCTGGTTAGGGTCGTTGTTGCTTATGATCCTTGATGGTTCGTACTCACATACACCTTACTACTTGATTTGCAAGGATTTCTAAGTTTTGTTCTGAATTTCATTATTAAAATTCTTTTCTTCGCCATCTACATCTCTCTTAGTATCACCTTTTTAGTATACTAAAACGTTAGACTCTATTTTAAACTGACAACACTGTTCAAACATTACTTGTGTATTATACAGACCACATC
Source organism: Artemia sinica (assembly GCA_027921565.1). Classification (NCBI taxonomy): domain Eukaryota; kingdom Metazoa; phylum Arthropoda; class Branchiopoda; order Anostraca; family Artemiidae; genus Artemia; species Artemia sinica. The sequence continues at coordinate 74,076,868 of CM051257.1, read as the reverse complement.
GGAGAGGTAAAGCTAGGTCAACTCACAATGTCATTCTATCATCATTAACCATTTTCATAGATTTATGTTGTCTCAAATTTATAATAAATAAGGTATGAATTAACATGCTCTTCAGGGTTACCTTAACTGCTAATCACTTTAACCCTTTTTCTCCACCTTCATACAATCCAATTACTAATTAGAATCATTCACACTCCTATTATTCAAACATTAATTAATATCGTTCATAGAGTCCAGTTCGCGAATCCCTTATCCCTTTTTTGCAAATGTCAATCAAACAATTGCGATTGTAGCATCCAATTTTTAAAACGTGTTTAATCACGTTGCTTGGAAAGGTGTCAAGGAACATAAAGTATGCAAATCCATAAGTAAATGCTCTGGAAAGACGCCAAGGAACATAAGGCAAGCAAATCCATAAGTACATGCTCTGGAAATGTTTTTCCTATAGGGGCAAGCAAATAGCATGGTAATTCCTATTGGGGCAAGCAAAGTAGTACCTAGCACTCTACTTACTTCCCAATAACCAATACAATATGTAAGCAATGGGCAAAGTTCATATCTTGCAGCCCTTCCCCTGGGAACTGTGGGGGATCAAGTCATCCTAAAAGACATATTTATTAGATTTTCGACTATGCTGAACAAAATGGCTATCTCAAAATTTTAATTGGGTGACTTTGAGAAAAAAATGAGCGTGGGAGGGGGCCTAGCTGCCCTCCATTTTTTGGAGGGCACGCATCGTGATCTTTCTTCGAGCAAAAAATGCAAATTTCCACCTTTTTGCAGATAGGAGCGTGAAACTTCTTTAATAGGGTTCTCTGATAAGCTGAATGTGATGGTGTAATTTTCGTTAAAGTTAATTAAAAATGCAAAATTCCACATTTTTGCAGATAGGAGTTTGAAGCTTCTTTAATAATGTTCGTTGATAAGCTGAATCTGATGGTGTGAATTTCGTTAAAGTTAATTAAAAAAAATTGCAATTAAAACAAAATTTTATTGTTTAAAAAAAATTGAGTTGTGAGAAAGTCAAACTTTAGCGTAAAGAGCGAGGCGTTGAGGAGGGGACAGTCCCTTTCATATACGGAATAATTTCTGTTCGTTTTAAGTTTTAACGTCGTTCCTTACTTTCAGTTAAAAAAACTTGTTTTTTTTTATTTTATTTGTGAACGTTTTTAATTAATGCAGGTTTTGATTTTGGCTCACCGTGCATGAATAATTAAAACGAAATTTGCATATCAATTTTACTTTTATTTGGTTAAATGGCTTTCTCGAAACTTGTTGAATTTTATTTACGAACGTTTTTATTAGTAATAAATATACGTAACTTACGAATTAACTTACGTAACGAACTTCTATATTCATATATTTTTAATACGTATATTAGGGGGTTTGCCCCCTAGTCAATACCTTGCTCTTTAAGCTAAAGTTTGAATTTTGTTCCAATTCTTTAAAAATGACCCCTTAATCACAAAGGCCGTTAATTAGAATAAATATCTCTTATGAAAGTACTAAAAAATCTTTGGCTTAAAGAGCGAGGCATTGACTAGAAGGTGAACTCAATCATATAGCTAAAATTTTTTTGTTCGTTTTAAGTTTTGATGTTGCTCCTTACTTTCAGTTGAAAAACTTGTTTTTTTATATTTAATTTCTGATTTTTTTTTTAAATAATGATGGGAAATCCGGCGCCCCCCTTCATAGCAAAATCCCTTCCCTCATAAAAACTTTCTTCATGAAAAGATCCTCCCATATAACCCCCGACCCACCCCCACCCCCCACTACCAGAAAAAATTCCCCCTGAAAACCTCTGTCTACTTCCCAAAAACCAATACTATATGTTAACATTGGGTAAAGTTCATAACTTTCAGCCCTCCCCCTGGGGGCTTCGAGGGATTAAGTCATCCTAAAAGACATAGTTATAATATTTTCGACCATGCTGAACAAAATGGCTATCTCAAAATTTTAATCGGATGACTTTGGGGAAAAAATGAGCGTGGCAGGGGGCCTAGTTGTCCTCCATTTTTTTGAGGAGGGGACAGTCCCTTTCATATACGGAATAATTTCTGTTCTGTTGAGGAGGGGACAGTCCCTTTCATATACGGAATAATTTCTGTTCGTTTTAAGTTTTAACGTCGTTCCTTACTTTCAGTTAAAAAAACTTGTTTTTTTTTATTTTATTTGTGAACGTTTTTAATTAATGCAGGTTTTGATTTTGGCTCACCGTGCATGAATAATTAAAACGAAATTTGCATATCAATTTTACTTTTATTTGGTTAAATGGCTTTCTCGAAACTTGTTGAATTTTATTTACGAACGTTTTTATTAGTAATAAATATACGTAACTTACGAATTAACTTACGTAACGAACTTCTATATTCATATATTTTTAATACGTATATTAGGGGGTTTGCCCCCTAGTCAATACCTTGCTCTTTAAGCTAAAGTTTGAATTTTGTTCCAATTCTTTAAAAATGACCCCTTAATCACGAAGGCCGTTAATTAGAATAAATATCTCTTATGAAAGTACTAAAAAATCTTTGGCTTAAAGAGCGAGGCATTGACTAGAAGGTGAACTCAATCATATAGCTAAAATTTTTTTGTTCGTTTTAAGTTTTTATGTTGCTCCTTACTTTCAGTTGAAAAACTTGTTTTTTTATATTTAATTTCTGATTTTTTTTTTAAATAATGATGGGAAATCCGGCGCCCCCTTCATAGCAAAATCCCTTCCCTCATGAAAATTTCTTCATGAAAAGATCCTCCCATATAACCCCCGACCCACCCCCACCCCCCACTACCAGAAAAAATTCCCCCTGAAAACCTCTGTATACTTCCCAATAACCAATACTATATGTTAACATTGGGTAAAGTTCATAACTTTCAGCCCTCCCCCTGGGGGCTTCGAGGGATTAAGTCATCCTAAAAGACATAGTTATAATGTTTTCGACCATGCTGAACAAAATGGCTATCTCAAAATTTTGATCGGATGACTTTGGGGAAAAAATGAGCGTGGCAGGGGGCCTAGTTGTCCTCCATTTTTTTGGTCACTTTAAAAGGGCACTAGAACTTTTAATTTCCGTTCCAATGAGCCCTCCCACGATATTCTAGGACCACTGGGTCGATACGATCACCCCTGGAAAAAAAAAAAAAACAACAAATAAACACGCATCCGTGATCTTTCTTCTGGCAAAAAACGGAAAATTCCACATTTTTGTAGATAGGAGCTTGAAACCTCTACAGTACGGTTCTCTGATGCGCTGAATATGATGGTGTGATTTTCATTAAGGTTCAATAACTTTTAGGGGGTCTTTCCCCCTTTTTTCGAAAATCAGCCAAATTTTCTCAGGCACGTAACTTTTGATAGGTAAGATTAAACTTGATGAAACTTATATATTTGAAATCAGAATTAAAATTTGATTCTTTTGATGTATCTATTGGTATCAAAATTCCGTTTTTTAGAGTTTCGGTTACCATTGAGCTGGGTTGCTCCTTACTTACAGTTTGTTACCACAAACTGTTTGATAACTACTGACAATGGGTTGCCTTGTTCTGTCCACTGACTTCATTGAGTATTGGGGTCTTGGTTGTTTTTTTTTTTTTTTTACTGAAATGGATTAATTTGCATTTCTGGGCAGTCTGCTTGAATGGCTTCTATTTTGTCTGGACTTTTGACTGAATCAATTACTTTCAAATTGTCTGCACAGAGGCTTGTTTTATTTTTGATGTTTGGATGTCCAGTATTAATGAAAATATTTAACAAAATTGGGCCCAGGACTATGCCTTGAGGCCAGTTTTTCTACTCGGCATGGTCCAGAAAGAAGTAGGTGAGCCCAAAAAATAAGTAGATTGGAAGTAGAAACGGTTTCAAATATAAGTAGTTTACACATAAATTATTTGACGAATTTGGATAAGAAATAAGATTTCCCAAGGCTCACAAAAGGCTTTTCTCTGATAATGACTTTAATTGTAAAACCAGCACAAAAATAAAAAGGGAATATATCATATAAAATACTGGCTAGCTTAACCAAATGTGATCAGACCAAAAAATATTTCAGACATTTCCCACTATAAAGGCAGAATTCACTTCAAAACACTGTTTCACATTTCAAGTCTTAAGAGGAAAGATATGCTATAACATTCTGAAGCTGTCACGTTAGATTTGACCCGATTCAAACACTTTTAAGCAAATCGTCAACAACCATATGGCTGGCCACATTTTCGAATTAGTTGGCTCTTCGTTTGAAGAGTGGTGCAAAGGGTTAAATTGGCTAACCGATTGTGCTTTTCAGTTTTGATGAATTTTAAGAAACTAAACAGTCTTTCTACTGTAACATTTGAAAGTTGCAAACTGAAGAGAAATTCGCCTGCTTTCAAGACGTTTTCAAACTTCTTGCATCCAGTAGGCATTCTTACACTTGCGACACATTTCCAGAACAAAACTGGGTTAACACTTTTACAGTCCATGTCATCTGGGGGCAAACTAAAGCCAATTCTGGGCACTCTCTTTCAGTGCTTGTTTTGTTCCACAAAGGAAGTCCAGAGGATGTGAAAAAAGATTGCAGGGTCTAGCTTCTCCTGAAATAGTGAAAGACCAATCCACAAGCTCAACAAACTTGTATATTTCACCTTCAAATGTGAATCTTTTCTGAATCTTTGTTTCTGCTTCTTTGTAGAATTCTTTGGTCATACTCTTGACTTTTTTGCTGCTTTCGGCGAATTGGGGATCAGACATGAAATCCAAATGGTAGCATTCAGCATTCAAAACAAGATACACTTGGCCAAGCTTAAGGTAATTGTCTTTGTTAACCAAGTGTACATCCTTGCATTCTTGTGGTTTTGGAGGTAGGAAACAGCAAAGAAATTCATGCAGAATGTCTTCACTACAGATTCTACTTATTATTCCAACTTTAAAAAATGGGCGTCTCACTCTAGAAGAGCATATTGAATTCGTTGAATATTATAAAAGCATATTTTACAAACTCCATCAGTACCTACTGATAGGGGTTTCTTAGCGCCAATAAAACCTGGTTGTTACCATGCGACAGGTTTTCTACTGCTAAATTCGTCAAGTAAAGTATCACAGCGTCTCATTGTTCCAACAGGCCTCTTACAGTTTGTTGAAAAGAAAGCCATTGTGTAGGAGCAAGAACAACAAACTTTCTTTTTGGAACCTGGCCGAATATTTGAAGTTGCTTGTATGCATGTATTTGCTTGGGACTATGCCTAAAGTTTGAAGTTACAGGTCAACAAAGACCCTCAAGTCCTTTAGCAGCTTTTTCAAGGTATATTGAGCGCACAAATGGAAAAGGTGGCGCGGAAACTTCACTATCACAACCCAATGATGCTCGGTTGTGATGAACGTTGACAGACTATGGCAACAGCCCATCATAGAGTTAGTAGTGTCTGCAGTGAAGCAAACCCAGTTCCTTAAGTCAATGCCTTCCCTTTCCAGAGCTTGCAAAATTTGGCTTTATTTGTCAAATACCTCCTCTGCAGTACAATCTGGGCAAGAGAATTTATCAAACATATCAACTTTTGTTGATATGCTTACGCAAAAGCGACCATAAGCAAAAGCGACACAAATCGTCAGCTGTTTATCAGCAGACACGTGAGTAGTTTCATCCACAATTATAGAAAAGCAGTACTGTTTCAACATACGAACTAGTTCTTCACTGAAGTGTGGCTCAAGTGACTGACGCACCACGTTTTTTCCTTTCTGTTTGCCCAGAGCAAGCCGGCTCAGTAGTTCTTACCCTGGTAATGACTTTCCTAACTTTCTGAGGTTGTTGTATAGAGTGTGATAATGGTAATAAGCTTACCTAAGCTATGGATGTCAGGTATTGTGTTATCTTGGAATAATAATTTCGACAGGATCTGTGCCTGTCATCATCAGGTTCAAATTCAAGACTCTTGCCAGAATATAAAATCACTAAATAAAATAAAACTAAATCACTGAACAACACTAATAATAAGTCGAACCTGGAATTATTGTTATAATATGGCCCGGATTTTGGTAGAGGCGTTGATGGCCGCTATCCTAGTAGATCTCAAAAAGGTTGGGTCTATAGAAGTAGGGTGGAGTTTTTTGCGAGTTTTTAGCCTATGGGTAATGGGTTCCCAAATTTCGCTGATGCGGAACTCTCCATTGTCTTTATTGATGACTGGTTTGGTTTTAGCAATTTCCAGAGCTTCTCTGATTTTCTGCTTTAACAATAATTCCAGGTTCGGTATTATTAGTGTTGTTCAGTGATTTCACTGAACTTTCACTGTTCAGTGATTTAACTTCAGAAAAACAAAACAAAAAAAAAAAACTAGTGGTTTATTTGATCAGTAATGAAGATGAAGGGGACAAAGGTTTTTTCATATCTGGAGGTTAAATAACGGATAAGGGACAAGATAGGGATGGGTTCAGAAACAGTACGTGGCAGGCGGTGTCTGTATGGGGAGTGTCTTTTGGGGAAAATGTTTTCCGTGCGAGGGTTTATTATTGCATTTTTTGCAAAATGGAGGCACAGCGTTCCTCTCCTGTGCTCAAGAGTTTCCAGCTTGGCCTTTTTTAGAAGGAGTGAATATGGTACCAAAGTTTCTTTAAAAATTATTCTTAGGGCTCTTTTTTGAATAGATTCAATTTTATCTGATTCATCACGGGAGATGCCAGGATGCCAAACTGGACAAGCATATTCAAGATGCGGGCGGACAAAGGAAGTATAAATCCTTAAAGAATGGGATGAGGGGACGTTAAATTTATTCAAGAGCTTAAGGAGAGACATGGATGCATTAGCTCTACGGACAATATCTTTCACGTGGATATCCCACTTTAAATTAGAGGAAATTGTAACCCCAAGTAATTTAAAGGAAGACACAGAAATATCTGGGGGGTAGGGTCAAGGAAGGAATTTAAAGTGGGTCACTTTTAATATTCCTGTGACATACTTCGAGGATCGACAAGTCATCCACGTATTTCCACCTTTGGGGGAAGTCCTTACCAATATCGTTAATCATGACTAGAAATAAAAGGAGTCCCAATAAGGTACCTTGAGGAATTCCACAATACATAGGGAGGGGGTTAGAGAAAATATTTTTGTATTTAACAACTTGAGATCTATTTGAAAGAAACGATATAACAAGATTTACTAACAGAGGATCAAGTTTAAAGTTAACCAGTAGTGAACGAATTAGGGTGGTGTGGTCAACCAGGTCAAAAGCTTTTTGAAAATTAACTAAGACAAGGTTCAGCCAGACATTTGGTTTATCAAGGTTACTTACGATGGTATGCATTAAGTGCACAAGGTAATGGGTGCTGGAAGTTTTCTTTAAGTTACCAAACTGCCGGGTGTCAATACGCGGACAAATTTTATCCTTAAGTCACAGAGGAAACCTTCATAAAGTTTGGAAAAAACAGAAGTGAGTGTAATGGGGTGAATGTTGGCGAAAGTCAGACTAGTGCATTTTTTAGGGACAGGTGTTATAAAACCTTGTTTCCAGCAACTTGGGAATTTACCAAATTTTGTGATGTGGTTGAAAATATTTGATAAAGGCTCAACAATTTTGTCCGAAAAGGCTTTAATTAAGTCAACTGGGGTGTCCAAGGGACAAATACTTGATTTTCTAAGCTTAAGAATTTTATTTATAACATCAGAGGGAGAAATAAAGGGGAAGGAAGTATTGGGAGGTATAGTTGGACTTGAGTCAGTGAAAGGGGGGAGACTTTGCACGATGGAAGCAAGGTACAAGTTCAAATCGTTGGCAGTCTTATTAGGGGGTTCAGGGAGATGAAAATCAATTTCGGAAGGACTTTTTCCGCATATTTCTTTAATTTTTCTGTACCATTGCTTGGGCTTGTTAGAATATAGATCTTTGACTTTATTATTATAATAATTAGAAGCTGCTTTTCTTAATTTTTTCTTTAGGAACTTCCTTAGGCTATTAGCCTCAGTAATACGACCTGCTTTGAAAAAATTGATTTTTTTTTCTTATAAGTTTTTTAAAAGACTCACTAACATAAGGCTTATCTGTAGAACACGTTTTAAATTTTTTCTCAGGGAAATAGAATTCATAATTACTCCTCAATAAATTTTGGAGGGACAAAGCCATGTAGTCAACGTCATTTGTTTGATACACAGTGGACCAATTTTCAGTAGTAATCCAGGAGCCAAAATTGAAAAGTCCTTAGTCAGTGAGAGGTCTATAAGCGGTTTCAGTTATAGAAAACGACTGTTTGACTTTAGCCAGCGGAGATAGGAAAAGGCTAAAGTGGTAACTACCCCCTAGAGGGGGCAGAGTGGAGACGGGTTTGTAAAACTTCGAAAGATTAGTGCAAATTAAATCAAGAGTAGTATTGCCTTTTGTAGTAGGGACATTAACGACCTGTTTTAAATTAAAAGCGTTACATGTAGAATCAAGTCTTATATCGTTTGCGTCACCCATCAGGAAAATTCCTGCATTTGGGTGTTCTGATTGTACGAAGTCAGCACTTGCATGTAATTTTTCGATAAAATTTATTTTGTCAGTGGATCTCTGATTAGGGGAGTAATAAAAACAACAAATGACAATTAAATTAAAATGACGCGGCAAGACTTTAGGTCGTACACACACCCACATAACTTCATCAAAGGGAGTAAGACACGGAATTGGGATTTCACTTGGGTATAAATCATTACGGACAAAGAACAGAATTCCGCCACCTTTCTTACCCAGAAGGTGGTTTTCTGGTCTGAGTTTAATAAATTGAGAAAAATTGTTAATTTTTAACATGTGCAAATTTTGAGCTTTAACTTCAGTAATGGCGATTACATCTAATCTATATATTTTAGAAAGGGTGTCTAATTCATTAAATTTTTCAAAGTTAAGGCTTTCAGCGTTGCTCAACAAAAGTTTGGGGAATCGAAAGAGACTTGTGAAGGTACCGTTTTTACACTTTAATTTTTTATATCACAGATGGGGTCAGGGGTTCTAGTGGAATTCTTGACGGGAGCTAAACTTGGATGGTAAGAACAAGGGATAGGGGGATCAAATCCATCTTTTTCAAATACAATTGCATTTAATTGAGCAGGTACTAGCGGAGAATCTAAACAGCGCTAACTATTTGAAGTTTTAGAAACTCTGCATGGAGGTTTTACAAGAGGATCGTTCTGCCTGCTTACTCTTAAACCAGAGTCATACTGGTAGGGTAGCCAGGGGGGATAAAGTGCAAGGGAAGGGAGAAAGGTTTCCTGGTGATCTGGGAATAAGTCAAGTTGGGAGTGTTCTTTAAATGGGGGGGGGGGCAAGATGATGCTGAGGGAGGGAAGTACGGTGGAGGGTGTCTGAGAGGGGAGGGGTTGGGTTTGTTTCGGCAAATAACGGGTGGAGTCCAGAACCGGCTGGTAACTTCTTGGACGCACGGAGAAGAAAGGAGTCGAAAGGAAGTGGATTTTTGGGAGGAATATGACTGAGGGGGGGGTTTGGGGACGGTCCGAATTGAGTGAAGTGATTGTGGGGGTTGGACTGACTGGGCACTCGTAAGTACTTGGGGCGGAGGATTGTTTCGAGGGATGGATTCCTGTGGTATACTGCTCTATATCGGGTATGCAGGGGGATAAGACTGAAAGTCGAATGGAACACGAACAAGGGGAGGGGGGGGTGTGAATACTTCCGGCGTCGCTCTAAAAAACGTTGGGTTTTAAACCTGCGCTCCAATCCTGAAGATGCATGAGCAAAAGTACACGACTTATCAATACAAGATAAAACAGAACAAAGATCAACATGGTCAAAAATACATTTATCAGACACACAAACTCCCGAAATAAAATGACGACAAATATGTAGAAACTTGCATTGTTTGCGAAACTTGCAGAAACCACTATCAAAATGCTTGCAGATCACATTTTCCTTTCTGCTTATTTTTATATTTATTTCACTTTTATCCATCACTTTCGTAATTTTTTCAAAAATAATAAAAATGTCATCGTCTGGTAATGTGACTTCTCCATAACCTTGTTAATCCTTTTGTTTAGTTCATTATCACCTGATAATTTGTGTGAAAAACCGGAAGTCACTGGACTATTCACGAACTCAAGGGCGTCATCAGTAGTCATACTACACGTAGGTATTTGTATGCTCTCATGGGATACTTTGCAATTAATGGTGGATTTGCTGAACTCTGATAATTGATTCCCTAGTGTAGTAATAATTGCTTCGTTGTTTTTAAGTCCTCTTGTAATTTGGTGATTTTCGATTTAAGGGTCACTTGATTGTTTTCTAGACTGTAAAGTTCATCTTCCATAAGGAGGCGGTGGGAATTATGGGAGTTGATATTTTCACTTAATTTTTTAATTTCAAGATCGCGTTCATGGAGTATATCGTTACCAATTTTTTGGTCATTGAGAAAAAGTCAACTTGTTTTTTCAAATTTTCTATGGCTACTTCATGCTCTGAATTCTTCTCTAACTGGGAACTGTATTTAGCTCGGAGATCAGCCAGCTGTTTGATGTGTTTAACACAGTCAACACAAGGGGGGACTTGGGAAGCTTGATTTTTTGAAACTGATTTTGGGGTTGTAGGTTTTGTGGCAGACTTGGGTGTAGAGCGTGGTTTAGAGCCAGGGGGTAGAGAAAGTGGTGTTAAAGGTGGTTCGGGGTCCTCATTCAAAGAACGGGGGGACTGGCAGTTTAAACATAACCACTCACCACATTGTTTTCTCTCCTCAATAGAAATGCATGCACGTTTTGGATGAAACCACTGTTGACACCGACTGCACTGCACTGTTCCACTGGCGGCACGAAGTCTGCACTCAGTCAGCTAAATGTATCCACTCATGTCCTTAATCAAAAAGTGCTTGGTATTGTGAGTAATATCCCTGTTGTTGTGCAAAAGTCAGAGCTTATTAGTATGATTCCCGGTCTCGTTGATGCAACTAAAATTGGAAGTTCCGGATCCTTCCGCCTTGAATTTCTAGACGATGCTGCCTTAAAGTACCAAGGACACCAAAATGAAAACACATTTAGCCCTCTTAATCTATTTTAGGTCTATTCATACCTGAAAATCCGGGTTTCCTACGAGTTTTTGTTTAGCTGCTATTAGCATTTTTAGTTTGAATAAATTCGCAAAACAGTGTTGTCAGTAATAAAACAACGATAAACTTCGGAGCTGAATGATATTAGCGAAAACTATTTCCTACGAATCCGACACTGTTTTTCATTTGTGAAAATTCAACAAAATCTGTTGATTGTTATATATATATTAGTGAAAATACATTTTGTGAAAAAATATGACCTCAAGTTCAGAAAGTGACTATTCTGATGTGTCAGAAAATATAAGCGCTAGATGGTATGCAAGATACCATTTCAGGATACTTGTTCCAGCTAGACCCCGACGCCGTGCCGGCGGATCGACCAAACGCCGCCGACGAGAGGCTTGGCGCCACCGAAGTGTCGTAATGCCAACGGCGCGCTGCAGGCACGCCGCCGCCGACAGAGGCGGCGGCGTTCGGTCGATTTCAAATTAATTTTGCGGCAATTCTTTATTGCGTCAACCGCAAATTCGGAGCTTTTCCTTCTTGTGTGGTTTAGTATTTCGATTTTCCTGATTAGAAATCAAGCAGGGCTTGTACTATCCCCGAATTCTCGGGTATTTCCCCGAAAATCTATGCGTCACCCCGAAAAAAAATTTGGTTCCCCGAATCCCCGAAAACCACGCAATCACGGTGCCACCCCTAGCGATTTATCACCAGTGACTTTCCCTGCCAAATATTACTTGGCATACCATAATTCTTCACCACTCTCTTGTTCATTAATTTTCGTCTCTTTTGTTACTTTGCATAAAAAGAGACAGATGCAATTGCCAATATTGCAATATACACAGTTCTTCATATGTTGACAAAAAACAGGATAGTCTTTATGAAATGTGTTCAAATCATTTCGAATGCAGTTTCCCAATTGCTATTTCTTACATCGTTTGTAGTCAAGAATTTTATTTTCAAGTTGAATCCCAAAAAAAACCTTCTATTGTGACAAATTTAGCTATAGACTAAGCTATGTACAAGGTTTGGGAATTAAAGATTGAACTGGAAGTTACCTAAAACATATGATTCAAAAATAAATTGTAAATTATTGAATATAGGAGGGGGGATAGGGGGCTATCATTTTTAAATGATAATGCCTCATTTTTTTATTGAAAGCGGGGATGCCAAAAGGTTAATTATTTTTTTCATTTAAAATGGAGACAGAAGAAAATGATATCAAATTCCCTAGGAAACCATTGAAATATTTTGATAGACCCAAGGGCCCCCATTAGGACTTGTTCATTGTCTTGGGTATTTTGCGACTTCTCATAGGCTACTGGCCTAATTTGGCTTTTGTGTGTGCTCCCTTTTAATTGTATTCTTTGAATCTTATTGAATGCCACGGCAAATCTATGACTCAGTTTTCCAATAATTTGAGGTATATCTGAGTAATTTTGACATTTTGTTGTTGTCTTTGTACCCCCTTACTCATACCCTCAATTTTTTTCAAGGAACACAAAGCTTTTTAACGTTATTTTGCATGTTTGTTTGAACCATATAGTGACCTAGTTAATTATTAAGTAACTTATTTTTCTAATGAAAGCTGAGACAGAATCCTATGAATGTGGTATCCAGAGGGGGGGGGGGGAGGGAAGTATTACATTTAAATGATAATATCTCGAATTTTTTTTTATTGAAAGCAGGGATCCCCAATTTTTTTTTTCTAATTTAAAGCAGAGACGGTATTTTATCAAGGTGGTATCCAGAGAGGGGGGGGGGAGTAGTGGGCTATAATATTTAAATCATAATACCTCGATTTTTTTTAAAGAATGGGTGCCAATAAGTTAAATATTTTTGTTATTTAAAGCACAGACAGTATCCTATCAAGATAGTATAGAAGAGGGGGGGGGGCATAGGGAGCTATTATATTTAAGCGATAGTACCTTGATAGTACCTGTTTTTAATACAAGATATCTTTTTAAGAATCCAAAAGAGCACAAAAAAAAACAATCAATATCAAAGTCACCCATTTCAACTGTTTTAAATGTGATAGGCAAAGGGCATTATAAAAAAAAATTAAGCTTCTAAGTTCAAAGCTATATTCAAAGTTTTCTGATTAGCATAATTTAATATTAAGATGGTCTGCCTAAAAAATAAGACACATGTATAGTCAGAACTCCATTGCAAATCCATATATAGCTAAATTTATAAAGACTCCCCCCCCCTCCCTCCCTCCATAATGGTGAAAAATATACCCTGAATTATAAATCAACACCATATTTTTGGTATATAGCCTAGACTGCAGTTTTCAACAAAATTTAGCGTTTCAGCACAATTCAAAATAATGAGTATTTTTCATGCTCTTTTATAATTAAATAATCACTTTACAGGGACAATTATTTTGAGCCATGAAGGGGCTAGAAGTAATTTCTGTAATGTAATTTCTAATGTAATTTCTTTTTACGTGAAATGTAATTTCTTTTGTATGACATTTTAGTGGATCATATATTAAATAAGAAAACCAAAAAGAATTCTGTATAACTTTATTCATGTTTCTCTATAATAATTTGATGTTTAAAAAGTCATAGAGAAGACTTTATATCATTCTCCATGTTTAAAGGAAACACAATAGGCTATTGCCTATTGTTTTGATTTTATAGTGCTTTGTATATAAGAGTAAATGACAATATTTGTTGCTTAGAGTATAAAGAACCAATGACTTTAATAGGCCTAGTCAAACAGTGCTCACCCAAGTAGGCTAATTTGTATTTCTAATATAAAAAAGAATAAAAGGTATATGCTACTATTATATAGTAACTATGAGGTAGATTTATATCAAAATATTCAAGCAAATCACACAGTCTACTAGGTGTCTTACCTTAGCCTACATAAGGTAGGCTATCAGTGGAAGTCATTAGGTCTGCAAAACTACCAATAGGGTAGCCTATATATTGATACTTTCTTTTAGAATCATTAATGTTTACCTTTACACTGCTTCATGGTTAAAAGATCCTGGAATGCCAAAAATCCTAGTAACATCAAGACTAGGCCTAGTCTAGCCAAGCTCTTTTCAAGAAGCATTCCTTAAAAGTATTTTTCAAAGAAAAGAGCTTTGCTGAACTAGGTTCCGATTTCTGTTTTACCAGAATATACAAGAAAACAACACTTTCTAAGGCTATATGCTGATTTATTTTTTTGGTCATTTTCTGCTGTTTAACAGCACACGTTCTTTATTTTTGAAATTGGCCACGAACTTGCGTATTGGAATACATTATGTGAACAGGCGATCTTTCTCCTTAAAAAATGAATTATCGGTTTTTCACACTAATTTAAGACGTATATGGCTGTATAAGTTTGCAATTGACCAATTTAATGAATTAGTTTTTCATTTTAGGTGTCCTTGGTACTTTAAATAAAGCTATAAACGAAGGTTTGTGTTAGGGATACGAGCTTTTTAAAATTAGACGTTTTCAGAAGTTACCTCCTAGATGCTACTGTTGTGAATCACCGAACCACATTCTCGGAAATTGCCCACTCCCATCAACTAATCAAAAGTGTTCACGGTGCGCTGCTGGACCTTGTAACACAGGTGATAATCCTTGCACTGAAAGCCCGAATTGCGCCAACTGCGGGGGAAATCATGTTTCCTATAGTCTCAGATGCCCAGTGATAAAAAAAGCTCTGAATAATGATAAAAATGATTGTTAGTGGCAATAGATTTCGCTTTGTTTTACTTAATATTAACGGAACCAAAGACAAAGATCTTCTTATTAATGAGCTTCTTGATTATGATATAGTTTTCCCACAGGAACATTTTCTAACTAAAGCCAATACAGATACTTTTAAACGGTCACCCACCCACCACACGTTTGTACGTGAAGCTAAAAAAACGCGCGGTTGACCCTCTGGGGGCCTTGCAACTTTAGTTCGCCTCGCTAAGAAACCTGAGCTTATTTCTTCTGATCATAATTTACTGGCAATAAAATGGGGTAATATGGTCCTCATCAATGTCTATATGTCATGCAATCGCAAGAACATTTCTTCCCTATCTGTCTTCGCGGGTTCTTGTAAGCGACTCAGGACACTTCTGCTAAGAGTGACCAATCAGGGATTAAATTGGATTGTGGCTGGTGATATTAATGTCAATCTTCTGTCCCAATCTGAAAGAAGTGACCTGTTTTTTGATGCTTTGCCTAGTGGTTATGAGTTAGTCAATAAAGATAAACAGTTTACCTACATTCATAACCGTGATGGTTCTAGATCAAACCTTGATCATATTATAGTTTCAAGGGGATCTCTCGTGGTTCCTCCTGTCATTGTTTTGGATGATAAAATTGAGGATGATCATTTGCCTTTAACTTGTGAAATTGAGTCACCTGCTCTACTGGCTTTTAACCGTTTTTCTTCCATAATAAACGGCTTGATAAGCCAAATTGGAAACGAGTAAATTCTGAAGTTTATTTGTATGTTTTTTGCTCGTTATTATCAAGCCTGAAAGTGCCTTTTCACCTTTTACAAACCTCTGTAAGGTCACCGACAGCTAAGATTGATTTAAATTGTTACTATTACCAAATCGTGCATTGTTTGAAGTCAGCTGCTTCAGTTTCAGTTCCTGTTGAACGTGTTAGATTTGGCACCAGAAAACCGTTATGGAATGTGTGCCCAGAAGTGAAAAAAGCTAAACAACGCGCGAAGTTTTGGCTTCGCCTTTGGATTGCTTGTCATCGGCCCAAGTCTGGTGAAGTATTTAAAATTAAGCAAAATTCGAAACGTCAGTTTAGATCTTCTTTGCGTCATGCCCGCCTGAATGGTTTGGATGGCCCCTCGGATCGGAAGTCTTGGTCCAATGTAATTAATAGCAGCAAGTGTGTGCCTGCTACCGTTTCGATTATCAAAATCAGCGATTTTGTTGCTCATTTTACTCGTGTTTTTTCTACATTTAATCAATTTATCCAGTCCATGTTTTCTTCCTTATTGCATAATACTGTTCCTCGAGTTCTTCGGCAAGTCCATATATTGTCAATATCTAGTGGTGATGTCTATCGGGCATTTAAGAATGTTAAGAAATCAAGTGCTCTTGATATGGATGGTCTGTGTTACAATCACTTCACCATTAAGTGTCCATTATTGTTAACACACATTTAGCTCCTATTCGAGATGTGTTTAGCCCAGTCGTTAGTTCCAGATAGTTTTCTTTCGGGAATCGTAACATCAGTTTTGAAAAAGGGAAAGGACGCAGATCCATGTTCCAGTTATCGACCAATTACAGTGTCCTGTTTCATGAGCAAGCTGTTCGAGTATGTCGTATTGTCTGAAGTTTTGACTAAATGTGATTTTTCTGATTATCAAGTTGGGTTCAGAGCCGGTTTTGTTGTTCTCAAGCCCATCATATACTTGGTCAGTTGCTAATCTCGGCAAAAATGCAAAAAAGACCAATTTATTTTTGCTCGGTTGATATCTCGGGCGTTTTTGACAACGTTGTACATTCGCAAGCGCTTCACTGCTTAGTTAAAGCAGGAGTTAATTCTTCCGTAGTAAAAGTTCTTCAATATTGGTATTCCGATTCGTTGGTTTGGGTAAAATGGATGTCTGATATATCCGAGCCTATCTCAGTAAAGAAGGGAGTCAGGCAAGGTGATTTGCTGTCTCCATATATTTTTAAAACTGCTTGCGGACTGTCTGCGAATGCTGTCTCCTACTGAGTTTTTAGAAAATACTGCTGTTAATCACATTGCCTATGCTGATGATGTTCTGTTAGTTAGTCATACTAGGTCAGGCCTCACAAAGAACCTAAATGTTCTGACTAATGCTTTGAGTATGATTGGACTTTCTGTAAATGCTTCAAAATGCGAGTTTCTGTGTTTTAATACTTCTAACCCTGCTCCTTCTTTACATGTGGGTACAATGCTACTCAAGTGTCTCCCAAAGTTGAAATGGCTTGGGATTACTTTTTCTGATACACTTTCGACTACATGCTCGTCTCTGGTTGCTAGTGCTCTCCAGTGCATTCGATTCTCATATGGTAAAATCTCGCCTAATAGAGGGAGGTACAGCCGCCGAGGCTTATGTAAACTTTACCATAGTTTTTGTTCTCCTGCAATTCTTTTTCTTTCCGGTTTGCAGCCTCTAATGCGCAAAAAAGACCGTCTTCAGCTAAGGAGAGGCTATTTTAAATATTGTAAATTCCTGCTATATTTGCCAAGGTGGTGCAGAAATCACAAGATTATTTCTCATTTTGGACTTATTGACCCTCTAGTGTTGCTTGACAACATCGCTAAGGATCTGAGGACCAATACTCCAAGAAAGATATGTGCCAGTGACCCCCTCACTTATTTTTTTCCAGATTAGTGTTTCTATGGATATTGTTAAGTTATTTATGTTGTGTTTTCCTTATTATTTCCTTGTGGATAAAATTATTTTTTTTTCTTTTTTTACTTCGCATTTATTTTATATTGCGGGTCACAAATAAACTTACCTACTTACTTACTAGGAAGCAGGCAATTTTACCTTCAATCTCCAACAAACGATTTTCAACCGATTTGTTCTGGAAGTGAGATCTTATAGATAAAAAATATAGTTTGTGCTTAGATCCAAGCTTTACTGACAAATTTGCACTTTACTGAAAAAATACAAATGAATGTGCATTGTCAGTTTAATATACATATACTGATATTTAGTAATCAAAATGTTAAAATTATTTGATTTATTAAAGTTATAAAAGTAAAAACATTTATATTCTTTTCAGTAAAGTGCAAATTTGTTCTGGCCTTGGGAAGGCATAGGGGTTTTGCGCCCAACTTGTGTTAATTTCTGCTCGTTTTGAGTTTGACTCAGTTATTTATTTTAATTTCTGTTTGTTTTGGGTTTCATTTATTTATCGATGCTGATTTGTGGTAGTTTCGAGCTTGGTAGATTATTTGATTTTATTTTTGCTCATTTTTTGTTTAATGGAGTTCTTTACTTTTCTTTGAAAAACTATAAGTCTGTACTTTTTCTGAAAAATCCCTATTTTTGAGAGGGCGATTCACAGACTCATGCTTTCCAGAACAATTTCTGGAATCCATTTTGTGGAAAAAGTTTTTTTAATTAATTTCTGTTCGTTTTATATTGACATAGTCTTTTCAGGGAAAAAGAAAATAATACTTTAAATCGTTTCGTTTTTTTAAGAATTTATAGTTTGGGCTGCTATTTGTATGCTGGAGAAAAATTTTTAGCAATTTTTAACAATATACACCATTTTAAAAATCTGGACACAAATAGTACTGTTTAACTTAGTTTCATGCCTCCTCTAGTTGACCTGAAATGGAAAACTTGATACCATTCGCAAAAAAATCTGTTTACTTTCTTTGATAGCTTTGATGCACTTACACTATTTTGATTTGGTTAAATTTTAAGAGCAGAAGTAGCCTCGAAAGTTTGAACATAATACCCTCAGTTGTTCTTGGGATACTGCTGAGATGCCTTATTGGGAATTAGCATTATCACAGTGCATTTTGATTTAATCTTGAGGCAGCATTTAGTTTTTAAACATAATGGGCAAATGGGAGGGTGGGAGTGGAAGGGGGATTAGTTGCCCTCCAATCACTTTCGACTATTAAAAAGGGCATCAGCCCTTTCTATTTTCAATCGAATGAGCCCCTTTCGAAGTTCCCACGACAACTCCTTCGATACGAAGTGCCCTGGTCTAAACAACAACAACAAATATTACTAGTCACTTTCGACTACTAAAAAGGGCACTAGCCCTTTGAACTTCAAATCGAATGAGCCATTTTCTGAAGTTTCTACAACAACATCTTCTATAAAAACCTTATACGCCCCCAGGGCATAACTTAAAACCCTTGCCCTGAGGGCTGTGGCGGAGTATCTTCCTCAAAAACATATTTTCTATCTGTAAATCAACTACGCTGAACAAAATGGCTATCTAAAAATTTTTATTGGATGTGTTGGGGGGAATGATGGGCGTGGGGGGGGGCTAGTTGCCCTCCAATCACTTTCGACTATTAAAAAGGGCACTAGCCCGTTGAATTTCCAATCGAATGAGCTTTTTTTGAAGTTTCTACGACAACGCCTTCTATAAAAACATTATATGCCCCCTGTGCATAACTTAAAACCCTTGCCCTGAGGGTTGTGGGGGAGTGTCCTCCTCAAAAACATATTTTCTATCTAGAAATCAACCACGCTGAACAAAATGGCTATCTCAAAATTTTGATTGGATGTGTTTGGGTGAATGATGGGCATGGGGGGAGGGGGCTAGTTGCCCTCCAATCACTATCAACTATTAAAAAGGGCACTAGCCCTTTGAATTTCCAATCGAATGAGTCTGTTTTGAAGTTTCTACGACAACACCTTCTATAAAAACCTTATATGCCCTCAGGGCATAACTTAAAACCCTTGCCCTGATGGTTGTAAGGGAGTGTCCTCCTCAAAAACATATTTTCTATCTAGAAATAAACTACGCTGAACAAAATAGCTATCTCAAAATTTCGATTGGATGTGTTTGGGGGAATGATTGGCGTGGGGGGGGCTAGTTGCCCCTCAGTCACTTTCGACTATTAAAACGGGCACTCGCCGTTTGAATTTCCAATCGAAAGAGCCTTTTTTGAAGTTTCTACGACAACGCCTTCTATAAAAAACCTTATATGCCCCCAGGGCATAACTTAAAACCCTTGCTCCGAGGGTTGTGGAAGAGTGTTCTCCTCAAAAAGATATTTTCTATCTGGAAATCAATTATGCTGAACAAAATGGCTATCTCAAAATTTCGATTGGATGTGTTTGGGGGAATGATGGGCGTGGGGGGGGCTAGTTGCCCTCCAATCACTTTCGACTATTAAAAAGGGCACTAGCCCTTTGAATTTCGAATCGAATGAGCCTTTTTTGAAGTTTCTACGACAACGCCTTCTATCAAAACCTTATATGCCCCCAGGGCATAACTTAAAACCCTTGTCCTGAGGGTTGTGGGGGAGTGTCCTCCTCAAAAAGATATTTTCTATCAGGAAATCAACTATGCTGAACAAAATGGCTATCTCAAAATTTTGATTGGATGTGTTTGGGGGAATGATGGGCGTGGGGGGGGGGGCTAGTTGCCCTCCAATCACTTTCGACTATTAAAAAGGGCACTAGCCACTCCAATTTGCTATCGAATGAGCCCTTTCCGAACTTTCTACGACAACTCCTTCGATACGAAGTGCCCGGGTATGGAGAAAAAAAAACAACATTGTGCCCACATCGTTCTTTACTTAGGCAGCGCTAGCGCGCTGCCTATGAAAATGTTGTTTAATCTTAGAAAGAGGATGTTAAAGTTAGTACAACGAATCTAAATCAAAGACAGGCTCAATACAGTACATATTTAGTTTAAGACAAGTATTGTGATGCACATTAACTATAGTTAAATTGGTTGAAGTCCTAGTTTAGGGGTTTCTTCATTTTTTAGAAAGTGGTTTAGTTTGGTGAATGAAAATGTCAGTGGTACTAAATGTAGAGTTGCTCCTGTTCAAAAGGGGAGGAGGTAGCCTAAAATTCTAGTTTAGGGGCTTCATGCTATCTTGAAAAGCAATTGAGTCCTGTGGAAAAAATTCTCAGGGATGCATTCAAAGTCTACTGATCTCCTGGGGAGATATTTTGAAACACCTACCTCCTTTTCGAATCATAAACAAATCAATCGGCACTCATGGTGTTTTCTTATAAAACATTAAATGTATTGTGTTTTTGTGTGTGTGTGTGTGTGTGTGTAATTATTGTGCTTGTATTATGTTATAAATTTTGATTCTGTTTCAATTGTCATTTTCTGTCTTTCTCTTCTTTTTTTGTGCTCCATTTGCTATTGTGTTTACAATGGGTTATAAAAAAATTCAATTCATATTCAGTGACTAATTTGATATTATATGTTATAAAAGGATTTCAAAGTTAGTATTGGTGTGGTTGAATCCAATCAGGCAAGGGGGTGGGGGGTGAATTTCTATATCCCATCATCCAAAAATAAACTCTGAAAATCAGAAATCGATTGTACATTTGATGCAAAGCTCAATTAATTGCTCTTTTCTGTTTCTTAATAGAAGAAAACTTTTAATTATTTAAATATAAAAATTTGTGAATAAAGAGCTAAGTAGTGAAATTGGTTTTGTAATTTTTAAAATATCCTGTTTAAGTCTGTTCAAGTCTCTTGTTTTGCAAATCTTTCAGTTTTGTGTTCGTCTTTTTTTGTGTGTGTGAGCTTTGTAATTTCTAGGTAATTTATTCTGAATCTTTTATTATTATTTTAAATGTTTTTTATTTCTTTTTGTAGGATTTGAAGATACTTAATCTAGTGATACTGAAATGCTCATGGAAAGCTCAAACTCTACTCCACTGCCTCAACATCATATTCTACCTGGTGGTATTTCACCTAGAACTTGCACTCTATTGCCAGAATTGGGCTCCCAGGAAGTGGATAGCAATGGCGAAGGTATAGTGTCTTGTGAAATCAATAAGAAATAATTTTTTGCTAAGAAAAATTTGTTATCCTAGATAAAGCACGAAACATAAGATAAAACGGTACTTTTATGATATATCCCCTACTGCTCAAGTTATTCATGCATTGACTCTCTGTAAACTGGTTTCTTTTGCTAGTTTCTTTCAACTTGGCATGAGAATAGACAAAGAGAAGTGACGGAACAAATGGGAAATATATAATTTGGGCTATATATTTGCATGTTAGGGGGGGGGGGTAAAGTATTTGGACAGTGTTTTTGTATAAATAAACTAAATCAAGTTTGCAAAGGGCTTATTCTTATGCCATTATCCCATTATAGTCCCTAAGAGGTAATACTGAGTGAATTATAAATCTGTTATATTTAGGTGTTTTTATTTTGGGCTAAGTTTTCATTTTGAATCCTAAGATAAACATAACAATGGAATTTAAGTGTTAAACCGTAAACAATTTTGAGATTGAAAGTTTTTTGTGTGACAATTTTGCATTTGAAGTTCTACAGTGCTTTTTCAGGAAATAAAAAGTTAAATCCAGTCAGTAAAGGCCTAATTTCTTTGGCATTTTCGTCATCTTATCCTGAAAGACTAGTTCTGAGGAAAAATCTTTTGTATCCATGTTATTCTACTTATAAAAGTTAATTAATGTCTGTTTGGATGCGGACGTCTGTGACTTAAATGCTAATTAAGGAAATCAGTTTTGCAATAATCAAATAATTACGCTCTAATTTGTTCAGGCTTTTTTTGTCTAATTTTCAAGTTTATGGTCTGTTTCTTATGTTGTTTGAGTTTATTTTTTCTGATTAAATAATTACAATTATTTTAAATTTCTTTATTTATTATTTAGTTGTAGCAGCTGAATTTACTTCGTCAAGTGATACCGAAATCCTCATGGAACCTTCGAATTCTACTCTATCCCATGAACATCAGAATCAGCCTATGGGCATTTCGCCCAGAATTTGTACTTTACCACCAAAGTCGGACTCTCGAAAGCGAAATAGCGATGACGAAGGTATTTTCCAAACTATCGGGGTTTTGAAATCAGTTTGACTATTAAATTATAATGTCGAAATGTTTTTCCAAGCATAACATTAGAGTATTCAATATTTTTAAGACATTTAATTATGTTACTAAAAGTTTATAGTAAAGCTGAGTTTGATTTTCAATTCCTAAGAAAATATTTTCAAGCACTTTAATTGTTAAATGAAAAAAAAATTGTGAAACCAAAAGTTCCTTTGATATTCTTTGAGATTTAAATTTTTGCAACCTAATTTAAGTAACTGAAAAGGTAGGCCATTGCGGTGTAGGGAAAGCGATTTTTTGTGGTAATTGTTTGCCTTTATGCTATTTTTCTGCAAAATCCTTATTTTTTTAATATTGCTAAAATTTTAATAGTTTAAGAATTTTACGTAATAAGGCTAGAGATAGATAAGTATAGAACTAAATTTGAAACGCAAATTAATTATCACACTGAATATAATGACTTGTGTGTTTTTGTTGTTATTTTTTAAACAGATAGCTTTCTTTTTTTCTGAAAACAAGTCAAAACTTGGAAAAAATCCCTCATTTGTCTTGTATTTAGGAAGCAATTTGACGAGGACTTAAATTGATCAAATTAGAGGAAATCAACCTTATCCTCGCTACAATAAGACATGATAACTCTTAATAAATGATGTTAAAATTGCAAGAGTGCTATTAAGCATTTCATTGCTTTTAATTATTTGTCGTCTATTTGGAAATACTGAAGCACATTGTTTCAAGAAATAAAGTTTAATGACGCAAAGGGCCTTAGACCTTTTACGGTTAGGGGATGAGAACGGGGCAGTGGCCAAACTCCTGTTTATAGAGTTTTTGTTAGTTTTAGATTTGGCTTGAGTACACAATTTAATTTTATTCGTTTCAAGACTTATTTATTCATTATATCAGTATCTGTTGTCTTTATGTTTGATATGTGATTATTTTAATTTCTGTTTGTTTAGAAATTTTATTTATGCTTTAATAGTAATTTGTGGCTGTTTTGGGTTTTAATTACAATTTTTTGCTTTAGTTTTCTATTCTTTACTTTTTTATTTTAATTTAATTTAGCTCTCAGCTTTTCTTCAAATAACACATTTTTCTGAATTTGTTTCTATTAATTTAGGAAAAAGATGAGGGAATCCACTGACAATCTGGATAAATAGCAAAACTAAAAGCTGACTTGGCACTTATTATGATTTCTGTCGTCGACTATTTGTCGAGTGCACTTACAATTTTTGCATAAGATAAGGGGCAAACGAAATCTAAACATTCTATTAACATATATAACTAAATATAATAATAATAACTGGATTGAATAATATATAACTAAATAGGATCTGCAAATTTTCTAATGCCAGTTTGGGGTGTGGCTATTCAATTTAAAATAGCACCGAAAAAAATCACCAGATATGATCCAGCATCAAACCAATGCTTAGAACCTCCTTGTCGTTGTATGTGTCGTCATTAAGGTCTTCTAAACATCCATCATCACAATTTTCCTTCTTAAAGAAATGATTTGAGATTTTCTGTCTTACTTAAAGGAACACGATTTCTGCTGTCTGCTATCTACGACTGCTGCAAAAAATTGTGATTGCTTGTTGTTTGCTAATTTATTTGTTAATTAATTTTGCCTGTTTATTGCTGCAAAAGTAAATGCTAAAATGCCAAATTGTTACTTTGTTATATTCAAAAAATTAAAGTCTTTCCATTAAAACATCCTCCTCCCCAATTGTGCATTTTTTTTTTTTTTTTTTTTTTTTTTTGTTAAAAGCTTCATCTTCACTCTTTACTTAAGTCAGAAAATTTATTTTTGACGGTTAACGTAAGCACAACCGAGAGAGACAGAGAAATAGAAAAGGAAATTAACCATTAAAACGTATATAAAGATTTCAAAGTTTTTTTTTACTCTTAACAAGATTGTTTTAGTATACTAATCTATATGAAATGAAATTAATTGGGAATGTTTTTATTCCCTTTCTGTTTAGACGACGTAGATCCCAATCACGTACTATTTGTCGAGTGTTCCCTTTCATTTGTAATTGGTATGATTCCACTGTATTTAGTTTTTTAATATTATTCTACTACAATTAAACAATTTTTTTACCGTAGAAATATTGAATTCTACAGGGTGCAGTTCTGATGGTCTACCTCAGCCGAAACTAGTAGGCACAAAGCCAATCGTTGTTGTGAAAAGGCTGACAAAGAAGGCTATAGAAGAATTAACAGCCGGCATCTGGCGTTGCAGCATTTGTGGAAAAGCAGAGAGGTCATTTTGGATATTAGATCTTCACATAGATACTGGCTGTGAAGAACTTTCGCCAATAGAATGCGATCTCTGTCCTGCAGTGGCTCGCAACTACAAAAATTTTGTTCTTCATTTTATGGAACACCAAATGGGAGGGACAAGAAAATGTCCAATTTGTTTACGAGAAGATATTGGTGATATGGGACAGCATCTAATTTCACAAGACCACTTTTCACCAAATGTTTCTGAACTAGACTTACAGCAGAATATATCACCAGTTATTTTACAGGATCCGTCCACAAGCTCTTGCTTAAATTCTTCCGACTCGGATTCTGAAACAAAAAACTTAAATAATCAGAAAACGAATTTGCATAGTCGCTCGCAAAGTAAAAGACACAGAAAATTGAAAAGACATCAAATAATAGATACTGGGAAAAACCCATATAAATGTGATAGATGTCAGAAAGGCTTTTCTTCCTCGGGTAATTTGAATCAGCATCGAAGAGTGCATACTGGTGATAAACCATTTAGATGTGATATATGTAAGAAATGCTTTTCTGTTCCGGGTAATTTGAATAGACACCAAAGAGTGCATACTGGTGATAAACCATTTAAGTGTGATTTATGCAAGAAATGCTTTTCTTACTTAGGTAATTTCAGTCATCACCAAAGAGTGCATACAGGTGAGAAGCCATTTAAATGCGATGTATGTAAGAAATGCTTTTCTGGATCAAACAATTTAAAAAGGCATAAAAAAATGCATGCTGGCGAGAAACCTTTTAAATGTAGTGTGTGTAAAAAGACCTTTTCTCAAAAGAATCATTTGACTACCCATCAAAGGGTGCATACTGGCGAAAAACCATTTGGATGCGGTTTATGTAAGAAGAGATTTTCCAGTTCCAGCAATTTGCATAGGCATAAAAGAGTGCATGCACCCAAGAAACTTTTTAAATGAGATTTATGACTCCAGTTTCTCTGCTTCTTTGGGAAGTGAAGTTTGATTTATATTCAATAACCCAGGCATTTGTAGAATTATACGTGCAGAAATATACAAGCGCTCAGTTTACAATATAAGGTTTTCTTTAATGAGCAATTTGAACAGAAATGGAAGAATCTTGTGCCCAAATTGCATGTGCATTAGGACTTTTATACATCCAGAAATATATCTAGAAAATAAGGTAATGATTTGAAAAGTGACTAAATCATTGATGTCACAAAAAGAAGAAAAAGCTGAAAATGATTGAAAAAGTAAGAGTATTTACTAGGTCGTTAACCGTTATTACGTA
Organism: Artemia sinica; assembly: GCA_027921565.1. Taxonomy (NCBI): domain Eukaryota; kingdom Metazoa; phylum Arthropoda; class Branchiopoda; order Anostraca; family Artemiidae; genus Artemia; species Artemia sinica. The sequence goes on along the minus strand of CM051257.1, from coordinate 74,050,887 downwards.
GCTATGACTCATTTAATCCATCCATTCATTTCCTAAATCCAATTTTTAACTTTTGTAGGTTTAAAAATTCTGTGAAAACATGTGAAAATAGGTAAATTTTTCAAACAAGCTCAGATAGAGGAAAAGAAAAAGTCTATGTATACTATTAATGTAGATTAATGAATGAAAAGAAGTGGACCTTATGGACAGGACATTTTTTTTCCCTTTTATTGAATTAACATAAAATAACTTATACAGGGCCAGCAGAGAGTTAAACTCGATTCCTCTCCTTTAGGAGAAGAAATAAACCAACATTAATTAATAAAATTCATATGCCAATTAAGAGAAGAAAAGAAAAAAGGGGGGGGGGGTTAACTGGATAGTTGGAGAAAAAGGCATTTAAATATGAGCTGTGATAGGGAATCACTCGCTAAGTCCGATAGTGTGTATTTATTTGCAATGTAATTAAGCTGATGTCTTCTACTTAATCTAGCTCTCTCATTTTTAATAGGCAGGAAATAAACTAATTCCTATCTCTCGACAAATGACTATGTTGATTTTAAATCAAAGGTTCAGTCCATTCAAAGGTTTTCAAAGGAATGGTCTAGTGACTGAAAAATTTAATCATTTTAAATCAGAAATATTATGTATTATGCTCATTCCACCTAATAATGATTTGGGTTGATGGTTAGCCAGATAAGGACTGTTTTTTTCTTTTTTTTGTCTGCTTTTCTTCTTAACCAATTAATATTTTTTTCGAGTCATAACAAATCAATTACGACTCGGATCAGTTGTGACTTATCAATCAATATCATTATATAACCCAATAAAACTTTTGTGTTTTTATGCCAATCTCGTTTGCCAAGATTTGAAGAACCGTAGTAGTGATAACTGTTTTTTTCTTCATTCGAAAACGTCGCAGCATTTACTTGAGGATCATATGCAAGCGGTCTAGTTTAAACCTTGTGTTCAAGACAAACGTGGCTGGCTAAGTTTCAGTACCCATTGCTTCAGATTAGAAGATGCTAGAAATTGTACTTGGGTCATCAAAATTTAGCGTGGTTTCTAAGAAAAAAGGTGGAATGTTTTTAAAATGTGATTTGTGAGAACCCCTCTTTCATGTGGATGCCCCCTTTCTTTTTATTATTATTATTTATTGGAAAACCGTCATACAAAAAAGGAAAAGACGGAGCAATAAGCAAAACAACAAAAAAAATAAGCAATACACATAAACTTAGGAGTTATACATGTGGTTTTGTAGTGACGAACGCTGGAGCTAAGATCTAAATCAGCACTTAGAACAAATTACATAAAACGAGAAAGAAAAACACAATTATACACTGCTCTGTAGGTACGCGACATGTTTCTTTTCTTTTTTTTTAGGCTCCTAAATACTGAACAAACATAAATAATATGAACATCATTGAATCAAGCCGTAACTGGTAAAAAAAAAAAAAAAAAAAAAAAAAAAAAAAAAAAAAAAAAAAAAAAAAAACACTAATTACACTAAGCGCGAAAACAAACACTTAAAAAAAAAAAAAAAACAAAACAAAAAAAAAAAACAACACAACAAATACATCTTAACTAATGGGTTAATACTGACGACCAGGGATGATTCAACTTCATTAAACGGGAATTATAAGCACGAATTTGCTTTTCCACGGCTATAATGGGGTCAGCAATGCTGAATTTTCTAATCAGATAAGAATTGCGCGTCCAAGAGGGAAAATGTAAAAGATATTTTGCGAACCGGAAGAAAACTGAACGAATTTTTGACTTGTCAGAATTTGTGAGCATTTTCCAAAACGGCGATATGTACAAATAATGTGGTAGAGCGACAGAGTTAAAAAGTTTCGAGAGAAGATGGCAGTTTAACCGTAACTTATTAGTTACAAAAGAAGCATATGATAACCCAACTCTACGCTCAATGTGAGCCATTAATAGTTTTCGCGTGTGCATTACTGACGAACCAATGGGAAGACCGAGGTAGGTGATATGATCTACTGGCTTAATCCTACTATATCCCTAGGTGACGCTTGCTTCCAATTGAAGAATACAACTTCGGACTTTTCAGCATTGAATTGAAGACCTAGTTTCGCATACTCAGATTGTAGCGTTGCGAAAGTCTCGCTTATGCGCTGGATAGTGCGGCTCACATTCAGAATGTCGTCTGCATAACATACGAGAGATAAATCAAGACCGGCAAAGATGAATGATGTGGGAACAGCTGACTGTGCATCAAGAACTACATTATTGAAGAGTGAAGGGGAAGAAACAGCACCTTGACGGGTACCTTTTTCAACATTGACAAAAATATTAGGGGTTGGTGCATAGACTTGAGAGCCGTCAACTTTAGCTAATGGGTGAAGTATTAGGCGAACATTAAGACGATAATACATGTCTCGAAGGGCTCTGATATATGAGGGGCTCACTCCACGTTTTGCTGCATGGAGTAGCATAGCGGCGTGAATGAGAGAGTCGAACGCTTTACGAACATCATGCCCAGCCAACACGAGAGTTTCACCTGATGCATCGGCATCGATCAATGCGTTCGCGACAACCGACAAAGCGTGGGCACAACCAAGACGTGGCTGGAATCCAACTTGTTTAGGTGGAACATAGCATTTTGCGTTCAGTTGGTCAATGAACAGAAGTTCAAAAAGCTTACAGAAGGTAGTGGCCACTGTTATAGGGCGGAAGGACGAGCACTGGGTTGCGAGTTTACCTTTCTTTGGAATTGGAGTATTGGGATATTATGATCTACCAACTTATTTTACCTCTGCAAGAAGTTTTGCTTTGCGTTTGTTAAGCACAATTCTTTGAACTCAGATTTCTTGTCTGTCAGGTTCGGAAATGCTCAAAATTTAGGAACACTACATGATTTTAACTTAAATTAAAAAAAATGCAGTGAAGATTTTAGCTAGATAATTCAGCCCTACAATTGCCTTTAGTAGCTCAGGGCTACTTCTAAACGTTCGGAAAACGGCAAGATAGAGGAGTTGTTAAATAATTTTAACCACTTAAAAAAGTTATTTTGCAGCAAACTATATCTTTTTATTTTGCCTTCCATTGTCTTGCGAACTTTTATCAAATCAACGTAATTTGCCAGTCTATCCACTCACATCAGAAGTTGCGCTATGGGGTGAAACTTACGGAATTTGAAAGAAAATGCGTGAACCAAAAAAAAAATTAATAGTTTCTGCCTGGAATTGCGAATAGATTTCCAGTCTGGGAATTGGAATTTCTGTCAGATTTGCACATGGTTTTTAAGGAAAATCCTATACGTCTTAACTTTAGGTGTAATTACACGATGCAGAAAACCATGCAGAGGTGACCACACGTTTTACCATGCAGATTAAACAATATTATTTTCACCTTTAAAACCATGTAGGTCATCATAGGTTTGGACCTTGTCGCACCCAAAGATCCTTAATAGATACCGATGATTAACGACTCGCATCTTTTTCTCATAACTAAGAAGTGGAAATGACTCAATTATTTGTTCTTTATTTTTCGACTAAGATAGGTAGCGGTTTCAATATAAAATTTCGCTCTGTTGACATTCTCATGACGATATGTTTCTGCCATCTATTGAAAATAAACAAGCACCATCTATAGGTAGTGTTAAAGTCAAAGCTGGAAATACTTGCAGAACTCATGAAGGGAACAGACCGCTAGGTAGCAATCCTCTTGATTTTCCATTACGTGTTTTGAGGCCAGAGGCGGATCTTCCCAGGTTTAAGCATCTTTGCTAGTAAAGTTTTAGCGTTGCTTTTTCGGAGTACCAAAAGTAAACCGTAATAAGAAGGCCAGATCACACTTTAAAAATGGTCACAGGTTTTTTGACGAATTTCACAGATTTTTGGCACTTTTTTGACAGGTTTCGAAAATTCATAGTGCCAACACTGGTCTAAATGCCTTTGAATTTAAATCTGAGAAGAAAGGAAGGAATTTTGCTGGATTCCAGCAGACTATTAACCAAATAACTTAGCCAAAAGTCAGCTGAAAGGGATTGACAAAGTAACTAAGGTAGGCTAAAGATTTTGGTAATTATTTAGCCTTGGCCCCCTCATAAGGAGACATGTTAAGAAAACAATTCTTACTTTAAAATATGTATAATGATCCTAGTTCTTATATTATCCAAGGGGAGAACCTTTATCATCAAGTCTTTCCTCTAAAAATCTTCAAAAGAGAAAAAGTTTCCAAATATCACCACGCTTTCAATTCAATGCTTAAGTCTTTTTAAATTGCCGCTTTAAATTGCCACCTAATAAATTCTTTTATAGATAGCGCTCATGCTGGTCTTTTTATTTTATTTTTAAATAGCAGTGGCGAAGGGCGAATAGCAGTGGCGAAGGGAGAATAGCAGTGGCGTAAATACAAAATATTAATAGCAGTGGCGTAAATACAAAATATTAATAGCAGTGGTTAGGTTAGGTTATGAAAAGAAATGAAAAAGTAGTTTTTCATGAAAAAAAAAAATTTTCATTTTCATTATGTTAGGTTAGGTTAGGTTAACAACTTTCTATAATGTCAATATACCACTACTTTTTCTTTAAACACGTTTTTTGACACACGTGTTAGACACGTGCTAAACGCTATCTATAAAACAACTTATTTGGCAGCAGTTTACAGCGGCAATTTCAAAAGACTTAAGCATTGAATTAAGAACGTGGTGATATTTGGAAACTTTTTCACTTTTGAGGATTTTTAGAGGAAAGACTTGATGATAAAGGTTCTCCCCTTGGATAATATAAGAACTAGGATCATTATACATATTTTAAAGTAAGAATTGTTTTCTTAACATGTCTCCTTATGAGGGGGCCAAGGCTAAATAAATACCAAGATTTTTTAACAAATACTTGGTATGTGTAGGCTCACCTACTGGGTAAGCCTTTACAGTCAGATAAACCAGTAAAGTTCTACCAAATCATATTATTGAGTTAGGACTAAAGTGAATACACCATTCGATGCCTTGTTTTATGCTGATTACGAATATAATAATCATTTCTATTGGAAATGAATTTCAGTCCCCCCCCTATATATGCCAATTCAGGGTTGGGTTAGGTTAGGTATATATAGGGGGGGGGCTGAAATTTATTTCTGATAGAAATGATTATTATATTCCTAATCAGCATTAAAAAAGGCATCAAATGGTGTATTCACTTTATTCCTAACTCAATAATATGATTTGGTAGAACTTTACGGATAAACCTAGTGTGCACTCTCTAGAAGGAGCCATGCTAGAGCAAGGCATTTGGTCAATATATACGAAATCATATTATTGAGTTAGGACTAAAGTGAATACACCATTCGATGCCTTTTTTTATGCTGATTACGAATATAATAATCATTCCTATCGGAAATTCAAATTTAAGCCATTTTTGAGCTCTTGAAAATGACAAAAAATAGGGTGTAAAAAGGCTAATATAGGGTGTAAAATGCTTAAAACATTTGTTTTAAACTTACTGTTTCATAATAAATCCTTATTTTAATCCACAAGCACTGACTTTCCATGAGTAACAAGTATATAAGTTCCAAAAATTCATTTTCCAAATATTATGTATTTTTTCTTCCTTAACGCTGAATGTTCAAGAATGTGTTTTTGACAAACGTCGAAAATATTAAACCAAACCTAACCTAATCCTTTAATATTTTGACGGTTTGTCAAAAATGCATTCTTGAACATTCAGCGTTAAGGAAGAAAAAAATACATAATATTTGCAAAATGAATTCTTGGAACATATATACTTGTGATTATTCAACTTACTCATGGAAAGTCAGTGCTTATGGATTAAAGTAAGTATTTATTATGAAACAGTAAGTTTAAAACAAAGGTTTTAAGCCTTTTTCCATGCTTTATTAGCCTTTTTACACCCTATTTTTTGTCATTTTCAAGAGCTCAAAAATGGCTTAAATTTGAATTTCCGATAGGAATGATAATTATATTTGTAATCAGCATAAAAAAAGGCATCGAATGGTGTATTCACTTTAGCCCTAACTCAATAATATGATTTTGTATATATTGACCAGGCATTTTAGGTAGCTATTATTATGCTCATATCCATGGTTTTGTCAATGTTTTCACAATTCATCCTTACTGACCTATGCTCTTGGCCTATGCTGTATAAAAAAAACTTACCTTAGATCCACCTGTGCCTCTAGAGGCATCAAGAAGGAGTCACAAATCTTCCTGTTGGTTTGCTGCTGTCAGTATGTTCTGTCGCTGAGACTGGATTTAGGTGTTCATATTTTTTTTTTCAGATCTGTCTGGTAAATTTGGTGAATGATTTTTCTGGGTCAGTCATCCTTATTTGCACTTTGCTGAAAAAAATATAAATGTTTTTACTTTTATAACTTTAATAAATCAAATAATCTTAACATTTTGACTGCTAAATATCAGTATATGTATATAAAACTGACAATGCACATTCATTTTTTTTTTCAGTAAAATGCAAATTATGTTCTGGCCTTGGGAAGGTATAGGGGTTTTGAGCCCAACTTATGTTAATTTCTGTGCATTTTGAGTTTGATTGGTTATTTATTATAATTTCTGTTTGTGCTGGGTTTCATTTATTTATTGATGCTGATTTGTGATAGTTTCACACTTTGTAGATTATTTGATTTTATTTTTGCTCATTTTTTGTTTAATGGGGTTCTTTACTTTTCTTTGAAAAACTTATTTTGTGGAAAAAGTTTTTTTAATTAATTTCTGTTCATTTAATATTGACATAGTCTATCCAGAGAAAAAGAAAGTAAAACTTTAACTCTTTTTGTTTTTTTTTAAGAATTTATAGTTTGGCCTGCTATTTGTATGCTGGAGAAAAATTTTCAGCAATTTTTAACAACATACACCCTCTTAAAAATCTGGACACAAATAGTAGTGTTTGATTTAGTTTCATACCTCCTCTAGTTGACCTGAAATGGAAAACTTGATACCATTTGCAAAAAAATCTGTTTACTTTCTTTGATAGCTTGGATGCACTTACACTATTTTGATTTGGTTAAATTTTAAGAGCAGAAGCAGCCCCAAAAGTTTGAACATAATACCCTCAGTCGTTCTTGGGATACTGCTGAGATGCCTTATTGGGAATTAGCATTAACACAGTGCATTTTGATTTAATCTTATGGCAACATTTAGTTTTTAAACATAAAATCAAATGGGAGGGTGGGTGTGGGAGGGGGATTAGTTGCCCTCCAATCACTTTTGACTATTAAAAAGGGCATCAGCCCTTTCTATTTTCAATCAAATGAGCCCTTTTCAAAGTTCCTATGACAACTCCTTTGATACAAAGTGCCCTGGTCGAAACAACAACAACAACAAAAAAATAATACATTATACCCACATTGATCTTTACTATAAAAATGTCAAGCCTTCCAATCACTTTTGACTATTAAAAAGGGCACTAGGCCTTTTCAATTGAATGAGCCCTTTATGATCTTTTATGACAACACTTCCTATAAACACCTTATATGCCCCCAGGGCATAAACTACAACCCTTACCCTAAGGGCTGTGAAGGTGGTTGTCATCCTCTAAGACCTAATTTCCAGAACTTTCAACTACGTTAAACAAAATGACCTGCTCTAAAGGAAAAAATAATAAATGATACATTGTGCCAACATCATTCTTATATGCCTTCAGGGCATATCTTAAAACCCTTCCCCCTAGGGTTGTGGGGGAGTGTCCTCCTCAAAAGCATATTTTCTCTGGAAATCAACTATGCTGAACAAAATGGCTATCTCAATATTTTGATTGCATGTGTTTGGGGGAATGATGGGCGTGGGGGGGGGGGGCTAGTTGCCCTCCAATCACTTTCAACTATTAAAAAGGATACTAGCCCTTTGAATTTCCAATCAAATGAGCCTTATTTGAAGTTTCTATGACAATGCCTACTATAAAAACCTTATATGCCTACAGAGCATAACTTAAAACCCTTACCCTGATGGTTGTGGGGGAGTGTCCTCCTCAAAAACATATTTTCTATCAGGAAATCAACTATGCTGAAGAAAATGGCTATCTCAAAATTTTGATTGGATGTGTTTGGGGGAATGATGGGCATGGGGGGGGGCTAGTTGCCCTCCAATTACTTTTGACTATTAAAAAGGGCACAAGCCACTCCAATTTCCAATTGAATGAGCCCTTTTTGAAGTTTCTATGACAACTTCTTCAATACAAAGTACCCTGCTCTAAACAAAACAAAAAAAAATGATACATTGTGCCAAGATTGTTCTTATATGCCCTCAGGGCATAACTTAAAACCCTTACCCCAAGGGTTGCGGGGGAGTGTCCTCCTCAAAGCATATTTTCTATCTGGAAATCAACTAGCCCTTTGAATTTCCAATCAAATGAGCCTTTTATGAAGTTTCTACAACAATGCCTTCTATAAAAACCTTTTATGCCCTTAGGGCATAAGTTAAAACCCTTGCCCTGAGGGTTTTGGGGGAGTTTCCTCCTCAAAAAGATATTTTCTATCTGGAAATCAACTAGACTGGACAAAATGGCTATCTCAAAATTTTGATTGGATGTGTTTGGGGAAAAGGTGGGCATGGGGGGAGCTAGTTGCCCTCCAATCACTTTTGACTATTAAAAAGGGCACTAGCTACTCCAATTTCCAATCAAATGAGCCCTTTTCAAAGTTTCTATAACAATGCCTTCTATAAAAAACCTTATATGCTCCCAGGGCATAACTTAAAACCCTTGCCCCAAGGGTTATAGGGGAGTGTCAAAACATATTTTCTATCTGGAAATCAACTATGCTGAACAAAATGGCTATCTCAAAATTTTGATTGGATGTGTTTGGGGAAAAGGTGGGCATGGGGGGGGGGAGCTAGTTGCCCTCCAATCACTTTTGACTATTAAAAAGGGCACTAACCCTTTGAATTTCCAATCAAATAAGCCTTTTTTGAAGTTTCTACAACAATGCCTTCTATAAAAACCTTATATGCCCCCAGGACATAACTTACAACCCTTGCCCCAAGGGTTGTGGGGAAGTGTCCTCCTCAAAAAGATATTTTCTATCTGGAAAATAACCATGCTAAACAAAATGGCTATCTCAAAATTTTGATTGGATGTGTTTGGGGGAATTATGGGCATGGGGGGGGCAGTTGCCCTCCAATCACTTTCAAACTATTAAAAAGGGCACTAGCCCTTTGAATTTCCAATTGAATGAGCCTTTTTTGAAGTTTCTACAATAATGTCTTCTGTAAAAACCTTATATGCCCCCAGGGCATAACTTAAAACCCTTGCCCCAAGGGTTGTAGGGGAGTGTCCTCAAAAATGTATTTTCTATCTGGAAATCAATGACGCGGAACAAAATGGCTATCTCAAAATTTTGATTGGATGGGCATGGGGGGTGGGCTAGTTGCCCTCCAATCACTAATGACTATTAAGAAGGGCACTAGCCCTTTGAATTTCCAATTGAAAGAGCCTTTTTTGAAGTTTCTATGACAACCCCTTCTATAAAAACCTTATATGCCCCAAGGGCATAACTTAAAACCCTTGCCCTGAGGGTTGTGGGGGAGTGTCTTCCTCAAAAACATATTTTCTATTTGGAAATCAACTATGCTGAACAAAATGGCTATCTCAAAATTTTGTTTGGATGTGTTTGGGGGAATGATGGACGTGGGGGGGGGGGCTAGTTGCCCTCCAATCACTTTTGACTATTTAAAAGAGCACTAGCTACTCCAATTTGCGATTGAATGAGCCCTTTTCAAAGTTTCTATGACAACTCCTTTGATACAAAGTGCCCGGGTATGGATAAGAAGAAAAAAGAAAAATAAATAATACATTGTGCCCACATTGTTCTTTACTTAGGCAGCACTATTGTGCTGCCTGGCAGTCAGCAGCTGGTTTCTGGGTAAGAAATACTTTTAGTTTTATCCTCTTCTCTATGTTGTCCTATGTTTTGCCCAGCAGCCAATGGTCCTTTAAATGGTTGCAGTAGCCAATGGTGGCTTTTGTGGCATTTTTAAAGCAGTACTTTGTGCTTTCTTAAGCTATTTACAAACCAAGTACAAAATAAAAATGGTATCACTAGATTTCTTCTTCTATAATCCTTTTCAACATTATAGTCATTATCCATGCCCCTCCCCCCCCCCCCCAGTGGACACATTTATAGCCATAATGGTATATTTGTTTCTTGTTCTTTCCATTGATTGATCTTTTGTAAAACTGATTATGCTGTACATGTTTAAGATATCCAGTTTAATATGAGTAATTTCACTGAATAGTAGATAAAATTACTGTTTTTAATGAATTAAAGAAGTAAATAATAGTAGAAGGTATTTGATAATCTGATACAAATATGGCACATATTATAAAGTAAGAATTTCATTGTTCTGGTTGGCTTGCTTGTTAAGTTGATTGTCCATATCCTAATGCCATTGGCTGTGAAGGATTTTCAGCAGGGTGAGGTTGAATAGTCACAAACACATATTTAGCCATAAAAAGAGCTTAAAGTTAGCAGTCTAAACATGCTTCTCTTTGTTCTAGCATGTCTTCTTCTATGGAGCTATTCTCTGGGTTTATCCTACTACTGTTCTTTAAAGGAAATACATAGGAATGACTGATCCCCCTGATTTGTGAGGGACAGATCATGTTCTGATCTTCAAATTAGAACAAAGTATCTAAATCACTGACAGGTGTATTCTGTATCCTGGTACAACAGGCTCCATAGAATCACCACCTGATTGGAAAAGAAATTTGGTATGCAAACTTTCTTCTTCTTCTAATTCACAGCAGGTGGGCTATTCAGTTGGTACTATTTAGCCCTCTTCTTTTTGCTTTGCTCTGTGGGCTACAGAGCTACTGTCTTGGTTGTCTCTTATTTATTAGATATTCTCATATATCTTTCAGTAGATCTTTTGACTCAAGGAGTTCAAATATAAGATGATAGATATTGATTTCTCTGCTCTGTGTGCAGGTATAGTTGGCTAGGCTCTTGGCTGATAGTGAGATTTTTTGGTGTTTGAAGCATCTTAACAGTTTACAAAGCAAGGTATGTTGTGCAGACGTCAGCATATTACATTCAAATAGGCAATGGTCAATTGTTTCATTATTCATATTACAATGCCTGCAAAGAGGGAACTGGGGAATTGAACCACTTGAATTAGAAAACATATGAGAATGCAAGGAAATTTAGTCCATTTGTTCCAGAACGAATTCTATGATAAATTTTAGAAAGATACTTATTGGGAAAGGGGGAAAGGATAGGATTAATCTTATTAAAATTAATATCTGATAGCCTCCATTGGTAAATTTCTCTAATTGGGATTGGTCTCCCACTTGGCTGGTCAATATTTATAGCATTTTTTGCTATTTCATCAACCTGATGATTACCACTTATGCCAGAGTGGCTAGGAATGTACTGAAAATAAGTTTTTATGCCACTTGAAGCAAGATTATCAATAATACTGAGACAATGATAAGTGTCAATGTCCAACTTATATTGAGGAGCTGAGGCCAGCAACTCAAGGCTTGATGAGAGTCGGAATATATGATAATATTATTTGAATTTGCAATCAAAGGTTGGTTTTCCTTAAGGTTTTCTAATGCCATGATTATGGCATTTAACTCAGCAGACATTCTTCTTCTATGTAACAGCAAGCGGGCTTTTCAGTAAAACTATTTAGCCCTTTTCCTTTTTGCTTCACTCTGTGGGCTACAGAGCTACTGGCTTGATTGCCTCATATTTATTATATATATATTCAGATATCTTTCAGCAGATCTTTCGACTCTAGGAGTTCAAATATAAGATGATAGATGTCGATTTCTATGCTCTGTGTGCAGGTATAGTTGGCTAGGCTCTTGGCTGATAGTGGGATTTTGTGGTGTTTAAAGTATTTTAACAGTTTAGAAAGCAAGGTATGTTGTGCAGACGTCAGCATATTACATTCAAATAGGCAATGGTCAATTGTTTCATTATTCATATTACAATGCCTGCAAAGAGGGGACAGGGGAATTGAACCACTTGAATTAGAAATCTTATATGAGAATGCAAGGAAATTTAGTCCATTTGTTCCAGAACGAATTCTATGATAAATTTTAGAAAGATACTTATTGGGAAAGGGGGAAAGGATAGGATTAATCTTATTAAAATTAATATCTGATAGCCTCCATTGGTAAATGTCTCTAATTGGGATTGGTCTCCCACTTGGCTGGTCAATATTTATAGCATTTTTTGCTATTTCATCAACCTGATGATTACCACTTATGCCAGAGTGGCTAGGAATGTACTGAAAGTAAGTTTTTATGCCACTTGAAGCAAGATTATCAATAATACGGTGACAATGATAAGTGTCAATGTCCAACTTATATTGAGGAGCAGAGGCCAGCAACTCAAGGCTTGCTAAAGAGTTGGAATAGATGATAATATTATTCGAATTTTCAATCAAAGATTGGTTTTGCTTAAGGTGTTCTAATGCCATGATTATGGCATTTAACTCAGCAGACATTATAGATAAATTATTAAATAATCTCTCGCCCATTGCAATTTTCAGGTGAGGAAGGAAAACACCACTTGCAACCTTCTCATTCATTTTTGACCCATCAACAAATATTTGGAAGTGATTTTTATAGGTAATTGTATTAAGTTCTGCAAATTTTTTCTGGACAAAAGCAATTGGGGTTAAATCTTTATTCCATTTTGAAACTTCAGTATTTATTATGGGAAATGACCAATTCCATTGAGGGGATTGGGGGAAAGTAGGTGCAATAGACTTTGCTGGTACAGGGAACTTCTTTTGAATATTGGCATACTCATCTGCAATACCTCTATACATGGCTGGATTTCTTAACCAATTATGTAATGTGTATGAGCTATTTGATTCAATTTTTGTAAGATGTTTTATCAAGAGAAAGCTACGTCTCTCCCTTATTGTTGTTAATCCACTCTCCATAAGCAGAAACTTGGTGCTTGTGGGTTTCCTTAGACCAAATATGAGACGTATTATATCATTTTGTGTTGTTTCAATTTTTTGCATCTGGGTCTTTGCACATGGACCATAGACAATGAGCCCATAGTCAATATGAGGTCTTATATGTGATTTATAAAACTGGAGTAAGGTTTTCTCCTTACAACCCCAGGGTGTGGAAAGAAGTCTTTTTAGTATATTTGCTTTTCTATAACATTTTTTTATTGTGTTTGAAATGTGGAGGTGGAAATTAAGTTTTTGGTCAAGCATGAGACCTAGGTAATTAATATTATTATCTTCTGGAATAGTTGTTTTATTTAGAGTTAGTTTTGCATTAACATGGTTTCGCTTCCGGTGAAATTGGATTATTTTTGACTTGGTGGGTGCAATGGGTAAATCTGAATGTTGAGAGAATTTTTCAAACTGGAAAAGTGACTTTTGCAGATTTGACTGTGCTATCTGAAAGGTGTTGCCAGATGACCATAGCACCAGATCATCAGCATATTGTAGATTCGTGTGGGGTAGGTTCATGTCCCAGAGATATAGGGCAAATAGGAGGCAACTGAGGACTGCTCCCTGAGGTAGGCCTTTGGATATTGTCTTTTGGGGTGAAGAGGCTGAACCAACACAAACAATGAAACTTCGCACTTCTATGAAGGATTTAATAAAGGATACTACCTTAGGAGGTACTCCAAGGTTTGCAAGTTTATTTAAAAGGATTTGGTGGTTCTCATTGTCATATGCTCCTTCAAAATCTAGGAAAGCTGCCACTAGGATATTATTTTTTGAGAAAGATTCATTTATTGCATTTGTTAGCAAAATGAAAGCATCTGTTGAGGAGTGGTATTTCCTGAATCCAGTTTGAGTGTGTGGGATCATGTTATTTTTCTCAACAAACCAGAGGAGTCTGTGATAAATCATTTTCTCCATTATTTTCCCCATCACAGGTGTAATCATTATGGGCCTATAAGACTCAGGGTTATCTTTTGGTTTATTTTTCTTTAGGATTGGTAGGAGGGACGAACATTTCCATATATTGGGGAACCTAGAAGATGCCCAAGCGTGATTATAACAATTTAGCAGTTCTTGTTTGTATGAAGGTGTGAGATTCTTTATCCATGAAGGGTGTATATTGTCATAGCTGCTGCTAGTTTTGGACCTAATATGATGTATTGCATTATTCAATTCCTGGATTGAAAATGGATTAGTTACCAACCACGCTGGGCATGGTTGGTAACTAGGGTTCATAGGAATTGTGGACAGTTTGCTTTGATTATTTGATGTTAGCTTATTAACAAAAAGAGTTGAAAATAGGTTAGCCTTTTCATTATCATTGTCATAATGGGTATTATTATGTATAAGCTCATACAGGAGTGGGTTGGGAGAAGTCTTTTTCCCACATATGTGGCTTATGACTTTATGTATAATTGGCTCATGCGTTTCTCTGGAGAGATTATTTGCAAAATTATTCCAGTATTTATATTTAGCATCTATTATAGTCCTTTTTAGATTAGATTCTGCTTGTAATTTTTTTAAATATGTAGTAGGTGTTGGTTTTCTTATGAATTCTGTCCTAGCTGCCTTTTTTATCCTCCATTTATTTAGGCACTCATTTGTCCACCATGCTTTAGGAATTTGTTTAGGGAATGTTTTCTTAGGTGTTGTCCTGGGGATAGCATGATTAGCTGTATTTATTAGTAAAGATGTCAACGCTTCAGCATGTGTGTCAACTGTTGTGTTAGAAATGCATGAACTTTGGGTGAAACTTGTAATTTCATCATTTAGCTTATTTTGGAAAATAGACCAATTTGCTTTAGTGTTGATATATTTGGAGGTATGAGATGAAGTTTCAGCAGGTTCATTTAGGGAGCAAACTATAGCAAAGTGGTCTGTACATAGACTATCAATTTTATTTATGTAAATTTTGTTCAAAAAATTTAAAGACACAATTTGTAGGTCAATTGTGGAGAATTTGCCACTTTTGGGGTTGAAATATGTATTCAGGTTTGGAGGGGTAGCAACAGCTAATTCATTTTTATTTGAAGTCATATGCTCAATAAATTTACCAGCTTTATTTGCTGGTTTATTCCCCCACAAAAGGCTGTGGGCATTGAAATCACCACAAATAATGATATTTTTTAACATATTAGAATTATTTATATAATTAAAGAAATTCTTGGCATCTGTAGTTTGGCCATTAGGGTTATAAAAGCTTATTATGTAGGTTTTTAAATTATTCAGCCAAACACTTATACCAATTACATCAACATCATTTTCAAAATCTGGAAAATTGATGCCACAAAATTTTATATTATTGTTAACTAATAAAGCTACACCACCTCCTTTTCTCTCTGAAGATCTATCCTTTCTCAGGATAGTATATCCCAGAGACTTAATTTGTTGATTTTGGGTTAAATGAGTTTCCTGGAGGCAAGCAATATTAATGGAATTATTATTCATAAATGATATTAGTTCATTTAGCTTATTTTCTGTGAGTGATCTTACATTCCATTGGAGTATTGATAAATGTTGTTGATTTATTCTTCATATGACTGTGTATCAATGTTCAGCTTTGTTAAAAGTAAAGCAAGATCTTTTTTTGCTTGAATGAGTATATCATCTGGGATGTAGATTTTTGCCAATTCTGCAGTAATTTTTGTTTTCTGTAGTTGATGTATGTTCATGGCCTGAACTGCATTACAGTTTAGAATGAATAAGCATATATTTGGGGATTGCATTTTTGGTAGTGCATCCTGTTTGTTGGTTAAGGGATTGATTCCTGGTAGTGTTTCTGGTTTGTTTCTTCTTGGGAGGGAGGGCCAGGCTGGCCTCATCTCACCGGAAAAGGAGGCTTGTTGGCTTGGTGATTCTTTCTGATAGGGATTTGAGCTAGGGGGCTTAGAAGATGGTGTTTTATATGGGGTGCTTGATGCATTGGGGGCATTTGACTTGGGGGTTTTGGTTGGTTTCATTACAGGCTTTATTTGGAATTGTTGGGCAGCATTTGCTTCCATTGCTCAAAAGGGATATGGGATGGCCTTCTCTGTTGATATTTGGAGTGTTAGAGCTCTTTTCTTGTATGCAGGGCATAATGATTTATTTGTAGATTCATGTGGGCCTTTGCAATTGATGCATGTAGGCTGAGTGTTGTTGCAAGTTGTCAGCTCTTTAGGATGGAAAGATTTACAATTACTACACTCTTGGAGAATTTCATTGCATTTGTTTGTCGTGTGTCCCAGTTTGAAACACTTCTGACACTGAATAGGCTTAGGTTTGTATTCCTTGTGTGGTTTGATTTGCCCAAATAGGAATAATTTTTCTGGGATATCAATTTTATCCTTTAGTGTGAATAAGAAAGATCTACTAGTTTTTAGGCCATTAGAGTTAGGTTTTCCAAGTTGGGTAACATCCTGAACTGGGATTGTGTTTCAAGCCCTATCTGAGAGGCCTTCTTTTAACTCCTGAGTAGATATCTCTGGGGGAACATTATAAACTACTATTTTTGTGGGTGATTGTTTTGGGTTCCAATTAGATGCAATAATTGGGGTATTCAGAAGGGATTTAAGGTTAATTATTGTATCTGCTGATTTCTGATCTTCTACAGCTATTAGCAGAGATCCATCACGGTTAATGTTACGAGAGAACATTGATTTTAGCAATTTAAAAATTGCAACTCTTATTGCAGTGATCATTTTTATTTCAAAGGGGGTAGTGGGAGTAATTTTAAGGTAAATTCCTAAGTTTTTGGAGGGAGAATCTTGGGCAGGGAGAGGGGAAATGCTTTTAATTGGGGAGATTTTTTTCCTTTTTTTAGAACTTCTAGAGAGGACCTCTTGAAACCCATTATCATCGTTTATGGTTACATTAGCCCCTACACTTATCATTGTCCTATTCTCCGAATTGGAGCTATCATTAGAACTTTGAGATAGGGTGCTTGACCAGCCAGGATGGGTATCTTTCATTATGACACTTTCACTGGAATTTGATTTGAGATCGGGGGGGACTTTTTTTTGGAGGACTTCTAATCATTGCCTATTGGAAAAAGCTTTAAAACACAAAAATAAAACTAAAAACAAGAAGGGAAAATAGATGATATCAAACCGTCTGCACTATACTATGGGGAGGATAAACACCACAGTATAGCCCTGAGGATGACTTGAGCAGAATTGGTTTGGTACAACTGCTGATTAGAAGAGATAATAATCACAAGAAAATATATTTCGATATTCTTATAAGGTTGCTGTTGCTGTTTCGACATTATAAGAAGAAGAAGACATTATTAATTAAAAACTTGAGTTCTTCTTCTTCTTCTAATTCACAGGAGGCGGGCTATTCAGTTGATACTATTTAGCCCTCTTCTTTTTGCTTCACTCTGTGGGCTACATAGCCACTGTCTTGGTTGTCTCTTATTTATTAGATAGTCTCAGATATCTTACAGTAGATCTTTTGACTCATGGAGTTCAAATATAAGATGATAGATATCGATTTCTGTGCTCTGTGTGCAGGTATAGTTGGCTAGGCTCTTGGCTGATAATGAGATTTTGTGATGTTTGAAGCATTTTAACAGTTTACAAAGCAAGGTATGTTGTGCAGACGTCAGCATATTACATTCAAATAGGCAATGATCAATTGTTTCATTATTCATATTACAATGCCTGCAAAGAGGGGACAGGGGAATTGAACCACTTGAATTAGAAAACTTATATGAGAATGCAAGGAAATTTAGTCCATTTGTTCCAGAACGAATTCTATCATAAATTTTAGAAAGATACTTATTTGGAAAGGGGGAAAGGATAGGATTAATCTTATTAAAATTAATATCTGATAGCCTCCATCGGTAAATATCTCTAATTGGGATTGGTCTCCCACTTGGCTGGTCAATATTTATAGCATTTTTTGCTATTTCATCAACCTGATGATTACCACTTATGCCAGAGTGGCTAGGAATGTACTGAAAATAAGTTTTTATGCCACTTGACGCAAGATTATCAATAATACTGAGACAATGATAAGTGTCAATGTCCAACTTATATTGAGGAGCTGAGGCCAGCAACTCAAGGCTTGATAGAGAGTCGGAATATATGATAATATTATTTGAATTTGCAATCAAAGGTTGGTTTTCCTTAAGGTGTTCTAATGCCATGATTATGGCATTTAACTCAGCAGACATTATAGATAAATTATTATATAATCTCTCACCCATTTTCAGGTGAGGAAGGAAAACACCACTGGCAACCTTCTCATTCATTTTTGACCCATCAACAAATATTTGGAAGTGATTTTTATAAGTAATTGTATTAAGTTCTGCAAATTTTTTCTGGACAAAAGCAATGGGGGTCAAATCTTTATTCCACTTTGAGAACTCATTATTTATTATGGGACATGACCAATTCCAGGGGGGGGGGATCGGGGGAAAGTGGGTGCAATAGACTTTGCTGGTATGGGGAACTTCTTCTGAATATTGGCATACTCATCTGCAATGCCTCTATACATGGCTGGATTTCTTAACCAATTATGTAGTGTGTGTGAGCTATTTGATTCAATTTTTGTAAGATGTTTTATCAAGAGAAAGCTACGTCTCTCCCTTATTGTTGTTGATCCACTCTCTATAAGCAGAAACTTGGTGCTTGTGGGTTTCCTAAGACCAAATATGAGACGTATTATATCATTTTGTGTTGTTTCAATTTTTTGCATCTGGGTCTTTGCACATGCACCATAGACGATGAGCCCATAGTCAATATAGGGTCTTATATGTGATTTATAAAACTGGAGTAAGGTTTTCTTCTTACAACCCCAGGGTGTGGAAAGAAGTCTTTTTAGTATATTTGCTTTTCTATGGCATTTTTTTATTGTGTTTGAAATGTGGAGGTGGAAATTAAGTTTTTGGTCAAGCATGAGACCTAGGTAGTTAATATGATTATCTTCTGGAATAGTTGTTTTATTTAGAGTTAGTTTTGCATTAACATGGTTTCGCTTCTGGTGAAATTGGATTATTTTTGACTTGGTGGGTGCAATGGGTAAATCTGAATGTTGAGAGAATTTTTCAAACTGGAAAAGTGACTTTTGCAGATTTGACTGTGCTATCTGGAAGGTGTTGCCAGATGACCATAGCACTAGATCATCAGCATATTGTAGATTCGTGTGGGGTAGGTTCATGTCCCAGAGATATAGGGCAAATAGGAGGCAACTGAGGACTGCTCCCTGAGGTAGGCCTTTGGTTATTGTCTTTTGGAGTGAAGAGGCTGAACCAACACAAACGATGAAACTTCGCACTTATATGAAGGATTTAATAAAAGATACTAGCTTAGGGGGTACTCCAAGGTTTGCAAGTTTGTTTAAAAGGATTTGGTGGTTCACATTGTCATATGTCCCTTCAAAATCTTGGAAAGCTGCAACTAGGACATTATTTTTTGAGAAAGATTCATTTATTGCATTTGTTAGCAAAATGAAAGCATCTGTTGAGGAGTGGTGTTTCCTGAATCCAGTTTGAGTGTGAGGGATCATATTATTTTTTTCAACAAACCAGAGGAGTCTGTGATAGATCATTTTCTCCATTATTTTCCCCGTCACAGGAGTAACCATTATGGGCCTATAAGACTCAGGGTTATCTTTTGGTTTATTTTTCTTTAGGATTGGTAGGAGGGACGAACATTTCCATATCTTGGGGAACCTAGAAGATGCCCAAGCGTTATTATAACAATTTAGCAATTCTTGTTTGTATGAAGGTGTGAGATTCTTTATCCATGTAGAGTGTATATTGTCATAGCTGCCGCTAGTTTTGGTTCTAATATGATATATTGCATTATTCAATTCCTGGATTGAAAATGGATTAGTTATATACTCGGATCCTGGGCGTGGTTGGTAGGAACTTGGGTTCATAGGAATTGTGGACAGTTTGCTTTGATTATTTGATGTTAGCTTATTAACAAAAAGAGTTGCAAATAGGTTAGCTTTTCCATTATCATTGTCATAATGGGTATTATTATGTATAAGCTCATACAGGAGTGGGTTGGGGGAAGTCTTTTTCCCACATATGTGGCTTATGACTTTATGTATAATTGGCTCATGCGTTTCTCTGGAGAGATTATTTGCAAAATTATTCCAGTATTTATATTTAGCATCTATTATAGTCCTTTTTAGATTAGATTCTGCTTGTAATTTTTTAAATATGTAGTAGGTGATGGTTTTTTGTATGAATTCTGTCCTAGCTGCCTTTTTTATCCTCCATTTATTTAGGCACTCATTTGTCCACCATGCTTTAGGAATTTGTTTAGGAAATGTTTTCTTATGTGTTGTCCTGGGGATAGCATGATTAGCTGTATTTATTAGTAAAGATGTCAAGGCTTCAGCATGTGTGTCAACTGTTGTGTTAGAAATGCATGAACTTTGGGTTAAACTTGTAATTTCATCATTTAGCTTATTTTGGAACATAGACCAATTTGCTTTAGTGTTGATATACTTGGAGGTATGAGATAAAGTTTCAGCAGGTTCATTTAGGGAGCAAACTATAGCAAAGTGGTCAGTACATAGACTATCAATTTTATTTATGTAAATTTTGTTCAAAAAATTTAATGACACAATTTCTAGGTCAATTGTGGAGAATCTGCCACTTTTGGGGTTGAAATATGTATTCAGGTTTGGAGGTGTAGCAACAGCTAATTCATTATTATTTGAAGTCATATGCTCAATGAATTTACCAGCTTTATTTGCTGGTTTATTCCCCCACAAAAGGCTGTGGGCATTGAAATCACCACAAATAATGATATTTTTTAACATATTAGAATTATTTATATAATTAAAGAAATCCTTGGCATCTGTAGTTTGGCCATTAGGGTTATAAAAGCTTATTATGTAGGTTTTTAAATTATTCAGCCAAACACTGATGCCAATTGTGTCAACATCATTTGCAAAATCTGGAAAATTGATGCCACAAAATTTTATATTATTTTTAACTAATAAAGCTACCCCACCTCCTTTTCTCTCTGAAGATCTATCCTTTCTGAGGATAGTATATCCCAGAGACTTAGTTTGTTGATTTTGGGTTAAATGAGTTTCCTGGAGGCAAGCAATATTAATGGAATTATTATTCATAAATGATATTAGTTCATTTAGCTTATTTTCTGTGAGTGATCTTACATTCCATTGGAGTTTTGATAAATGTTGTGTTGTTGATTTATTCTTCATATGACTGTGTATCAATGTTCAGCTTTGTTAAAAGTAAAGCAAGATCTTTTTTTGCTTGAATGAGCATATCATCTGGGATGTAGATTTTTGCCAATTCTGCAATGATTTTTGTTTTTTGTAGTTGATGTATGTTCATGGCCTGAACTGCATTACAGTTTAGAATGAATAAGCATATATTTGGGGATTGCATTTTTGGTTGTGCATCCTGTTTGTCGGTTAAGGGATTAATTCCTGGTAGTGTTTCTGGTTTGTTTCTTCTTGGGAGGGGGGGCCAGGCTGACCTCATCTCACCGGGCATGGAGGCTTGTTGGCTTGGCAATTCCTTCTGATAGGGATTTGAGCTAGGGGGCTTAGAAGATGGTGTTTTATATGGGGTGCTTGATGCATTGGGGGCGTTTGACTTGGGGGTTTTGGTTGGTTTCATTGCAGGCTTTATTTGGTATTGTTGGGCTGCATTTGCTTCCATTGCTGCAAAGGGGTATGGGATGGCCTTCTCTGTTGATATTTGGAGTGTTAGAGCTCTTTTCTTGTATGCAGGGTATAATGATTTATTTGTAGATTCATGTGGGCCTTTGCAATTGATGCATGTAGGCTGAGTGTTGTTGCAAGTTGTCAACTCTTTAGGATGGAAAGCTTTACAATTACTACACTCTCGGAGAATTTCATTGCATTTGTTTGTTGTGTGTCCCAGTTTGAGACACTTCTGACACTGGATAGGCTTAGGTTTGTATTCCTTGTGTGGTTTGATCCCAAATAGGAATAATTTTTCCTTGTTCCCAAATTCCTTGTTCCCAAATAGGAATAATTTTTCTGGGATATTAATTTTTTCTTTCAGTGTGAATAAGAAGGATCTACTAGTTTTTAGGCCATTAGAGTTAGGTTTGCCAAGTTGGGTAACATCCTCAACTGGGATTGTGTTTCCAGCCCTATCTGAGAGCCCTTCTTTTAACTCCTGAGTGGATATCTCTGGGGGAACATTATAAACTACTATTTTTGTTGGTGATTGTTTTGGGTTCCAATTAGATGCAATAATTGGGGTATTCAGAAGGAATTTTAGGTTAATTATTTTATCTGCCGATTTCTGATCTTCTACAGCTATTAGCAGAGATCCATCACGGTTAATATTAAGAGAGAACATTGATTTTAGCAATTTAAAAATTGCAACTCTTATTGCAGTGATCTTTTTTTTTCAAAGGGGGTAGTAGGAGTAATTTTAAGGTAAATTCCTAAGTTTTTGGAGGGAGGATCTTGGGAAGGGAGAGGGGAAATGCTTTTGATTGGGGAGATTTTTTCCTTTTTTGGAGCTTCTAGAGAGGACCTCTTGAAACCCATTATCATCATTTATGGTTACATTAGCCCCTACACTTATCATTGTCCTATTCTCCAAATTGGAGCTATCATTTGAACTTTGAGATAGTGTGCTTGACCAGCCAAGATGGGTATCTTTCACTAAAGCACTTTCACTGGAACTTGATTTGGGATCTGGGGGGACTTTTTTTTTTGGAGGACTTCTAAACATTGCCTATTGGAAAAAGCTTTAAACAAAAAACAAACAAAACTAAAACAAGAAGGGAAAATAGAATGATATCAAACCGTCTGCACTATACTATGGGGAGGATAAACACCACAGTATAGCCCTGAGGATGAGTTGAGCAAGATTGGTTTGGTACAACTGCTGATTAGAAGCGACAATAATTCACAAGAAAATCTATTTTAATTTTCTTATAGAGTTGCTGCTGTTTGTTGCTTCTTGAAAAGTTTTGGTCATTTCTTCTTCTTCTTGAATAATTATCTGGTTGAAAGATGCTTTGGATAAGCTTTTCATGGTTGAATAGCTTGAATGTCATAATCATGTGACATTTTAGAAAGTGGTGATCTTTTGGCAATAAGCCAGTGATGATTTTTTGCCAAGAGAGGTAAGAGCTGTCAGAGACCTCTGAGGCATTTAGTTGTATGTCTATGAACAGATTTTAGAGCTTCTTTGAATGATTTATTAATTGGGGTGGCAATCTAATTACCAGACTCTAGTTCAGGCCAAATTAAACCTTTAAAAAGCTTGGAGACAAATTAAGGGGGAATGACAACTGAAAGTTCTCTCAATCACACCAAGAGTTTGACTAGCCTTTGCAGCAGCAGTATCAGCATATAAACATAATTTTAACTCTTCATGAACTAATAGATCCAGGCCTTGTCTGGCATGACTACTGACAATGTTGTGCCTTGTTCTGTCCACTGACTTCATTGAGTATTGGTGTCTTGGTTGTTTTTTTGTTGTTTTTTTTTTTTTTACTGAAATGGATTAATTTGCATTTCTGGGCTGT
The DNA here is from genome assembly GCA_027921565.1 of Artemia sinica. Lineage (NCBI taxonomy): Eukaryota > Metazoa > Arthropoda > Branchiopoda > Anostraca > Artemiidae > Artemia > Artemia sinica. Next base: position 74,027,490 of record CM051257.1, on the reverse strand, counting down.
CTGTTTGAATGGCTTTTATTTTGTCTGGACTTTTGACTGAATCAATTACTTTCAAATTGCCTGCACAGAGGCTTGTTTTATTTTGGATGTTAGGATGTCCAGTATTAATGAAAATATTTAATAAAATTGGACCCAGGACTATGCCTTGAGGCCAGATTTTCCACTCGGCATGGTCCAGAAAAAAGTAGGTGAGCCCAAAAAATAAGTAGATTGGAAGTAGAAACGGTTTCAAATATAAGAAGAAAATAAGTAGTTTACACATAAATTATTTGACGAATTTGGATAAGAAATAAGATTTCCCAAGGCTCACATAAGGCTTTTCTCTGATAATGACTTTAATTGTAAAACCAGCACAAAAATAAAAGGGACTATATCACATAAAATACTGGCTAGCTTAACCAAATGTGATCAGACCAACAAATGTTTCAAATGTTTCCCACTATAAAGGCGGAATTTACTTCAAAACACTGTTTCACATTTCAAATCTTAAGAGGAAAATCTGCTCTAACATTCTGAAGCTGTCACGTTAGATTTGACCCGATTCAAACACTTTTTAAGCAAATTGTTAACAACCATATGGCTGGCCACTTTTTCGTTTTAGTTGCCACTTCGTTTGAAGAGTGGTGCAAAGGGTTACATTGGCTAGCCGATTGTGCTTTTCAGTCTTGATCAATTTTAAGAAAATAAACAGTCTTTCTACTGCAACATTTGAAAGTTGCAAACTGAAGAGAAATTCAACTACTTTCAAGACGTTTTTGAATTTCTTACATCCAGTAGGCATTTTTACACTTGCGACACATTTCCAGAACAAAAATGGGTTAACAATTTCACAGTCCATGTCATCTGGGGGCAAACTAAAGCCAATTCCGGGCACTCCCTTTCAGTGCTTGTTGTGTTCCACAAATGAAGTCCAGAGGATGCTAAAAAAGATTGCAGGGTCTAGCTTCTCCTGAAATAGCGAAAGACCAATTCACAAGCTCAACAAACTTTTATATTTCACCTTCAAATGGGAATCTTTACTGAATTTTTGTTTATGCTTCTTTGTAGAATTCTTTGGCTATACTCTTAACTTTTTTGCTGCTTCTGGCGAATTGGGGATCAGACATGAAATCCAAAAGGCAGAATTTGGCATTCAAAACAAGGTACACCTGGTCAAGCTTAAGGTAACTGTCTTTGTTAACCAAGTGTACATCCTTGCATTCTTGTGGTTCTGGAGGTAGGAAACAGCAAAGAAATTCATGCAGAATGTCTTCACTACAGATTCTACTTATTATTCCAACTGGAAAAAAATGGGCACCTCACTCTAGAAGAGAATATTGAATTCGTTGAATATTATAAAAGCATATTTTACAAACTCCATAAGTACCTACTGATAGGGGTATCTTAGCGTCAATAAAACCTGGTTGTTACCATGTGACAGGTCTTCTACTGCTAAATTCGCCCGTAAAGTATCACAGCGTCTCATTGCTCCAACATGCCTTTTACAGTTTGTTGAAAAGAAAGCCATTGTGTAAGAGTCAGAGCAACAAACTTTCTTTCTGGAACCTGGGTGAATATTTGAAGTTGCTTGTGTACATGTATTTGCTTGGGACTAAACTTTGGGGCAAACTTTGGCTTTATTTGTCAAATACCCCATCTGCAGTACAATCTGGGTAAGAGAATTTATCAAGCATATCAACTTTTGTCTCTGAACCACCATAAGCAAAAGCGACACAAATTGTCAGCTGTTTACCAGTAGACATGTGAATGGTTTCATCCACAATTATAGAAAAGCAGTACTGTTTCAACATACCAACTAGTTCTTCACTGAAATGTGGCTCAAGTGCCTGACGCACCATGTTTTTCCCTTTCTGTTTGCCCAGAGCAAGCCTACTCAGTAGTTCTTACCCTGGTAATGACTTTCCTAATTTTGTGAGGTTGTTGCACAGAGTGTAATGAAAATCATGCTCCACTAGGAAGCAGGCAATTTTACTTTCAATCTCCAACAAACGATTTTCAACCAATTTGTCCTGGAAGTGAGATCTTATAGATAATATAGTTTGTGCTTAGATCCAAACTTTCTCACTAGTCAAGTATGTTGATGTTGTGGCAGGCTTCCACAAGACCATCCCCTCTCCTCCCAGCAGAAGTTTAGTTTCTCCAAAAATATTGTCAAAACTAAGATAAACTTACATAATTTTAACATCCACAGAAATGGGTCAGTTTTCTTTAATACATCTTTACCTTTTTTTATTACTGTATGGTTCATTTTTCAGTTTCTCTGTCATTTTCACTTGATTTGGGAAGGGTGATCACCATAAATTTCTTTTCGCAATAAATTTTTACTTTTAACACAAACCGAAATAATAGTTATCATTCCTAAATCAGTGTTAGATGACAATCATTTTTCACTAAGCAGTTTTTTTATACACGTTTTTTAATTTTTGGTTACTATGGCCTGTGGTTTGCTCTTTACTAGGCTGCAGCTGCTGCTGCAACCATAAAAGCAGAAAAGTCAAAGTGGGGATGGGTGAGGAATGCTATGACAGAAACTGACTAAAATAGACAAAAACAGACAATGTAAGTCATGGTTGGGACCTCTGAACCCACAGAAAATGGAATTGCAAAAGGGAAAAAATGGAAGTGAAAAAGCCAGTAGCAACAGCCCATTTTCGCGCTTTTACTTTTCCTCTATTCCATTTATTGGCGTGTCCGGACGTGCTTTTATAAGTTTTGAACAAGCAAAAAAACGTTCTGTTAAATTGACTACAGAAAAAAAAAACACCTTAAAAAAGGATACCAATGTCCACGCAATGATGTGGTACATTTTAACTCATTTTGAAGTTATTCATTTGTATAAAATAACAAAAACAGAACATATTTACCATTCTCTCGATATGAGAGGAAGCAGAAGGTCCCTGGGATTCCATGTTTCACTATCTCAATGACTCTTTGACTGCTGACAGTAGTTAGTAAGCTAGTAAATAATACGTCACTAACTCTAGCAGTTTTAACATGAATGGCCTAATTAAGGCGACACAAAGTAACCAGAATAAACAAAATTTGCGTCCAGGTCAGTCCCTTCGAAATTGTAATAGTCTACCTTTGAGATATGAGAAGATTCCACTCCTGACAGTGATGCCACTGCTAAAAACAGTTGCACCCTTCCATTGTATAAAACATAGAATCATGATTCAACAGAATCAAAACCAAAATAATTAGCTGGCACGAAAAGTTAAGCCACCAAAAACAAGTAGAAAGTAAGTAGATAAGTAGATTTAATATTTGAAAGTAGAAAAGTCCAAAAATAAGCATTCTACTGTCAAAATAAGTAGAAGTGGAAACACTGCTTGAGGCACTCTAATTCTCTTATTTAAAACATTAGAGAGAAATGTTTGGCCATTTTCCTCAAACACTTTTACTACTTGTTTTCTATTACTCAGAAAAGCATTGCCGAGTCAGTAGTTGCTGTATTAGTACCAATAGTGTCTAGCTTAATATGTAGTCTCTTTTTGCACACCTTATTGAATGATTTTGCAAAGTCCAACAAAATTATGGTTGCTGCAAAACCCTTGTTGATTAAACCCAGTCCAGCCAATTCAAATATTTAAACATATTTAGATCATGTCAAATAATAGGGGCCCTATGTCTAGGCCTATATTTAGGAAAGATACAAATCAAGATGTATGTGTGAGATTAGGCAGTGTCCAAGTCCAAGGGCACAACACTATTCTAGTAATTATTGCAAGATGCCCAGTAGGCTTGTTAGATAGCTAATTACCACTTTCTTTATAAAAATTGGAAAATATAAATCTATTATATTCCTTGGAGTTAGATTGTTTCACTATTAAATTTTTTATATTACAATATGATAAGTATTTTAGTTATAGATAAAACAATACTGAATACTTCACATATGCAATTAGTCCATAATGGAACCTTGTCTTGGGCTCACATTTAAACCTTGAGCCTTTTCTTTAAAAATGTTGTCTAATCTTTGAAAGAGGATGTTAAAGTTAGTACAAAGAATCTAAATCATGGACAGGCTCAATACAGTACATATTTAGTTTAAGACAAGTATTGGGATGCACACTAACTATAGTTAAATTGGTTGAAGTCCTAGTTTAGGGGTTTCTTCTTTTTTTAGAAAGTGGTATAGTTTGGTGAATGAAAATGTCAGTGGTACTAAATGTAGAGTTGCTCCTGTTCAAAAGGGGAGGAGGTAGCCTAAAATTCTAGTTTAGGGGCTTCATGCTATCTTGAAAAGCAATTAAGTCCTTTAGACAAAATTCTCAGGGACGTATTCAAAGTTTACTGATATCATGGGAAGATATTTTGAAACACCTAGTTCCTTTTCGAATCATAAACAAATCAGTGGGCACTCATGGTGTTTTCTTATAAAACAGTAAATGTATTGTGTTTGTTTTTTGTGTTTTTTTTTTGTGTGTAATTAATTATTTTTTTGTGTGTGTTTGTGTATTTTTTTTTGTGTGTAATTATTGTGCTTGTGTTATGTTATAAATTTTGATTCTGTTTCAATTGTCATTTTCTGTCTTTTTCTTCTTTTTTTGTGCTCCATTTGCCATTGTGTTTACAATGGGTCATGAAAAAATTCAATTAATATTCAGTGACTAATTTGACATTATATGTGATCAAAGGATTTCAAAGTTAGTATTGGTGTGGTTGAATCCAATCAGGCAAGGGGGGGGGGATTTCTATATCTCATCATCCATAAACAAAAATAAACTCCGAAAATTAGAAACTAATTGTACATTTAATGCAAAGCTCAACTGATTGCTCTTTTCTATTTCTTAACAGAAGCAAACTTTTAATTATTTAAATATGAAAGAATAAAGAGCTAAGTATTGAAATTTGTCTTGTAATTTTTAAAATACCCTGTTTAAGTCTGTTCAAGTCTCTTGTTTTGCCAATCTTTCAGTTTTGTGCTCATCTTTTTTTGTGTGTGTGAGCTTTATAATTTCTTGGTAATTTATTGAGAATATATTATTATTTTAAATGTTTTCTATTTCTTCTTTTTTTGTAGGATTTGAAGATACTTAATCAAGTGATAGTGAAATGCTCATGGAGAGCTCAAACTCCACTCCATTGCCTCAACATCAAATTCTACCTGGTGGTATTTCACGTAGAACTTCCACTCTATTGCCAGAATTGGGCTCCCAGGAAGTGGATAGCAATGGCAAAGGTATACTGTCTTGTGAAATCCATAAGAAATCACTTTTTGCTAAGAAAAATTAGTTATCCTAGATAAAGCATGAAACATAAGATAAAACGGGACTTGTATGATATATCCCCTACTGCACAAGTTGTTTATGCATTGACGTACTGTAAACCGGTTTCTTTTGCTAGTTTCTTTCAACTTAGCATGAGAAAAGACGAAGAGATGCGACAGAACAAATGGGAAAAAATATAATTTGGGCGATATATTTGCACGTTAGGGGGGGGGGGGTAAAGTATTTGGACAGTGTGAAGTCAGAAAACGATTCTTACTTTATAATATCAGAATGATTGCAGCTAACATATTTTGCATGCAGACCCACTGTACTTTACACCCCCCCCCCCCCTAATGTGCAAATGTGTAGCCCAAATTTGTTTCTAAAGTATTATATTTTTTCATACTTAGGTATATTTTATTAGGATTAACCTAACTTCACTTCTTGAGTGGTACAGAGTATATTATACAAGTACCTATGAAACTTTCAAATAGCATTACTAAAAGTCTTAAGCTTTCATTGGGAATCCTTAGAAAACACTTTAAAGCAATTTAGATATTAAACACAAAACATTTGTGAGATTAATAGCTTCTTCTAGGACCATTTTCATGTTTGAAGTTTTACAGCACTTTTTGTGTAAATAAACTAAATCAAGTCTGCAAAGGGCTCATTCTTATGCCATTATCCCATTCTAGTCGCTAAGGGGTAATACTGAGTGAATTATAAATCTGTTATATTTAGGTGTTTTTATTTTGGGCTAAGTTTTCATTTTGAATCCTAAGATAAACACATCAATGGAATTTAAGTCTTAAACCCTAAACAATTATGAGATTGAAAGTTTTTTGTGAGACAATTTTGCATTTGAAGCTCTACAGTGCTTTTTCAGGAAATAAAAAGTTAAATCCAGTCAGTAAAGGCCCAATTTCTTTGCCATTTTCGTAATCTTATCCTGAAAGACTAGTTCTGAGTGAAAATCTTTTGTATCCATATTATTCTACTTATAAAAATTAAGTAATGACTGTTTGGATGTGGACATCTGTGACTAAAATGCTAATTAAGGAAATTAGTTTTGCAATAATCAAATAATTATGCTCTAAGTTCTTCAGGCTTTTTTTTGTCTAATTTTCTAAGTTTTATGGTCTGTTTCTTATGTTGTTTGAGTTTATTTTTTCTGGGTAAATAATTACAATTATTTTAAATTTCTTTTTGTTATTTAGTTGTAGCAGCTGAATTTACTTCGTCGAGTGATACCGAAATCCTCATGGAAGCTTCGAATTGTACTCTATCTCATGAACATCAAAATCAGTCTATGGATATTTCGCCCAGAATTTGTACTTTACCACCAAAGTCGGACTCTCGAAAGCGAAATAGCAATGACGAAGGTATTTTCCAAATTATCAGGGTTTTGAAATTAGTTTGACTATTAAATTATAATGTTGAAAGGTTTTTCCAGGCATGACATTAGAGTATTCCAGGCATAACATTAGAGTATTCCAGGCATAACATTAGAGTAATTATGTTACTAAAAGTTTATAGTAAAGCTGAGTTTGATTTTCAATTCCTAAGAAAATATTTTCAAGCACTTTAAATGTTAAATGAAAAAAATTGTGAGACAAAAAGTTCCTGTGATAAAGTTTTGCAACCTAGTTTAAGTAACTGAAAAGGTAGACCATTGAAGTGTAGGGAAAGCGATTTTTTCTGGTAATTTTTTGCTTTTATGCCATTTTTCTGCAAAATCCTTTTTTGCCTTTATTATTTTTTCAATATTGCTAAAATTTTAACAGTTTAAGAATTTTATGTAATAAGGCTAGAGATAGATAAGTATAGAATTAAATTTGAAACGCAAATTAATAATCACACTGAATATATTGACTTCTGTGTTTTTGTTGTTATTTTTAAACAGATAGCTTTCTTTTTTTCTCAAAACAAGTCAAAACTTGGAAAAATTCCCTCATTTGTCTTGTATTTCGGAAGCAATTTGAAGAGGATTTAAATTGATCAAATTAGAGGAAATCAACCATATCCTCACTATAATAAGAAATGATAACTCTTAAAAAATGATGTTAAAATTGCAAGAGTGCTATTAAGCATTTCATTGCTTTTAATTATTTGTCGTCTATTTATTTGGAAAAACTGAAGCACATTGTTTCAAGAAATATAGTTTTCAATAAAACAAAAATGACGTAAAAGGCCTTAGACCTTTTACGGTTAGGGGATGAGAACGGGGCAGTGGCCAAACTCCTGTTTATAGAGTTTTTGTTAGTTTTAGATTTGGCTTGAGTACACAATTTAATTTTATTCGTTTCAAGACTTATTTATTCATTTATATCAGTATCTGTTGTCTTTGTGTTTGATATGTGATTATTTTAGTTTCTGTTTGTTTAGAGTTTCAATTATTCTTTTTTAGTAATTTGTGGCTGTTTTGGGTTTCAATTACAATTTTTTGCTTTAGTTTTCTACTCTTTACTTTTTTATTTTAATTTAATTATAGCTCTCAGCTTTTCTTCAGAAAACACATTTTTCGGAATTTTTTTTATTAATTTAGGAAAAAGATGAGGGAATCCACTTACAATCTGGATAAACGGGAAAATTAAAAGCTGACTTGGCACTTATTCTGATTTCTTTCGTCGACTTTTTGTCGAGTGCACTTACAATTTTTGCATAAGATAAGGGGCAAACGAAATCTAAACATTCGTTTTTACATATATAACTAAATATAATAATAACTGGATTGAAAAAAAAATAACTAAATAGAACCTGCAAATTTTCTAATTCCAGTTTGGGGTATGGCTGTTCAATTTAAAATAGCAAAGAAAAAAATCACCAGATTATCCATCATCAGAATTTTCCTTTTTAAAGAAATGATTTGAGATTTTGTCTCTTACTTAAAGGAACTTGTGAAATGAGTGAAAATTGTTAACGCGGAAAAAAGACATTTTGTGGGGTATGTATACCCCACAAAAATATTTTTTCCTTTGACCGAAATCGACTGTTTATTATAAACGTATAGAATAGAATTTATTGACACAAAAGCCCAAGGGCTTTTGTGTCAATAAAAACAAAGACACTTTTATTCTAACATAAGTTTGCACAAAAGTATAATCTAGGCTAGTGAACTAACACCCTCATCCCAAATCTTCAAAAAACCCTTCTCTATGTTCTATACCCATCATCAGGAACCTTTCGATTTTCTTTATACCACCCATATCTTTACTTGCTAATAAATTTATCATCTCATCTCTCTCCCAAACCTTAACCCCAAACAATTCTTTCCTTAAATCTATTAATTCACTACATTTCCCCACAAAATGAACCAAATCTTCCTCTTTCCCGCATATGGGACAGAAGTAAGGACCAGAAGCTTGCCTAACCCCTCCTAGATACTTCCTTCCCTCACCTACTGGTAACACATCTGACCTAACACTAATAATAAACTTTAGCAGCCTCTTTTGAAGCCCAGCTTTAAAATACAATTCTTCTCCCCACTGCTCCTTAGCCTTTGCATATAACTCCAGTGATCGGGTCTCATTCACTTGCGCATGCCACACCTGGATCTCATGGTCCCTTAACCTCTCCCTGACCCTACTTGCAACTTCTCATTCCTTTAATCCAATCCCTAGCCCACCATTCCATAGCTCTGAAAATCCACAATCATCCAATATCTTCTTTATTTGAGATGGCCGCGTTACCTGAAATATCTGCTTATGCATCTTCAGGTTCTGTATGTTCGCCAGTTGGCTAGCAGTCACAGCATAGGCGCAGGACTTTTCTTTAGCAAGACTTAGCTTCAGTTGCTTTCCAAACTTACCGTTTGACGAATACCTACATCCTAAATACGTAAACTCACCCCTACTTTCTAAATCTATTCCCTCCCATTTTACTCTATCCCTACTTGTAATCTTACCCCCTTTTCTAAAAACCATAACTACCGACTTCTTTACATTCAGGCTTAGTTGTTTCCTATCTATATAATCCTTAGTTCTATCCAACAAGAACTGTAAATCCTCTCTAGACTTCGCTGCTAGTGCCAGGTCATCTGCGAACATCAGCATGCATTGTTCACAGACATCCAATGACACCATTGGGGCTCCTTGCTTCCAAAGAAAATCTGGCAAATCATTAATAAACAACGAAAATAGCCGTAATGGCAGGGGGCAAGCTTGTTTAACCCCCTTTCTAGAACAGATTACATCGGAAAATTTTCCTTGCATCCTAATAGCAGTTTTTTTAGCTTCATTCATACTTATTAAAATCCTTACAAGTGGGTATGGCAGGCCAATATTTTGTACAATCCTTCATTACCTGTTCCCTCTTTATATTATCAAATGCCCCTTTAAATCCAAAAAGCTACATACAATTTACTTCCCTTCTTATTTATAAACTTATCAACTAAACACTTTAATGTAAAAATTTGATCAATCGTACTATATCCCTCCCTGAAACCTGACTGCTCCGCGGCTAGCCATTCAATTTTTTGGAGCCAACTTCTAAGTCTGTTATCTAATACCTTCGCCATTAACTTTCCTAGTATGTTACCTAAATGTATATATCTATAATTTTCATGTTGTTTCCTATTCCCTTTCTCAAAAATTGACACTCCTACTGACAGGTTCCACTCACTAGGCCAAGTTTCAGATTGAAGAAATGCTGTAAATATCAAAGAAATAATATACAATGTTACGCTTCTACTATACTTCCATAGAGCTGCTGGAATACCAGCAGGACCAGGTGCTGAACATCCCTTCATCTCTTTTAAACTTTGCCATGCTTCTTCTACCCTTACTGGCTCAGTTAAAGCATCATTTTCGTCCTTTATAGGTTCATAAACTCGATCTTTGATACTCTTCCCGCAATTATCTTCAAATGCACCCTCATTTTTCGTTGTCTTCTGCATCTTAAATTCACTCTGCCAGGTGTCCGCGGGGGGATATCTTGGCTTGTCTCCCTTCTGGTAGAACTTGAAACCTTCTTCAAAAAAACTTTGCTGTCCTTATCCTTTAATGCCTGCTCTATCTCTCTCCTAATTCTTCGTTATGCCAATAAATTATTATCTAAGGTCCCTAGTCCCTGGAGCCTGACAACATCTAACGCTTCTTGTTGCCTAGCTTTTAACTTTTTACTTTCCATGTCCAATACCCTCTCCTCTGAATTCCTAACCTCAATTTTGTCACTTCCTCCCGCTTCTACGCATATATCATACACTACCTTGTTCAGTCCCTTTAGACTCTCCTCCACCTTACCAATTTTACAAAATTCCTCACACTCTTCTATTAGCTCCTGAGTACTACCTCTTATTATCCCTTGGTTTACTATCTCTTCTGTCTCCTTAACTATTTTTATCGGTTTTCTACTACAAAGATCATTCTTTGTAAATCTACTTATCTCCCCTTCTCTTTGCAAACTCTCGACCCTTATCTCGCATATAGACCCATGGGACCCAGGAAGACTCAGATTAAGAGCAATTGGGAAGTGGTCCGACTCTACGCAACACATCACTCTAAAATTGTAACAAATGGGCCGTAGATTCAACCCAACCAAACAATAATCTACCACACTTGGTGACCCAGAAAAACAAGTAAAATTCCCCACTTCTTCATCTTCTCCCAGTCTACCATTCACAATTACCTTTTTTTCATTCACACAAACCTCTAAAAGGTTAGATCCCCATTTATTCCTTCTACGGTTCTGGTTCTTACTCTGTCGCTTACCAATTTTTAAATCATCATAATACAAAGGTGATTCGGAAGGACCCTGCGATGCATAGCTCCTCCAGTTATCTCCAACTTCCTCAAATTCCCCATCTGAAATCCCAGTATACGCGTTAAAGTCATCTGTAAGAATAAATTAGCTATCACCATACAATTTAACATATTTTCTCATCTCTTATGATACCAATTCCCAACTATTTTCGTTCATATACGAACTATTCTGTGGTGGTATATAAACAGCTCCTATAACCAGATCTAATTCATTCATTTTTACCTTTAACCACACAATATTCTCAGACTCACTTTTTAATATCAAAACCGAGCGGAAACGTCTTTCTCTGCATAAAACAGCAACTTCTCCATACACTCTGCCATTCCTCGATGGTTTTCTACAAGCGAACTCGCATATAAACCCTGGAAGGCAAATACAAGAACTTTTCCACGTCTCAGCTAGGCCTATAATATCCAACTCATCTAACCTACATAAATCACTTGGTTTCTGATCACTAAATCCCTGAATATTCCAGAAGCATATTTTCAAATTCATTGCACCACGGCCCTCAAAATCATATTCCCTAATTGCCGGATCAAGAATAAACCTTCTAGATTCGTTTCCTCTTGCCAAGCCTTTAATTCTCGTCCGTCCTTCCCAGACTTTTCCTCCCGACCTGCTCGTACTCCCTCTTCCCACACTAGTGTTAGATTGACGATTTGTATCTTTCGGTCTTCTCTCCGCCAGTCTTTTTTGAACCAGTAGCGGTCTAACTTCCGAATCCGCTGGCCCTTGAGACATCCTTGCCGGCGTCTCTGTCGTGTTGCCGTCTATGACCGTAGTATCCGATACTTCACTCATAACCGATTCTGTTTCCCCATCTGCAATCCCGTCACATTCTGCACCGACCACATTCATACTTTTCCCGCTGGAATTTCGGACAGTTTCGATCACTCGCTGAGTTTCAGGGTCGTAAGAAAACGTTTGGTCTCCCATTTGTACTTTCGTCCCCCGTATGAATGCATCGGATCTACCTTCACTTTTCGTGGATCACTCGCTGATCTTCAGGGTCGTAAGAAAACGTTTGGTCTCCAATTTGTAATTTCGTCCCCCGTATGAATGCATCGGATCTACCTTCACTTTTCGCTTGCTCTAGAATCGGTCTCAACTTGTTTCTCGCTTCCCTTTCAGGCTTGGTATAATCAGGGGGCGCTTTCAGCCCGTATTCTCTCAGATATCGATTGCTCCGTAGAAGCGAGTCGCGAATATCATTAGCTGTGAATCTAATTAGGACCGGTGAGACCTCTCCGGAACGAGTTTTCATTGTAAATGCCTCTTTAATGTCACTCCATCGAATGTCTAAACTGGGCAAAATCCAACCAAAACACTGTAATAAGTCATCCTTTAGTGAACGACCCTTTGCACCTGGGTTGAACTCGTATAGCACCAAGTTATTTTTCTTAGATTGAAATTCTAACTTTTCTATCTGTGTTTCGAAACAGAGTCACTTTTCCACTGGCTAGACAACTTTTACCACCTCAATTACTAATTGTTTTCACTACGATCTAATCTGGTACAACACTATCGCCATCTAAAGTATACTTAATCATATTTCTTCAGATATTATAATAAAACGTGAAAAGGTCTCCGTATCCATTCATATTTCTAACCTTGGAACTTAACTGTTATTTTCTACTGTCTACGGTTTCTTCTCTCCGCTATCTACGAGTGCTGCAAAAAATTGTGATTGCTTATTGTTGGCTAATTAATTTGCAAGTTAATTTTGCCTGTTTCTTGCTGCAAAAGTAAATACTAAAATGCCAAATTGTTACTTTGTTATATTCAGAAAATCAAAGTCTTTCCATTAAAACATGCTCCTCCCAATTATGCATGGATTTACCCAAGGGGGATTTTTTTTCGCTAAAAGCTTCATCTTCACCTTTACTTAGCTCAGAAAATCTGTTTTTGATTGTTAATGTAAGCACAACCGACTGAGATAGAGATAGAAGAGGAAATTAACCATTAAAACATATTTAAACATCTTAAAGTTTTTTTTTAACTCTTAAAAAGATTGTTTTAATATTCTAATCTAATATGTGAAATGAAACTAATGGGGAGTATTTTTATTTAATTTTCTGTTAATATTTAATCTAATCAGATGGAAGAAGTGGTAGACGACGTAGATCCCCATCACGTACTATTTGTCGAGCGTTCCCCTTTCATTTATAATTGCTATGACTCCCCTGTATTTAATTTGTTAATATTATTCTACTAAAATAAAACAATTTCTTTACCGTAGAGATATTGAATTCTACAGGGTGCAGTTCTGATGGTCTACCTCAGCCGAAACTGTCTGACTCAAAACCAATCGTTGTTGTAGAAAGGCTGACAAAGAAGGATATAGAAGAATTAACAGCCGGTATCTGGCGTTGCAGCATTTGCGGAAAAGCAGAGAGGTCATTTTTGATATTAGATCTTCACGTAGACACTGGCTGTGAAGCACTTTCGCCAATAGAATGCGTCTTCTGTCCTGCAGTGGCTCGCAACTACAGCAATTTTGTTGTTCATTTTATGGAACACCAAATGGGAGGGAGAAGAAAATGTCCAATTTGTTTACGAGAAGATATTGGTGATATGCGACATCATCTAATTTCAAAAGACCACTTTTCACCGAATGTTTCTGAACTAGACTTAAATTCTTCTGAATTGCAATCTGAAGCAAAAAGCTTAAATAATCAGAAAATGGTTTTGATTAGTAGCTTGCAAAGTAAAAGGCACAGAAAATTGGAAAAACATAAAATAATAGATACTGGGAAAACCCCATATAAATGTGATATATGTCAGAAAGGCTTTTCTTCCTTGGGTAATTTGAATCAGCATCGAAGAGTGCATACTGGTGATAAACCATTTAGATGTGATATATGTAAGAAATGCTTTTCTTTCCTGCATAGTTTGAACAGACACCAAAGAGTGCATACTGGTGAAAAACCATTTAAATGTGATTTATGCAAGAAATGCTTTTCTGACTTGGGTTATTTCAGTTATCACCAAAGAGTGCATACAGGTGAGAAGCCATTTAAATGCGATGTATGTAAGAAATGCTTTTCTGGATCAAGCAATTTAAAATCGCATGTAGCGGGAGTGCACAGTGGCGAGAAACCTTTTAAATGTAGTGTATGTAAAAAGAGCTTTTCTCAAAAGTGTCATTTGACTGCCCATCAAAGGATGCATACTGGTGAAAAACCGTTTAAATGTGGTTTATGTAAGAAGAGCTTTTCTAGACTATTCAGTTTGAAAAGGCATAAGAGTGTATGCACCCAAGAAACTTTTTAAATGAGATTTATGACTCCAGTTTTTCTGCTTCTTTGGCAAGTGAAGTTTGATTTATATCCAATAACCCAGGCATTTGTAGAACTACACAAGCAGAGATATACTTGAGCTTAGTTTGCACAGTTTCTTACAATAGTTACAGTTAGTTTACAATATTTTTGCACAGTTAGTTTACAATATTCTCTTTAATGAGTTATTTGAACAGAAATAGAAGAATCTAACGTCCAAAACGCATGTCTATTAGGATTTTTAGGGATCCAAAAATATACAAAAAAAACAAGGTAATGATTGGAAAGGTGCCTAAACACCATTTATTTCGCAAAAAAAAAGAAGAACTGAAAAGAGTTGAAAAAGTAACAGAATTTACTGGGTTGTTATTCCATAGCTATGAGTCTGTTTTCCATCTTTTATTTCTCAAATTTAGTTTTTAGTTTTTGTAGATTTAAAAATTCGTTGAAAACATGTGAAAATAGGTAAATTTTTCAAACCAGCTCAGATAGAGGAATAGAAAAAGTCAACGTAATATTATAAATCTAAATTAAACAATGGATAGAAGTGAAATTGGTGAATTGAACTTTTTTTATTTTATTGAATCAAAGCCAGCGCAACAGCGCTACCTCAGTAAAGAGCGATGTGGGCACGACGTGTTATTTATTTATTTATTTATTTTTTTTTTCTTAGACTAGGGCACTTCGTATCGAAGGAAATGTCGGAGAAACTTCAAAAATTGCTCATTCGATTGGAAATTGAATGGGGGCATAAAAGATTTTTATAGAAAGGGTGGTCATATAAGCTTCGTAGGGGCTTATTAGATTGGTAATCAGAAGTTCTAGTGCCCTTTTTAAGATTCAAAGTGATCGGAGGGTAACTACCCCCCCCCTTCCTCCCACACGTTATGTCTTCCCGAAATGCACCCAATAAAAATTTTGAGATGGCCATTTGTTGTCGTATAAACTTCGAAAAGGGCTAATTCGATTGCAAATTGAAAGGGCTAGTCTCCTTTTAAACAGTCAAAAGTGATTGGAGGGCAAATAACCCCCCTCCTCGCCTACCATTTCCCCAAACACATCCAATCAAATTTTGAGAAAGCCATTTTGTTCAACATAGATGAAAGGACCAGAAATTATGTCTTTGAGGATGACAACAGCCCTCAGGGCAAGGGTTGTAAGTTATGCCCTGGGGGCATATAAGGTTGTTATAGGAAGGGAGATTGTATAAACTTCGGAGAGGGCTCATTGGATTGGTAATCAGAAGTCCTAGTGACCTTTTTAAGATTCAGTGTGATTCGAGGGTTGATACCCCCCCCCACGCACACCATGTATTTTCCAGAAATTCATCTCATAGAAATTTTGAGATGGCCATTTGTTGTCGTAGAAACTTAGAAAAGGGCTAATTCGATTGCAAATTGAAAGGGCTAGTCTCCTTTTAAATATTCAAAAATGATTCGAGGGCAACTAACCCCCCTCCACGCCCACCATTTCCCCAAACACATCCAATCAAAATTTTGAGAAAGCCATTTTGTTCAACATAGTTAAGAGGTCCAGAAATTATGTCTTTGAGGATGACAACAGCCCTCAGGGCAAGGGTTGTAAGTTATGCCCTGGGGGCATATAAGGTTTTTATAGGAAGGGAGAACTTCGGAGAGGGCTCATTGGATTGGTAATCAGAAGTCTTAGTGACCTTTTTAAGATTCAGGGTGATCGGAGGGTGGATACCCCTCCCCCACACCATGTATTTTCCAGAAATTCATCTCATAGAAATTTTGAAATGACCATTTGTTGTAGAAACTTAGAAAAATCTCGTTCGATTGGAAATTCTAAGGACTATTGCCCTTTTTATTAGTCAAAATGAATTGGAGGACAACAAGCCCCCCCCCCCCTCACGCCCATCAATTCCCAAAACACATTTTCCCAAAATTCAAAATTTTGAGATAGCCATTTTTTTGGCATAGTTGAAAGGTCTGGTAATTATGTCTTTGAGGATGACACCCCCGCCCAGAGCCCTCACGTTAAGGCCTGTAAGTTAGGCAATTCCTTCATTGCTTACGTACAGTATATGTTATTGAGAAAGGTATTCATGTTTGAACTTTATCATAGGCTGCGCAATGGATTTCAAGAAACAGTAGATTAGAGCGTAAATTTAGAATGATGTTTCGTTTATAAAAAAAAAGATGTTTATCAGTGTTGCCACTTCAACTCTTGAAATTTATAATTTTTTAGGTAAAGTAGTAATAAGCGTCACTCTGTAGCAACGTAGGCTATTGGACTGATAAAGAGAAAACGTTTTCAAAACGTTCGGCCCGTCTCTCTTTAACTCTTTCCTTATAAATATATATAAATATTTATAATAATTTTACTGATTGATACTTAACAAATACTAGAATAAAGAAATCTACACTACATTATGCTTAAAAATACAGTAAATAAGAGCGTCAATTTGGAACAATATTGTATTTTCCTTCTTTAATTGTATTTGGCTCATTATTTGGAAACAATGAATAACTATTCCTTATGAACAACGTAAAGGCAACAAAACAGGCACAGCGGAACAATGGCCTTCAGCAAACATTAAATCACTGCGTGAATTTAGAATGATGTTTCATTTATAAAAAAGGTCGTATCAGTGTTGCCAAATTTTTGCCGAAAACGACTTGTAAAGACTTGACTTTATAAGTAGTTTACTTATAAACCAATTGAAGTCACGATGATATGATAAAGAGACAAAAAAAAATTAAGGTATTGAAAAATCTATTGTCAAGAGCGTTTTCCAAGTTTTTCGTTCTTTAGTTTCAAGCTCGAAATGAAGAGTTCTGGCCTAGTTTACACAAATTCACTTTAACCTTAGAAGAAAGGCCCAGAATCGCTTTTGATTCTTCAATGGGGAAAATGTAATAGCAATTTGCATATATGATAAAAAGCCACAAAAACATTTAAGTTTTCGGATGAAAGACTTTGACAATAAAGGTATTAAACTATCTTAGACAGTTAGAATATCTTAAAATGGCTTTTGAGTCAGTTCTTTAAATGTCACCCTGCAGCAACTTACTGAGCTGATAAAGAGAAAAGAAAAGTGTTTATTTTGTACATTTTTCATATATGAAAAACAAATAATAAAGCTATTGAAAAATCTATTTTCAAAAGTTTTTTCCAAGCTTTTCCAAAGCTTTTTTTCTATTTGAAAGCAAAATAATAAATGACTGTGGAATTTTTATGTTTCATTCAAAATTCAAGTTCAATTAGAGAAATTCTGCTAAACTGTCTGCTAAGTTTAGTTATTGATTTACACAATGAAAAAAATTGAAAGGGACTGAACCATTTTTTCTTTCTAAATTTGGAATACAAATAGAATATTTCAATATGCCTTTTTTTGCGTGAATTCCCTTTAGCAGCTCAATTTCACAGGTGGGGTGATATTCCGAGGGGGAGGAGTCGTTTTTCGAGGGTATTTTACTTCTTAGAGAGTAAATAGCTATGTTCCATTTTGGGGCCTTTATGTTCCTTGGCACCTTTCCAGGGCACATGTCAAGGTTATTCCCTAAGGCACTCTTGAGGTTGAATGTACTTTATCAAGGCCATCCTCTATTGAGGTTGAACGAACTTTAGTTGCGCAATGATATAGCCATAAGGCGCTTTTGAGGAGCAATGAACTCTGAACAAACTCAGACAATGCGGTTTTACCTTTCTTAAGGTTATTGTGGAACAGATTACCTAAGATCATGGTAATAGCTCTGATTTCTCTGGTTTTGAGCGTTAGTTATGCAATGATATAGCCCTAAGGCGCTGTTGAGTCACAACTGTACAATTGTACCGCGTTGTCAGCGTTGATTACAAGCCAATTTACTCGAGTAAAACGAGCTTTTGAAAAAGGTGCATCAAAAACCTTACAATATATTGGCCGTAAAACTACATTGCAAGGGGATACTCACGCTCTTTGAAAGGTGTAGACAAGTACCCAAATCCATACGACATTGCATTGGGATACTCACTCTCTGAAAAGGTGTAGAGCCTCCATAAAAGTAGTGACTCAAGAGTGCCTTAGGGCTATATCATTGCGTAACTAACGCTCAAAACCAGTGAAATCAGAGCTATTACCATGGTCTTAGGCAATCTGTTATGAAAAGAAATTCAGTAGCGAAGGGGTTATGGATTTGGCGATGCCCATAGTGGGTATGCTATTGGAGCTACTACAAAAAGTCGTATACATTTTGGGCGATGATACGACAGTCCTTAGTCATCAATGACTCAACCTCCAAAGGCTTCAATGCCCCCTCCCAACTTTTTACCTCCCCCCCCTATCTTTTATACTTTTTTTGAAGTCTATTTTTTTACTTTTATTTTTTTTTATTTATTTAACATAGACTTAAAAAAAAATTTGGAACAGGTCAATGCTAATAAATTGTTCTTAGAAATATCTTGACAGAAACCCTCACATATCACTTTACGAATTAACAATTAAATGAAATCAGTAGTAAGCTATAAATAAGTCCGACCGCACCATTGCATTCATGAATTATTTGTCTAGTGTAGAAATCGAATGTGAGGTCTGAGATTGGGCTCAAAACTCCTATGCCTTCCCAAGGACAGAACAAAACATTTCCACTTTAATGAGAAAAAATATAAATGTTTCTACATTTATAACTTAAATAAATCAAATAATATTAACATTTTGATTACTAAATATCAGCATATGTATATTTAACTGACAATGCACATTCATTTGTATTTTTTCAGTAAAGTGCAAATTTTGTTCTGGCCTTGGGAAGGCATAGGGGTTTTGAGCCCAACCTATGTTAATTTCTGCTCGTTTTGAGTTTGACTCGGTTATTTATTGTAATCTCTGTTCGTTTTGGGTTTCATTTATTTATCGATGCTGATTTGTGGTAGTTTCACGCTTGGTAGATTATTTGATTTTATTTTTGTTCATTTTTTTTAATGGAGTTCTTTACTTTTCTTTGAAACACTTATTGTGTGGTTAAAGTTTTTTTGATTAATTTCTGTTCGTTTTATATTGACATAGTCTTTTCAGGGAAAAAGAAAATAATACTTTAAGTCTTTTCGTTTTTTTTTAAGACTTTATAGTTTGGTGGGCTATTTGTATGCTGGAGAAAAATTTTCAGCAATTTTAAACAAAATACACTCTTTTAAAAATAAGGACACAAATACTAGTGTTTAATTTAGTTTCATACCTCCTCTAGTTGAACTGAAATGGAAAACTTGATACCATTCGCCAAAAAATCTGTTTACTTTCTTTCATAGCTTGGATACACTTACGCTATTTTGATTTGGTTACATTTTAAGAGCAGAAGTAGCCCCGAAACTTTGAACATAATACCCTCAGTCGTTCTTGAGATACTGCTGAGATGCCTTATTGGGAATTAGCCTTAACACAGTGCATTTTGATTTAATCGTAGGGCAACATTTAGCTTTTAAACATAATGGGCAAATGAGAGGGTGGGTGTGGGAAGGGGATTAGTTGCCCTCCAATCACTTTCGACTATTAGAAAGGGCATCAACCTTTTCTATTTTCAATCGAATGAGCCCTTTTTGAAAGTTCCCACGACAACTCCTTCGATAAGAAGTGCCCTGGTGTAAACAATAACAACAAAAGAAATAATACATTATACCCACATCGATCTTTACTATAAAAATGTCAAGCCTTCCAATCACTCTACTATTTTAAAAAGGGCACTGCATAAATTACAACCCTTATCCTAAGGGCTGATAGGGTGGTTGTCATCCTCCAAGACCTAATTTCCAAAACTTTCAACTCCGTTAAAAAAATGGCTATCTCAACATTTTGTTTGGATGTGTTTGGGGAAATGGTGGGCGTGAGAGGAGGGTTAGTTACCCTCCAATCACTCAACTATTAAAAAGCCCACCAGCCCTTTCAATTTCTAATCAAATGAGCTCTTTTTGAAATTTTTACAATAACGCTTTCTATAAAATCGTTATATGCCCCAGGGCATAACTTACAACCCTTCCCCTGGGGCTCTGGGGGGTTTGCCATCCTTAAATACATAATTTCCAGAACTTTCAACTACGGTGAACAAAATGGCTATCTCTAAACTTGGATTGAATGTTTTCGGGGAAATGGTGGGCGTGAGAGGGGGGTTAATTACGCTCCACTCACTTTCGAGAGAGGCGTGAGTCGCTCTCCAATCATTTTCAACTATTAAAAATGGCACTAGCACTTTCAATTTCCAATCAAATGAGCCCTTTTGAAGTTTCTACGATAAAACTTTCAATAAAAACCTTATATGCCCCCAGGCCATAACTTACAATCCTTGCCCCGAGGGCTGGGGGGGGGGGGGTTGTTATTCTCAAAAACCTAATTTACAGAACTCTACTACGTTTAACAAAATGGCTATCTGAAAATTTTGATTGGATGTGTTTGGAGGAATGGTGGGCGTGAGAGGAGGGTTAGTTGCCATCCAATCACTTTCAGCTATTAAAAAGGACACTACCCCTCTCACTTTCCAGTTGAATGAGCCCCTTTTAAAGTTTTGCGACAACTCTATCTATAAAACCTTATATGCCCCCATGGCATAACGTACAACCTTTGCCCTGGGGGCTCTGGGGGGTTTGTCATCCTTAAATACATAATTTCCAGAACTTTCAACTACGTTGAACAAAATGACTATCTCTAAACTGTGATTGAATGTTTTTGGGGAAATGGTGGTTGTGAGAGGGGGGTTAATTACTCTCCACTCACTTTCGACTACTAAAAAGGACAATTTCAATTTCCAATCAAATGAGCCCTTTTTGAAATTTATATAATAACTTTCTATCTAAACCTTATATGCCCCCAAGGCATAACTTACAACCCTTGCAATGAGAGCTCTGAGGGGGTTATCATCCCAAAAAACCTAAATTCCAGAACTTTAAACTCTGTTGAACAAAATGGATATCTCAAAATTTTGATTGGATGATTTGGGAAAATGGTGGGCGTGAGAGGGGCGTCAGTTGCTCTCCAATCACTTTCAACTATGAAAAAAGGCACTAGCCCTTTCAATTTTCAATTGAATGAGCCCTTTTGAAGTTTATGCGACAACGCTTTCAATAAAAAACCTTATATGCCCCCAGGGCATAACTTACTACCCTTGCCCTGAGGGCTGCGGGGGTGAGGGTTTTTCATCCTTAAAGACCTATTTTCCAAAACTTTCAACTACGTTGAATAAAATGGCTATCTAAAAATTGTGATTGGATGTGTTTGGGGGCGTGAGAGGGGGGTTAGTTGCCCTCAAGTTACTTTCGACTATTAAAAAGGGTACTAGTCCTTTGAATTTCCAATCGAATGAGCCCTTTTTCAAGTTCTACGACAAAGATTTCAATAGAAACCTTATATATCCCCAGGGCATAACTTATAACCCTTGCCCTGAAGACTGTGGGGGGAGTATCCTGCTCAAAGGTATAATTTCCTGAACTTTAAACTGCGTGGAACAAAATGCCTATCTCAAAATTTTGATTGGATGTGTTTGGGGAAATGGTGGGCGTGGAAGGGGTGTTAGTTGCCTTCCAATCACTTTCGACTATTAAAAAGGGCATTGGCCATTTCAATTTCCAGTCGAATGAGCCCTTTTTGAAGTTTCTACGACAACGCGTTTGCCTTGAGGGCTGTGGGGGAGTGTCCTCCTCAAAAACATAATTTATATCTGTAAATCAACTACGCTGAACGAAATGGCTATCTCAAAATTTTGATTGGATGTGTTTCGGGAAATGGTGGGCGTGGAAGGGGTGTTAGTTGCCTTCCAATCACTTTCGACTATTCAAAAGGGCACAAGCCACTCCAATTTCCAATTAGATGAACTCTTTTCAAAGTTTTTACCACAACTTATTCGATACGAAGTGCCCTGCTCTAAAGGAAAAAAAAATGAGGGCAGTCATTTGACTGCCCATCAAAGGGTGCATACTCGTGAAAAACCGTTTAAATGTGGTTTATGTATGAAGAGCTTTTCTAGACTATTCAGTTTGAAAAGGCATAAGAGTGTATGCACCCAAGAAACTTTTTAAATGAGATTTATGACTCCAGTTTTTCTGCTTCTTTGGCAAGTGAAGTTTGATTTATATCCAATAACCCAGGCCTTTGTATAACTACACAAGCAGAGATATACTTGAGCTTAGTTTGCACAGTTTCTTACAATAGTTACAGTTAGTTTACAATATTTTTGCACAGTTAGTTTACAATATTTTCTTTAATGAGTTATTTGAACAGAAATAGAAGAATCTAACGTCCAAAGCGCATGTCTATTAGGATTTTTAGGGATCCAAAAATATACAAAAAAAAAGGTAATGATTGGAAAGGTGCCTAAACACCATTTATTTCGCAAAAAAAAGAAGAACTGAAAAGAGTTGAAAAAGTAACAGAATTTACTGGGTTGCTATTCCATAGCTATGAGTCTGTTTTCCATCTTTTATTTCTCAAATTTAGTTTTTAATTTTTGTAGATTTAAAAATTCGTTGAAAACATGTGAAAATAGGTAAATTTTTCAAACCAGCTCAGATAGAGGAAAAGAAAAAGTCAACGTAATATTATAAATCTAAATTAAACAATGAATAGAAGTGAAACTGGTGAATTTAACTTTTTTTATTTTATTGAATCAAAGGCAGCGCAACAGCGCTGCTTCAGTAAAGAGCAATGTGGGCACAACGTGTTATTTATTTTTTATTTTATTTTTTGTTTTTCTTAGACTAGGGCACTTCGTATCGCAGGAAATGTCGTAGAAACTTCAAAAATTGCTCATTCGATTTGAAATTGAATGGGGGCATAAAAGGTTTTTATAGAAAGGGTGGTCATATAAGCTTCGTAGAGCTTATTAGATTGGTAATCAGAAGTTCTAGTGCCCTTTTTAAGATTCAATGTGATCAGAGGGCAACTACCCCCCCCCTCCTCTTCCACACGTTATGTCTTCCCGAAATGCACCCAATAAAAATTTTGAGACGACCATTTGTTGTCGTAATAACTAATTCTGAAAGGGCTAGTCTCCTTTTAAACAGTCAAAAGTGATTGAAGGGAAATAACCCCCCTCCACGCCCATCATTTCCCCAAACACATCCAATCAAAATTTTGAGATAGCCATTTTGTTCAACATAGTTAAAGGTCCAGAAATTATGTCTTTGAGGATGGCAACAGCCCTCAGGGCAAGGGTTGCAAGTTATGCCCTGGGGGCATATAAGGTTTTTATAGGAAGGGAGATTGTATAAACTTCGGAGAGGGCTCATTGGATTGGTAATTAGAAGTCCTAGTGACCTTTTTAACATTCAGGGTGATTGGAGGGTGGATACCCCGCCTCCCCAACACCCACACCATGCATTTTCCAGAAATTCATCTCATAGAAATTTTGAGATGGCCGTTTGTTGTCGTAGAAACTTCGAAAAGGGCTAATTCGATTGCAAATTGAAAGGGCTAGTCTCCTTTCAAATAGTCAAAAGTGATTGGAGGGCAACTAACCCCCTCCACGCCCACCATTTCCCCAAACACATCCAATCAAAATTTCGAGATAGCCATTTTGTTCAACATAGATGAAAGGTCTAGAAATTATGTCTTTGAGGATGACAACAGCCCTCAGGGCAAGGGTTGCAAGTTATGCCCTGGGGGCATATAAGGTTTTTATAGGAAGGGAGAACTTCGGAGAGGGCTCATTGGATTGGTAATCAGAAGTCTTAGTGACCTTTTTGAGATTCAGGGTGATCGGAGGGTGGATACCCCTCCCCCACACCATGTATTTTCCAGAAATTCATATCATAGAAATTTTGAAATGGCCATTTGTTGTAGAAACTTAGAAACAATCTCGTTCGATTGGAAATTGTAAGGACTATTACCCTTTTTATTAGTCAAAATGAATTGGAGGACAACAAGCCCCCCCCCCTCACGCCCATCAATTCCCAAAACACATTTTCCCAAAATTCAAAATTTTGAGATAGCCATTTTTTTGGCATAGTTGAAAGGTCTGGTAATTATGTCTTTGAGGAAGACACCCCCGCCCAGAGCCCTCACGTTAAGGCCTGTAAGTTAGGTAAGTCCTTCATTGCTTACGTATAGTATACGTTATTGAGAAAGGTATTCATGTTTGAACTTTATCATAGGCTGCGCAATGGATTTCAAGAAACAGTAGATTAGAGCGTGAATTTAGAATGATGTTTCGTTCATAAAAAAAAGTCGTTTTATCAGTGTTGCCACTTCAACTCTAGAAATTTATAATTTTTAGGTAAAGTAGTAATAAGCGTCACTCTGTAGCAACGTACTGGACTAATAAAGAGAAAACGTTTTCAAAATGTTCGGCCCGTCTCTCTGTAACTCTTTCCTTATAAATATATATAAATATTTATAATAATTTTACTGATTGATACTTAACAAATACTAGAATAAAGAAATCTACACTACAGTATGCTTAAAAAATACAGTAAATAAGAGCGTCAATTTGGAACAATATTGTATTTTCCTTCTTTAATTGTATTTGGCTCATTATTTGGAAACAATGAATAACTATTCCTTATGAACAACGTAAACGCAACAAAACAGGAAACAGCGGAACAATGGCCTTCAGCAAACATTAAATCAGAGCGTCAATTTAGAATGATGTTTCATTTATAAAAAAGGTCGTATCAGTGTTGCCAAATTTTTGCCGAAAACGACTTGTAAAAGACTTAACTTTATAAGTAGTTTTCTTATAAACCAATTGAAGTCACGATGATATGATAAAGAGACAAAAAAATGAAGGTATTGAAAAATCTATTGTCAAGAGCGTTTTCCAAGTTTTTCATTCTTTAGTTTCAAGCTCGAAATGAAGAGTTCTGGCCTAGTTTACACAAATTCACTTTAACCTTAGAAGAAACGCCTAGAATCGCTTTTGATTCTTCAATGGGAAAATGAACCCAAAATAGATATTTTCGTTAATAGCAATTTGCATTTATGATAAAAAGCCACAAAAACATTTAAGTTTTCGGATGAAAGGCTTTGACAATAAAGGTATTAAACTATCTTAAACAATTAAAATATCTTAAAACGGCTTTTGAGTCGTTCTTTAAACGTCACCCTGCAACAACTTACTGGGCTGATAAAGAGAAAAGAAAAGTGTTTAGTTTTTACATTTTTCATGTATGAAAAACAAAAAATAAAGCTATTGAAAAATCTATTTTCAAAAGTTTTTTCCAAGCTTTTTCCAGAGCTTTTTTCTATTTGAAAGCAAAATACTAAATGACTATGGAATTTTTATGTTCGATTCAAAATTCAAGTTCAATTAGAGAAATTTTGCTAAACTTTCTGCTAAGTTTAGTTATTGATTTACAGAATGAAAAAATTTGAAAGGGACTGGACCATGTTTTCTTTCTAAATTTGGAATACAAATAGAATATTTCAATATGCCTTTTTTTGCGTGAATTCCCTTTAGCAGCTCAATTTCACAGGTGGGGTAATATTCCGAGGGGGAGGAGTAGTTTTTCGGGGTATTTTACTTCTTAGAGAGTAGATAGCTATGTTCCATTTTGGGGCCTTTATGTTCCTTGGCACCTTTCCAGGGCACATGTCAAGGTTATTCCCTAAGGCACTCTTGAGGTTGAATGTACTTTATCAAGGCCATCCTCTATTGAGGTTGAACGAGCTTTAGTTGCGCAATGGTATAACCCTAAGGCGCTTTTGAGGAGTAATG
Source organism: Artemia sinica (assembly GCA_027921565.1). Classification (NCBI taxonomy): domain Eukaryota; kingdom Metazoa; phylum Arthropoda; class Branchiopoda; order Anostraca; family Artemiidae; genus Artemia; species Artemia sinica. The sequence continues at coordinate 74,001,606 of CM051257.1, read as the reverse complement.
AACTCTGAACAAACCCGGACAATGCGGTTTTACCTTTCTCAAGGTTATTGTGGAACAGATTACCTAAGATCATGGTAATAGCTCTGATTTCTCTGGTTTTGAGTGTTAGTTATGCAATGATATAGCCCTAAGGCGCTCTTGAGTCACAACTGTACAATTGTACCGCGTTGTCAGCATTGATTACAAGCCAATTTACTCGAGTAAAACGAGCTTTTGAAAAAGGTGCATCAAAAACCTTACAAGTTATTGGCCGTAAAACTACATTGCAAGGGGATACTCACGCTCTTTGAAAGGTGTAGACAAGTACCCAAATCCATACGACATTGCAATGGGATACTCACTCTCTTTGAAAAGGTGTAGAGCCTCCATAAAAGTAGTGACTCAAGAGCGCCTTAGGGCTATATCATTGCGTAACTAACGCTCAAAACCAGAGAAATCGGAGCTATTACCATGGTCTTAGGCAGTCTGTTATGAAATGAAATTCAGTAGCGAAGGGGTTATGGATTTGGCGATGCCCATAGTGGATATGCTATTGGACCTACTACAAAAAGTCGTATAAATTTTGGGCAATGATACGACAGTCCTTAGTCATCAATGACTCAACCTCCAAAGGCTTCAATGCCCCCTCCCAACTTTTTACCCCCCCTATCTTTTATATTTTTTTAAGTCTATTTTTTATCTATTTAACATAGAGACTTAAAAAAAAATTGGAACAGGTCGATGCTAATAAGTTGTTCTTAGAAATATCGTGACACAAACCCTCACATATCACTTTACGAATTAACAATTAAATGAAATCAGTAGTAAGCTATAAATAAGTCCGACCGCACCATTGAATTCATGAATTATTTTTCTAGTGTAGGAATCGAATGTGAGGTCTGAGATTGGGCTCAAAACCCTATGCCTTCCCAAGGACAGAACAAAATTTCCACTTTACTGAGAAAAAATATAAATGTTTCTACTTTTATAACTTAAATAAATCAAATAATATTAACATTTTGATTACTAAATATCAGCATATGTATATTTAACTGACAATGCACATTCATTTGTATTTTTTCAGAAAAGTGTAAATTTTGTTCTGGCCTTGTGAAGGCATAGGGATTTTGAGCCCAACTTATGTTAATTTCTGCTTGTTTTGAGTTTGACTCGGTTATTTATTGTAATTTCTGTTCGTTTTGGGTTTCATTTATTTATCGATGCTGATTTGTGGTAGTTTCACGCTTGGTAGATTATTTTATTTTTGCTAATTTTTTGTTTAATGGAGTTCTTTACTTTTCTTTGAAACACTTATTTTGTGGTTAAAGTTTTTTTGATTAATTTCTATTCGTTTTATATTGACATAGTCTTTTCAGGGAAAAAGAAAATAATACTTTAAGTCTTTTCCTTTTTTAAGACTTTATAGTTTGGCGGGCTATTTGTATGCTGGAGAAAAAAACAAACTACTCTCTTTTAAAAATATGGACACAAACAGTAGTGTTTAATTTAGTTTCATACCTCCTCTAGTTGAACTGAAATGGAAAACTTGATACCATTCGCCAAAAAATCTGTTTACTTTCTTTCATAGCTTGGATACACTTACGCTATTTTGATTTGGTTAAATTTTAAGAGCAGAAGTAGCCCCGAAAGTTTGAACATAATACCCTCAATCGTTTTTGGGATACTGCTGAGATGCCTTATTGGGAATTAGCCTTAACACAGTGCATTTTGATTTAATCTCAGGGCAACATTTAGCTTTTAAACATAATGGGCAAATGAGAGGGTGGGCGTGGGAAGGGGATTAGTTGCCCTCCAATCACTTTCGACTATTATAAAGGGCATCAACCCTTTCTATTTTCAATCGAATGAGCCCTTTTTGAAAGTTCCCACGACAACTCCTTTGATAAGAAGTGCCCTGGTGTAAACAACAACAACAAAAGAAATAATGCATTATACCCACATCGATCTTTACTATAAAAATGTCAAACTCTTCCCATAGGAGGATTAGGATAAGCTTGGGGTTTTTCTCTTAAGTTACACGCTTCGCATGCACTTAAAAATTCCTTGAGGTTTGTTACTGCCGACGGCACGTAAAAATATTGTTTTAATTTATGGAAAGTTTTCGTTATTCCTAAATGTCCACCTATATCCGAATGAAAATATTCGAAGGCAGGTACTATTAAGTTTTGGGGTAATACCGGTATTATTGAGGTTTGGTTTCTATTTGCCTCAGCGGTCACGATTCTACATAGTATTTCTTCATCAAGATCATAGTAAAAATTGTCTATCTCTTTTCTAAGAGTTTTGAATTTATCCGGTAACGCATCGTCATTCACAAAATAATTAATAAGTGCTACACACATTTCGTCCTTTTTTTTATTTCTTTTTATATTTTCTAAAGACAAGGGACAATAGTTAACCTTATTTTCTTTTACTGTGTCTTTGTCTTTGTTTTTCTTACATTTATTTTTGCTCTTAGTATTGATAGCGTTAACTTCATTTCCTCAGTTTCCGACGGCGTATTTTCTGGGTATCTACTCAAAAAGTCACAAGCTGCATTTTGTTTACCTTTTAAATATTCAAATTCGTAATCTAGGTCTTGGATTTTCATAATCCATCTAGCTAGAATTCCCGTGGGGTTTTCAAATGTGCGCAGGTGCTGCAAGCTTTTATGGTCTGATCGTAGTATAAATTTTCTACCAATTAAATAGTGTCTAAATTTGTCCAAGTGGTGGATTATTGATAATAATTCTAAGTTTGTGGCGGAATGACTACTTTCGCCTTTTAATAAAGTTCTACTCGAATAGCATATAACTTTTTCTATGTTTCTTGTTTAGGCGTTCCCTCTAGAGGATTAGGGTTTTTTACCGGGGTTAATTGCGAAAGAATAGCGCCAATGCCCTTTGAACTAGCATCGGTTGTGACCACAAATTGTCCGTTTTCGAAATCAGGCAGCGATAATATTGGTTCAGAAGTGAGTGCCTATTTGAGACGGTCTAGAGAAGTTTGAGCTTCCTGGGACCAGGTAACATTTTGGGAGTTCCCTTTAGTTAATTCCGTGAGGGGTTTCGCAATTTTGGCGTAATTGCGCACGAATTTTCTAAAGTAGACAGTAAGACCTAAAACTCCTCTTAATTCTTTCATAGTTCTAGGGGGTTTGAGGTTTTCAACACATTTTATTTTGTCAGGATCTGGAGATATCTCTCCTTGCGTCACCACTACTCCTAAAAATTTAATTTTAGGTTGAAATAAATTTACTTTTTCTGGCCGGCATTTTAAATTGCCCTGTCTGAATTTCTCGAACACCTTAGCTAATGTTGCTAAGTGTTGTTTAGTGTTTTCTCCCACGCATATGACATCATCAACAAAATGAATGATAATCTTTAATCCTCTTAATAGATGTAATAAGGGTCTACATAGTGCGCTTGAACTTGTCTTAAGTCCGAAAGGTACTCTTAAATATTCGTAGAAACCGCATTCAGTCGTAGAAAACGCAGTTTTATAGACATCTTTTTCGGCTATTTTCACTTGGTGGTAGCCTTGGGTGAGGTCCAAAGAAGTAAAAATTTTGTTTTTGCTTGAGATAGAGTCAAGGATTTCATCTATTCTTGGTAAAGAAAATTTATCGCTAGCTACTTGTTTGTTAAGGGCTCTATAATCTACTACAAGTCTTAGATCACCATTCTTTTTTGGTACCAAGACCACTGGTGCAGAGTACGGACTTATACTGGGGTGTATAATTTCATTTTTTTTCTAATTCATGAATTTTATTTTTTAACCATTCTTTGTGCTTATACGGCAAACAATATGGCTGTTTTGCTACAGGATTACCACTCGTTAAAATTGAATGTTTATAAAAAGGTACCAGTCCGATGTCGTCTTCAGATGTGGAAAATACATCTTTAAAATTCCATAATAATTCGCATAATTTTTTCTTAAGTTCTAGGTCTGTAATATGATCCATATTAAATTTGTTTAGGAATTGCGATTTAGTTAGAGGTTATTTGCTATTTGAGGTTTTAATACCGTTTACTAGGTTTCTTTTGGAATTTTCCCATCTATCTAAATCATTCTCTGAGATAACTTGGATTTGAACTAAACACGTCTTCTTTTTTATTGTAATTGTATCATTTTCGTGGTTATTAGTTACCCAAATAAAACTTTCTCCCTATTCGTAAGCTATAATTTGTTCTTCGCATAACAGATTTTCAGGAATTTTATTTGACGGGATCGTAAACCATATTTCAGATTTAATGTCTACTGGTTTAATCATCTGTGATATTTGAATTCTTTGCATTGTTTTGGGAGGTATCTTTGTTTTCCGTATCGCGAACCCATACAATTTCTCTTCAGTATTATTGTCTATTAGATTCATACTGGCGCTATGCTGCGTCATTGCGGCATCTTGCGGCGTCACATTTGGTTTTACTATGTTTTTTAATAATTCCGCTATTTTCTTGATTTCGTTTGACCTATACTGTCGCATATCTCCTATTTTTATTTTTGCAGATTCAGTCCACTTATTATTTAAATTTACTTCTTCTCTGCAATGTCTCTCAGAATAATTAAACAAATTTCTGATTATGCCATGTCCTCTTTGTAGCGAGACATGAGGTTCAAAATATTGCGACATTATACCGCCAGAAATTTTATTTACTGTTACGTTGTCTTCGTAACCTCTGTTACAATTTCTTAACGTAGAACTTCCTTCTCCTACCTTAGCCGGGTAGACTAGCCTTTCGTTTGCTACGTCTAATAGTAACCCTATTAGACATTAAAAAAATTGTGCCGATAATGGCTTCATACGGAAAGTTATTGCATATTATATAATTTGTCGGAAAGATTCTATTATCCCTTTTTACGTTAAGGCGAATTGGACTTTTTGCATCCAATTGATGCCCTGTCACGCTAGTTAAATTGGGATTATTAAAATTTCTCTGTTGCCTAATATGCGGAGGCAACATCTTAAATACGCATAAGTTTATGATGTTTGCGGTAGCACCAGAGTCAATTAAAGCCTTAAAGTAAATATTTGCCACACAAAAATCATTGAATATAGGTAACTTATTATTACTATCACTACAAGACGGTACTATTATCGGTTTGGACCTATAAAACATTCTAGGCGCCCTCTGGGTCCAATTTATATTTCTGAGGGGCTGACGCGTTTCCCCGTGGATTTATTTGATACGTCGGTGTCTGCTATAGAGATTCAGACATGTAAGATTTCGTAGGCATATCTAATTGATTCACATTTGTCTGCCTTCACCATGTATCATTACGGTAGTTTTGATTTCTTGCGTCAGTGCTGGCTGCTAGGGTTGACTGCCAATGCTGTTGGCTTGAAAAATTTTCATTTCCCGTCGTCCAATTAACTATTTGCCGTCGGCTTGAAAAATTTTCATTTCCCGTTGGCAAATTTTCGGGATTTCTATACACCATTCTCGCATTATATTGGCTTTGGCGAGTATTTGGGTTTTCAAATCGGTAATTAATTTGTCTCTTGGGGGAGGATTGTACAAATTTGGTTGGTACGCTTTGTAAGGTACTGATTGCCGCAATCTTCCCTGGCTATAGCCTAGTGCACCACTGGCGCTAAAATTTGTTCTTCAGAACAAATGGTCGCCATAATTTTGCGTACTATCAGCAGTAATTCTCGGTGTGCGATTGGGGACATAACGGCACTCTCTCGCGATGTGCCCAGGTCGATTACAAATTAAGCATCTTATTATTGTAGGGCTATTTTCATAACTAAATTGTTTGACGGGCTGAATACGTACTGTTTTCTGCCTAACGGGTTCTTGCGTTATATTTCTTTGTGGCACTGGGGAGTTATCCCTTGAAAAGAAATTGGGAGACGCCTGATCGCCTTTGAAGGTCATGCTTGCGTTTGACTCGCCTAGGCTATTTATTTTTGCTTTACTGTGATTTGCCACCATTGTGTCGACTTCGATCAATCGCCCTACCTCCTGAATTGCAAGATCTAACGTCTGAATATTTTTGGATATTACCATTCTATATAGTTTTGGGGGTAGCCCTTGCAAAAAGGTATTTAGTATGACTTTTTCATACAGTTCTCCCGAACCTTTTCCATATTTTGCTTTTACTGAAATCCGTATATTATCAAGATATTCTCTTACGTTTTGTGAATGGTCAAAGCAAACCATTCCGTGTTTTAATTTATTTGCAGAACTGGTTTCGATAAATCTATCTTTAAATGCCGTTAACAATTTGTCCACTGTATTTATTGGCAAGCTGGCGTCATCACCTATAGTATGTTCAATTTGATTTAGAAAGGTTAAGACCTGGCCTTTTAATCTTAATAGAAGCATGCCGACTAACGTTTCTAGCTCTGATTTTGTTAATTCTACAAACTGGTCCTATTGGATGTTAAATTCGTCGATATCTGATTGTCCATCGTATTGTAGAATCGATTTTGCTATTTCTACATTTTTCGCGACCAATTTTTGCGCCATTAATAGTTTGCTTAATTCTTCTGACATTTTTGCTTTTGAATTAACTCAGAATATTTTTTTTTCACTTAACCTATTTTGGGGAAGGCTATTATCTCCAATGAGATATTCTAAAGGGTTTCCTGTTATAGCTTAGCTATTATAGGCCTAATTACTTTTTCTTATAGGTCTGTATCTCTTCAATGATATAAATTTAAATTACGAAGTTTGTAGCTTAACTAGTTCGCATGTTTTCCTCCAAGTTTATGACCGCACCATTTCCGTCGGGTGAATTTTTCTTAGGTCAAGTGGTAGGCTAAGCAAGCTATTAAAATGATAAGAAAATCAAGGGTTCCGCCGGGGAATTTTACGATCGCATCGTCCGACCCGTTATAGCTTATCTCGTGCCGTCGAGGGCTGCACCAGCTGCAATGGGGGGAATAGATAAATGGGTGACCACGCCACTCGCTGAGCGCGAGAAAATAAAATATGTAATTATATAAATGTAACCTCTTTCCCTTGGGTTTTCTCGAAATCAATTACCTATTATGTTATGTAGAAATCAGATTCCTGGGAGCGCTACCGTTGGAGACATACGAACTAATTACCTGCTGTGCGATTAGATACAGACATATAAAATAAAACAAAACACAAATAGAAAAGCAATAGTTTTATTGAGACTTACATTAGGTGTATAACAGTGCTTCACTTCAAATGACGACAACAAAGGCAAGGATTAAATTGGCTCTCAAAAATAATATTGATGGCAATAGAGACAATCCATTATTGAAACGAAAAAAAGTTTTTTTCACTATATCACAAAAATATAACTTCTGCGCTTTACCAGCTTTTTCACGATTGGCCTAAGTCCTGTGGAGGGGGCCGCTATTTTGTAATTATGCTCGCAAACTCACTACATAATGCGAACTATCTATCCAATGATTTTGTTTTAAATATTTCTAATGATTAAACATTATAACTTTAGCTTCCTGAGAAACATTGTATTTAGTGATTTTTTTATTACCAATCTTCTCGGCGAAATTCAAAACCGTCTCCCGTGATTAGCGCCGAAGTTTGGCTGAAACTAAAAGGCAGTTTTTCTTTTTGCTGATTAAGAATTTAGTCTCTTGGAAACGGGATTTAGCTGGAAGCTGGTTTTGTATTAAATCAGGAGTTAAGCAGGGTTGTGTTCTATCTCCCTTTGTACGGATTATTTTGATGGACTTTGTTTTAAGGAGCACAGGAAAGGCAATGGGGAATTCGGAATTATCTTTAGAAGGAAAGAATCTTTGTATTTTAAATATGTCACATGTTACTCACGGTACAAAAAACCTCTTCCTAGCTAATTTATCTATTATGGGTTGCCTCCCCGTAGTAGCATAATATTTGTAGGCATGAATATATAATGAGTAGGAGGTAATAGGCTTGAGACTGTCTGTGCAAAATTTCGACTCTTGTTGATAGAAGAGCATCGCCAAGTGCTGAAAACCATGTTGTGACCAAGATGGGCCCAGGATTGCACAAAGCCTTCATTCATACTGGAGGTCCCAGGGACTTCTTGCTGTTCGGTTCTAAGCCGGCTTAAGCACTTCGGCGTAGACTTGAGAAGATATGTGATCCCCGTCCTGCACTGGTATCCGGGATCATTGCTTTTCCTGAGGCGAAAATAATTTCAATGATTTAAAGAACATGAAAATTGGAACTTGGAATATTACGACGTTAAAAAATTACCATCGTATCGACATTGTGACTGACGAATTCAGACTATTCGAACTGGATTTATTAGGAATTTCAGAAACTCATATCCCAGGGGTAGGAAGCATGAAATTAGGTGATATAGAATTTGTTTACTCAGGCAGGAAGGATGGGGTACATAGACAGGGAGTAGGGCTCATGATGAATAAGGAAGCTGCTAAGTCTTGTTTAGGCTGGGAAGGTATTAATAATAGAATACTAATTGCTCATTTTATGACTAGAAAGTTCAGGGTATCAGTTATAATAGTATACGCCCCTGTAGAACCGACTGACGGAGATACTAGTGACTCAGATGAATTTTACTTACAGTTACAGGAGCAAATAGACAGGGTCCCAGGTAGAAATATGGTGTTTTTACTGGGAGATTTTAACGCCCAGGTTGGTAGAAATAGGGAAAGATGGTATCCCAGCCTAGGTAAATTTGGTGTAGGAAAAGAAAACAGTAATGGATACAGACTTTTGCAATTTTGTAGGTATAAAAATCTAGTTATAACCAATACGGTGTTTGGTCATAAAATGGCTCATAAGTTAACATGGTATTCACGTGATGGTAAGACAGCAAACCTTATTGATTATTTTATAGTAAACCGAAGACTGGCAGGATCAATACAAGCTACTATGGTATATAGGAGTGCTGTTATTGATGTTAAAAGTAAAGATCACCATCTAGTAGTGGCAAGGGTTAATTTAAAGCTGAAATATCGGAAGGGTAAACACCTCCCGGGAAGTTATGATGTTGGTAGACTCCAGGATGAGAATTTGAAAGAAACTTTCCAGGAACAGTTGAATACTAAACTTAAGAGTTTACAATTTGATAATGTGGAAGATGGTTAGAATGATTTTAGAAAAATAATTTGTGAAGTTGCTGAAGGCGTATTAGGGAAGAAAGCTACAACTGCAGCTAAGAATATTAGTGAAAAAGCTTTATATTTAATAGAAAGGAGAAAGGACTTGTACAAGAATTATCTGAGTGATAGATCGTATGAAAACAAAAGAAATGTAAAGAAAGTGGAGAAAGTATTAAAATATGAACTAAGGAGGTGTGAAGTGGAGGCCATGGATAAAATTGCCGAGGATCTGGAAGATGCAGCTAGACAGCATAATTGTAAAATATTGTACTGGCACGTTAAAAAATTGAGAGGGAGTAGTCAATCCGGACTTGGCCCAGTTAAAGCTAGGAATGGGGTCACAATTAGCGATAAGGAAAAAACTAAAGAGAGATTGGCCGAACATTTTGAGAATTTGCTTAACCGAGATAGAGTTGCAGGGAAAAATATAGAGGAAAATGAAAAAGTTTGTGATACCTTGGATGTGAAGGAAGATTTGTTTTGTGAGGAGGAATTATTAACAGTACTAAAAGGATTAAATATTAATAAGGCTCCAGGTGCTGATAGGGTGGTAAATGAGTTTCTTAAATATGGTGGCTCTGAGGTTAGAAATAAGTTACCGAAGATTATGAATATGATTTTTGAAAACGGGGAAGTACCTAAAGATTTTAGGAAAACCTTAATTAAGCCACTTTATAAGAAAGGTGATAAAAGTGAGTGTGGTAATTATCGAGGCATTAGTCTGGTCTCTGTAGGTAGTAAATTACTTAGTAATATGATACTTTTTAGACTGAGAGATGCTGTAGACAAAGTTTTAAGAGAAGAGCAGCGCGGTTTTAGAAAAGGTAGAGGATGTGTCGACCAAATTTTCACTCTTAGGCCAATAATTGAGAAGTGCCAGAGTTTTCAAACAACTTTGGTCCTTAGTTTTATAGATTATGAGCAAGCGTTCGATTCTGTTGATAGAAGAGCTTTAGTAAAGGTTTTATCCTTGTATGGTATACCAGACAAATACATTAAAGTGATTAGTGCTATGTACGAGAATAACACTGCTGCGGTTAAGGTAGGAAATGAGGTTAGCAGCTGGTTTTGTATTAAATCAGGAGTTAAGCAGGGTTGTGTTCTATCTCCCTTTGTACGGATTATTTTGATGGACTTTGTTTTAAGGAGCACAGGAAAGGCAATGGGAGACCACAGAATCAAATGGGGATGAAAAATTCTCCTGGACTTGGATTATGCTGATGATTTAAGCATCCTAGATGAAACTGTGAGCAAAATAAATGAAGTTTTAGAGGTTTTGCGAGTTCAGGGTGCTAGAATTGGTTTGAAAATTAATGTTAGGAAGACTAAGTCACTAAGTCTAGGAATAAGTGAAGATGAAAAGGTGAAGTTGGGTAATGAAAAGATTGATCAGGTGGGCAGCTTCACTTACCTTGGTAGTATTATTAGTAAAGATGGTGGGAGCAGTGAAGATGTTAAATATAGAATAGCCAAGGCTCAGGGTGTTTTTTCACAGTTAAAAAAAGTCTGGAAGAATAGGAAGATAAGTCTGCAAAGCAAGATTAGAATATTAGAAGCTACAGTGATGACAGTCGTCAAATATGGCTCTGAAGCATGGACGCTCCGAAAAGCGGATGAAGATTTGCTAGATGTTTTCTAGAGAAATTGCTTAAGGATTGTTCTGGGTACCCGGCTGACTGACCGTATTTCAAACAATAGGCTATACGAAAAATGTGGTTTAATACCGCTCTCTAGGGCTATAATAAAAGAAAGGTTGAGGTGGCTAGGGCACATTGTGCGGATGAAGGATGACAGATTGCCGAAGATTGTCCTTTTCGGCCAACCATCTAGGGCTAAACGGAAAGCAGGTCGTCCCCGTCTGGGGTGGGAGGACTTCATAAAGAAAGATTTAAAGGAAATGGGAACTTCGTGGGCGGGTGTAAAAAGGGAGGCTTTGAATAGATTGGGGTGGAGGAGGAGCGCACGTAGCTGTGTTGGCCTCAGGCGGCTTGGTGCTGCGGTGAGTTGTTAGTAGTAGTAGTAGTAGATAGCCATTAAATTAAAAATTGTTCAAAAGTCAGATAACAACTCAGGTGTCGACACAACCCCCCAGGGACCGGGGGAAGGCGTTGTAAGTTATACCCTGATGCATATATGGTTCTTATGAAAGGGATGCTCATCAGAACTTCAGAGAGGGCTCATTTGATTGGAAATTGAAAGTTCGAGTTCACTTTTTAATAGTTAAAAGAGATCCGAGGGCAACTAGAGATCCCCCTACGCCTTCTTTTTCCAAACCCATCTGATGAAAATTTGAGATAAACATTTTTTTTAAATAGTTCAAAGGTCGGATAAGAAAAACTCCAGTGTCAATACCACCCCCAGGGCACGGGGGAAGGCTTTCTACGTTATTCCCTAAAGACATGTATTATTCTTATGAAAAGGATGCTCGTATAAAATTCATATGGGGCTCATTTGATTGGAAATTGAAAGTTCTAGTTCAATTTTTAAGAGTCAAGAGATTTAAGGGCAACTAGCCCCCCTCACGCCCTTTTTCCCCAAAGCCATCCGCTGAAAATTTCGAGACAGTCAGTTTTTAAAAAATTGTTCAAAAATTAGATAACAAAAACTCCGGTGTCAGCACAATCCCCCGGGCCCGGGGGGTAAGCGTTGTAAATGGTGTCCTGGGGGCGTTTTTGGTTCTTATGAAAGGGATGCTCATATAAACTTCAGAGAGGGTTCATTTGATTGAAAATTGAAAGTTCTAGCTCAATTTTAAGAGTCAAAAGATATCCGAGGGCAACTGGCCCCCCCACACATTTTTCCCCCAAGACTATCCTATAAAATTTTTAAATTAGCCATTTCATTAAAAATAGTTTTCTCAAACCCATATGATAAGAAATTTGAGATAGCTAGTTTTTAAAAAATAGCTCAAAGACCATATAACCGAAACTCCAGGGTCGACACAGCGCCCCAGGGCCCGAGGGCAGGCGTTGTAAGTTATGCCCGGGGGGAATATATGGTTCTTATGAAAGGGATGCTCGTAAAAACTTCAGAAAGGCTCATTTGATTGGAAATTGAATGTTTTAGTTCACTTTTTGAGAGTCAAAAGATATCTGAGGGCAACTAGCTCCCCCCCTCTCACACACCCTTTCTTCTCCAAGTCTATCAGATTTTTTTGAAAAAAAGCCATTTCATTAAGAATAGTTCAAAGGTCAGGTAAGAAAAAGTCCTGTGTCGACGCATCCCCCCCCCCCCAGGGCCCGGAGGCAGGTGTTGTAAGTAATGCTCTGGGGGCATATATGGTTTTTATGGAGGGATGCTCGTATAAAATTCGGAGAGGGTTCGTTTGATTGGAAATTGAAAGTTCTCGTTCACATTTTAAGAGTGAAAAGAGATCAGAGGGCAATTTGCCCCCCCCCCTCCACGCCCTAAATACATCAAATAAAAATTTTGAGATAGACATTTTGTTAAAAATAGATCAAAGCTCAGATAAAAAAAAAAAAATCGGTGTCGACATATCCCCCAGGACCCGCGGATAGGCGTTGTAAGTTATGCCCTGAGGGTATATATGGTCGTTATGGAAGGGATGCTCGTATGAACCTCACAGAGGGCTTATTTCATTGAAAATTGAAAGTTGTAATTCACTTTTTAAGAGTTAAAAGTGATCGGAGGGCAGCTAGCCTCCCACAAACTCTATTTATTTTTTCCCAGAGGGACTTCATATAGAAGGGATCATCGTATAAGCCTCAAAGAGGGCTCATTCGATTCGAAATCGATAGTTCTAGTGCCATTTTTAAGGGTCAAAAGTGATTGGAATGCAACTAACACCCCTTCCACGCCCACCATTTCCCCAAAAACATCCAATCTAAATTTTGAGAAAGCCATTTTGTTCTACATAGTTTCTTTCCAGATAGAAATTATGTTTTTGAGGAGAACACTTTCCCACAGCCCTCAAGGCAAGGGTTTTAAGTTATGCCCTGGGGGCATGTAAGCTTTTTATAGAAAGCTTTGTCGTAGAAATTTCAAAACGGGATCATTCGATTGAAAATTCAAAGGGCTAGTGTGCATTTCAATTGTTGAAAGTGATTGGAGGGCAATTAACCCCCCTCTCACGCCCACCTTTTCCACAAAAATATCCAATCAAAATTTTGAGATTGCCACTTTTTTCTTGGTAGTTGAAAATTCTGGAAATTAGGTCTTTGATGATGACAACCCCCCCCCCCACAGCCCTGAGGGCTAGGGTTGTAAGTTATGTCCTGGGGGCGTATAAGGTTTTTATAGAAAGCCTTGTCGTAGAAACTTCAAAAAGGGCTCATTCGATTGGAAATTTAAATGGCTAGTGTCCTTTGTAATAGTCGAAAGTAATTGGAAGGCAACTAACACCCCTTCAACGCCCACCATTTCCCCAAACACATCCAATCAAACTTTGAGATGGCCATTTTGTTCAACGTAGCTGAAAGTTCTGGAAATTATATCTTTGAGTAGGACACTCCCCCCACAATCTTCTGGGCAAGGTTTATAAGTTATACCCTGGGGGCATATATGGTTCTTATGGAAGAAATAATCGTACAAACTTCAGAGAGAGCTCATTTGATTGGACATTGGTTCTAATTAAGTTCTAATTTCTAATTCAATTTTAAGCGTCAAAAGTTATCGGAGGGTAACAGCCCCCCCACGCCATTTTTTCCAAATGCATCCAATAAAAATGTTGAGATAGCTATTTTGTTAAAAAATAGTTCAAAGATCATATGAAAAAACTCCGGTGTCGACACAACCCCCCGGGTCCTGGGGCAGGCTTTGTAAGTTATGCCCTGGGGGTATATACGGCTCTTATACAAGGGATAATCGTATAAATTTCAAAAAGGGCTTATTTGATTGGAAATTGAAACTTCTTGTTCACTTTTTAAGAGTCAAAAGAGATAGCCCCCCCCCCACACCCTTTTTTTCTCAAACCCGTCTGAGAAAAACTTTGAGATAACCATTTTTTTTTAAAAATAGTTCAAAGACTATATAACGAAAACTCCGGGGTCGAAACAACCCCCCAGGACCCAGGTCCCGGCGTTGTGAGTTATGCCCTATGACATATATGGTTCTTATGAAAGGGATGCTCTTATAAATTTCAGAGAGGGCTCATTTGATTGGAAATTGAAAGTTGGAGTTCACTTTTTATAGTCAAAAGAGAGTAAAGGCCATACGGGTCCAAAGCTTTATATGCCCCCAGAGTATTACTTACAACACCTGCCTCCGGGCCCTGGTGGGGGGGGTGCGTCGACACAGGACTTTTTCTTACCTGACCTTTGAACTATTCTTAATGAAATGGTTTTTTTTTTCAAAAAAATCTGATAGACTTGGAGAAGAAAGGGTGTGTGAGAGGGGGGGAGCTAGTTGCCCTCAGATATCTTTTGACTCTCAAAAAGTGAACTAAAACATTCAATTTCCAATCAAATGAGCCTTTCTGAAGTTTTTACGAGCATCCCTTTCATAAGAACCATATATTCCCCCCGGGCATAACTTACAACGCCTGCCCTCGGGCCCTGGGGCGCTGTGTCGACCCTGGAGTTTCGGTTATATGGTCTTTGAACTATTTTTTAAAAACTAGCTATCTCAAATTTCTTATCATATGGGTTTGAGAAAACTATTTTTAATAAAATGGCTAATTTAAAAATTTTATAGGATAGTCTTGGGGGAAAAGGTGTGGGGGGGGCCAGTTGCCCTCGGATATCTTTTGACTCTTAAAATTGAGCTAGAACTTTCAATTTTCAATCAAATGAATCCTCTCTGAAGTTTATATGAGCATCCCTTTCATAAGAACCAAAAACGCCCCCAGGACACCATTTACAACGCTTACCCCCCGGGCCCGGGGGATTGTGCTGACACCGGAGTTTTTGTTATCTAATTTTTGAACAATTTTTTAAAAACTGACTGTCTCAAAATTTTCAGCGGATGGCTTTGGGGAAAAAGGGCGTGAGGGGGGCTAGTTGCCCTTAAATCTCTTGACTCTTAAAAATTGAACTAGAACTTTCAATTTCCAATCAAATGAGCCCCATATGAAGTTTATACGAGCATCCTTTTCATAAGAATAATACATGTCTTTAGGGAATAACGTAGAAAGCCTTCCCCCGTGCCCTGGGGGTGGTATTGACACTGGAGTTTTTCTTTTCCGACCTTTGAACTATTTAAAAAAAATGTTTATCTCAAATTTTCATCAGATGGGTTTGGAAAAAGAAGGCGTGGGGGGATCTCTAGTTGCCCTCGGATCTCTTTTAACTATTAAAAAGTGAACTCAAACTTTCAATTTCCAATCAAATGAGCCCTCTCTGAAGTTCTGATGAGCATCCCTTTCATAAGAACCATATATGCATCAGGGTATAACTTACAACGCCTTCCCCCGGTCCCTGGGGGGTTGTGTCGACACCTGAGTTGTTATCTGACTTTTGAACAATTTTTAATTTAATGGCTATCTACTACTACTACTACTACTAACAACTCACCGCAGCACCAAGCCGCCTGAGGCCAACACAGCTACGCGCGCTCCTCCTCCACCCCAATCTATTCAAAGCCTCCCTTTTTACACCCGCCCACGAAGTTCCCATTTCCTTTAAATCTTTCTTTATGACGTCCTCCCACCCCAGACGGGGACGACCTGCTTTCTGTTTAGCCCTAGATGGTTGGCCGAAAAGGACAATCTTCGGCAATCTGTCATCCTTCATCCGCACAATGTGCCCTAGCCACCTCAACCTTTCTTTTATTATAGCCCTAGAGAGCGGTATTAAACCACATTTTTCGTATAGCCTATTGTTTGAAATACGGTCAGTCAGCCGGGTACCCAGAACAATCCTTAAGCAATTTCTCTAGAAAACATCTAGCAAATCTTCATCCGCTTTTCGGAGCGTCCATGCTTCAGAGCCATATTTGACGACTGTCATCACTGTAGCTTCTAATATTCTAATCTTGCTTTGCGGACTTATCTTCCTATTCTTCCAGACCTTTTTTAACTGTGAAAAAACACCCTGAGCCTTGGCTATTCTATATTTAACATCTTCACTGCTCCCACCATCTTTACTAATAATACTACCAAGGTAAGTGAAGCTGCCCACCTGATAAATCTTTTCATTACCCAACTTCACCTTTTCATCTTCACTTATTCCTGACTTAGTGACTTAGTCTTCCTAACATTAATTTTCAAACCAATTCTAGCACCCTGAACTCGCAAAACCTCTAAAACTTCATTTATTTTGCTCACACTTTCATCTAGGATGCTTAAATCATCAGCATAATCCAAGTCCAGGAGAATTTTTCATCCCCATTTGATTCCGTGGTCTCCCATTGCCTTTCCTGTGCTCCTTAAAACAAAGTCCATCAAAATAATCCGTACAAAGGGAGATAGAACACAACCCTGCTTAACTCCTGATTTAATACAAAACCAGCTGCTAACCTCATTTCCTACCTTAACCGCAGCAGTGTTATTCTCGTACATAGCACTAATCACTTTAATGTATTTGTCTGGTATACCATACAAGGATAAAACCTTTACTAAAGCTCTTCTATCAACAGAATCGAACGCTTGCTCATAATCTATAAAACTAAGGACCAAAGTTGTTTGAAAACTCTGGCACTTCTCAATTATTGGCCTAAGAGTGAAAATTTGGTCGACACATCCTCTACCTTTTCTAAAACCGCACTGCTCTTCTCTTAAAACTTTGTCTACAGCATCTCTCAGTCTAAAAAGTATCATATTACTAAGTAATTTACTACCTACAGAGACCAGACTAATGCCTCGATAATTACCACACTCACTTTTATCACCTTTCTTATAAAGTGGCTTAATTAAGGTTTTCCTAAAGTCTTTAGGTACTTCCCCGTTTTCAAAAATCATATTCATAATCTTCAGTAACTTATTTCTAACCTAGAGCCACCATATTTAAGAAACTCATTTACCACCCTATCAGCACCTGGAGCCTTATTAATCTTTAATCCTTTTAGTACTGTTAATAATTCCTCCTCACAAAACAAATCTTCCTTCACATCCAAGGTATCACAAACTTTTTCATTTTCCTCTATATTTTTCCCTGCAACTCTATCTCGGTTAAGCAAATTCTCAAAATGTTTGGCCAATCTCTCTTTAGTTTTTTCTTATCGCTAATTGTGACCCCATTCCTAGCTTTAACTGGGCCAAGTCCGGATTGACTACTCCCTCTCAATTTGTTAACGTACCAGCACAATATTTTACTATTATGCCGTCTAGCTGCATCTTCCAGATCCTCGGCAATTTTATCCATGGCCTCCACTTCACACCTCCTTAGTTCATATTTTAATGCTTTCTCCACTTTCTTTACATTTCTTTTGTTTTCTTACGATCTATCCTTCAGATAATTCTTGTACAAGTCCTTTCTCCTTTCTATTAAACATAAAGCTTTTTCACTAATATTCTTAGCTGCAGTTCTAGCTTTCTTCCCTAATAAACCTTCAGCAACTTCACAAATTATTTTTCTAAAATTATTCCAACCATCTTCCACATTATCAAATTTTAAACTCTCAAGTTTAGTATTCCACTGTTCCTGGAAAGTTTCTTTCAAATTCTCATCCTGGAGTCTACCAACATCATAACTTCCCGGGAGGTAGTTACCCTTCCGATATTTCAGCTTTAAATTAAATGTTGTCACTACTAGATGGTGATCTTTACTTTTAACATCAATAACAGCACTCCTATATACCATAGTATCTTGTATTGATCCTGCCAGTCTTCAGTTTACTATAAAATAATCAATAAGGTTTGCTGTCTTACCATCACGTGAATACCATGTTAACTTATGAGCCATTTTATGACCAAACACCGTATTGGTTATAACTAGATTGTTATGCCTACAAAATTGCAAAAGTCTGTATCCATTACTGTTTTCTTTTCCTACACCAAATTTACCTAGGCTGGGATACCATCTTTCCCTATTTCTACCAACCTGGGCGTTAAAATCTCCCAGTAAAAACACCATATTTCTACCTGGGACCCTGGGACCTGAAATGCAAGAGTTGGAATATTTCAGTAGTGTTTCGTTGTGCTTTACCTTGTCACAGTTACATTCTCCAACTCTTGCATTTCAACGAAATAAATCCAAAATGAACGTTGAAAAATCAAGAGGATGTAAGTGTGACAAGGTAAACCACAACAAAACACTACTGAAATAATCCAACTCTTGCATTTCAATGAAAGAAATTCAAAATGAACTTTGAAAAATCATGAGAATGTAACTGTGACAAGGTAAACCATGACAAAACGCTACTGAAATATTCCAGCTCTTGCATTTCAACGAAAGAAATCCAAAATGAACATTGAAAAATCAAGAGAATGTAACTGTGACATGGTAAACCACAACAAAAAACTACTGAAATATTCCAACTCTTGCATTTCAATGAAAGAAATTCAAAATGAACTTTGAAAAATCAAGAGAATGTAACTCTGGCAAGGTAAAACATGACAAAACACTACTAAAACATTCCAACTCTTGCATTTCAACGAAAGAAATTCAAAATGAACTTTGAAAAATCAAGAGAATGTAACTGTGACAAGATAAACCATAACAAAACACTACTGAAATATTCCAACTCTTGCATTTCAAAGATAGAAATCCAAAAATGAGCTTTGAAAAATCAAGAGGATGTAACTGTGACAAGGTAAACCACGACAAAACACTACTGAAATATTCCAACTCTTGCATTTCGCGAAAGAAATTCAAAATGAACTTTGAAAAATTAAGAGAATGTAACTGTGACAAGGTAAACCACGACAAGACACTACTAAAATATTCCAACTCTTGCATTTCAATGGAAGAAATTCAAAATGAACTTTGAAAAATCAAGAGAATGTAACTGTGACAAGGTAAAGCACAACAAAACACTACTGAAATATTCCAACTCTTGCATTTCCACGAAGGAAATTCAAAATGAACTTTGAAAAATCATGAGAATGTAACTGTGACAAGGTAAAGCACAACAAAACACTACTGAAATATTTCGACTCTTGCATTTCAACGAAAGAAATTCAAAATGAACTTTGAAAAATTAAGAGAATGTAACTGTGACAAGGTAAACCATGACAAAACACTACTGAAATATTCAAACTCTTGCATTTCAACGAAATAAATCCAAAATGAACGTCGAAAAATCAAGAGAATGTAAGTGTGACAAGGTAAACCACAACAAAACACTACTGAAATAATCCAACTCTTCCATTTCAATGAAATTAATTCAAAATGAACTTTGAAAAATCATGAGAATGTAACTGTGACAAGGTAAACCATAACAAAACACTACTGAAATATTCCAACTCTTGCATTTCAAAGATAGAAATCCAAAAATGAGCTTTGAAAAATCAAGAGAATCTAATTGTAACAAGGTAAACCACGACAAAACACTACTGAAATATTCCAACTCTTGCATTTCGCGAAAGAAATTCAAAATGAACTTAGAAAAATTAAGAGAATGTAACTGTGACAAGGTAAACCACGACAAGACACTACTAAAATATTCCAACTCTTGCATTTCAATAGAAGAAATTCAAAATGAACTTTGAAAAATCAAGAGAATGTAAATGTGACAAGGTAAAGCACAACAAAACGCTACTGAAATATTCCAACTCTTGCATTTCCACGAAAGAAATTCAAAATGAACTTTGAAAAATTAAGAGAATGTAACTGGGACAAGGAAAACCACGACAAGACACTACTGAAATATTCCAACTCTTGCATTTCGCGAAAGAAATTCAAAATGAACTTTGAAAAATCAAGAGAATGTAACTGTGACATGGTAAACCACGACAAAACACTACTGAAATATTCCAACTCTTGCATTTCAAGGAAAGAAATTCAAAATTAACTTTGAAAAATCAAGAGAATGTAACTGTGGCAAGGTAAACCATGACTAAACACTATTGAAATATTCCAACTCTTGCATTTCAACGAAAGAAATTCAAAATGAACTTTGAAAAATCATGAGAATTTAACTGTGACAAGGTAAACCATAACAAAACACTACTGAAATATTCCAACTCTTGCATTTCAACGATAGAAATCCAAAAATCAGCTTTGAAAAATCAAGAGAATGTAACTGTGACAAGGTAAACCATAACAAAACACTACTGAAATATTCAAACTCTTGCATTTCAACGAAAGGAATCCAAAAATGAACTTTGAAAAATCAAGAGAATGTAACTGTGACATGGTAAACCATGACAAAACACTACTGAAATATTCCAACTCTTGCATTTCAAGGAAAGAAATCCAAAATGAACTTTGAAAAATCAAGAGAATGTAACTGTGACAAGGTAAACCACGACAAAACAGTACTGAAATATTCCAACTCTTGTATTTTAAGGAAAGAAATCTAAAATGAACTTTGAAAAATCAATAGAATGTAACTGTGACAAGGTAAACCACGATAAAACACTATTGAAATATTCCAACTCTTGCATTTCACGAAAGAAATTTAAAATGAACTTTGAAAATCAAAAGAATGTAACTGTGATATGGTAAACCACAACAAAACACTACTGAAATATTCCAACTCTTGCATTTCACGAAAGAAATTCAAAATAAACTTTGAAAAATCAAGAGAATGTAAAAATCCAAAATGAACTTTGAAAAATCAAGAGAATGTAACTGTGACAAGGTAAACCATGACAAAATACTAGTGAAATATTCCAACTCTTGCATTTCAATGAAAGAAATCCAAAATGAACTTTGAAAAATGATGAGAATGTAACTGTGACAAGGTAAACCACGATAAAACAATATTGAAATATTCCAACTCTTGCATTTCACGAAATAAATTCAAAATGAACTTTGAAAAATCAAGAGAATGTAACTGTGACAAGGTAAACCACGACAAAACACTACTGAAATATTCCAACTCTTGCATTTCACGAAAGAAATTCAAAATGAACTTTGAAAAATCAAGAGAATGTGAAAATCCAAAATGAACTTTGAAAAATCAAGAGAATGTAACTATGACAAGGTAAACCACGACAAAACACTACTAAAACATTCCAACTCTTGCATTTCAACGAAAGAAATTCAAAATGAACTTTGAAAATCAAGAGAATGTAACATGGACAAGGTAAACCATAACAAAACACTACTGAAATATTCCAACTCTTGCATTCAACAAAAGAAATCCAAAAATGAACTTTGAAAAATCAAGAGAATGTAACTGTGACATGGTAAAGCACGACAAAACACTACTGAAATATTCCAACTCTTGCATTTCAAGGAAAGAAATTAGTAAACCACGACAAAACACTACTGAAATATTCCAACTCTTGCATTTCACGAAAGAAAATCAAAATGAATTTTGAAAAATCAAGAGAATGTAACTGTGACATGGTAAAGCACAACAATAGTAAACCACGACAAAACACTACTGAAATATTCCAACTCTTGCATTTCACGAAAGAAAATCAAAATGAACTTTGAAAAATCAAGAGAATGTAACTGTGACAAGGTAAAGCACAACAAAACACTACTGAAATATTCCAACTCTTGCATTTCAACAAAAGAAATCCAAAATGAACTTTGAAAAAATCAAGAAAATGTAACTGTGACAAGGTAAAGCGTAACAAGACACTACTGAAATATTCCAACTCTTGCATTTCAACGAAAGAAATTCAAAATGAACTTTGAAAAATTGAGAGAATGTAACTGTGACAAGGTAAACCACGACAAAACACTACTGAAATAATCCAACTCTTGCATTTCAATGAAAGAAATCCAAAATGAACTTTGAAAAATCAAGAGAATGTAACTGTGACAAGGTAAACCACGACAAAACACTACTGAAATATTCCAACTCTTGCATTTCAATGAAAGAAATCCAAAATGAACTTTGAAAAATCAAGAGAATGTAACTGTGACAAGGTAAACCACGACAAAACACTACTGAATTTAAGTATGGTTCATCTCATTCAAAGACATGTAAAAAAAAGTTGAAAAAATATATCATGTTAAAAAAAAATCAAAATTTAAATGGGGAGGGGGGGGGGCAAAAAGTTGGAGGGGGTAGCCCTTCGAGTTTGAGGGTAGGGGACCTTTGGGGGGTTGATGTCTCTGCTGGTTAGGGTCGTTGGTGCTTATGATCCTTGATGGTTCGTACTCACATACACCTTACTACTTGGTTTGCAAGGATTTCTAAGTTTTGTTCTGAATTTCATTATTAAAATTCTTTTCTTGCCATCTACATCTCTCTTAGTATCAACTTTTTAGTATACTAAAACGTTAGACTCTATTTTAAACTGACAACACTGTTCAAACATTACTTGTGTATTATACAGACCACATCAGAGAGGTAAATCTAGGTCAACTCACAATGTCATTCTATCATCATTAACCATTTTCATAGATTTATGTTGTCTCAAATTTATAATAAATAAGGTATGAATTAACATGCTCTTCAGGGTTACCTTAACTGCTAATCGCTTTAACCCTTTTTCTCCACCTTCATACAATCCAATTACTAATTAGAATCATTCACACTCCTATTATTCAAACATTAATTAATATCGTTCATAGAGTCCAATTCGCGAATCCCTTATTCCTTTTTTGCAAATGTCAATCAAACAATTGCGATTATAGCATCCAATTTTTAAAACGTGTTTAATCACGTTGCTTGGAAAGGTGTCAAGGAACATAAAGTATGCAAATCCATAAGTACATGCTCTGGAAAGACGCCAAGGAACGTAAAGCAAGCAAATCCATAAGTACATGCTCTGGAAATGTTTTTCCTATAGGGGCAAGCAAATAGCATGGTAATTCCTATTGGGGCAAGCAAAGTAGTACCTAGCACTCTACTTAATTCCCAATAACCAATACAATATGTAAGCAATGGGCAAAGTTCATATCTTGCAGCCCTTCCCCTGGGAACTGTGGGGGATTAAGTCATCCTAAAAGACATATTTATTAGATTTTCGACTATGCTGAACAAAATGGCTATCTCAAAATTTTAATTGGGTGACTTTGAGAAAAAAATGAGCGTGGGAGGGGGCCTAGCTGCCCTCCATTTTTTGGAGGGCACGCATCATGATCTTTCTTCGAGCAAAAAATGCAAATTTCCACCTTTTCGCAGATAGGAGTTTGAAGCTTCTTTAATAATGTTCGTTGATAAGCTGAATCTGATGGTGTGAATTTCGTTAAAGTTAATTAAAAAAATTTGCAATTAAAACAAAATTGTATTGTTTAAAAAAAAATTGAGTTTTGAGAAAGTCAAACTTTAGCGTAAAGAGCGAGGCGTTGAGGAGGGGACAGCCCCTTTCATATATGGAATAATTTCTGTTCGTTTTAAGTTTTAACGTCGTTCCTTACTTTCAGTTAAAAAAAACTTGTTTTTCTTTTTATTTCATTTGTGAACGTTTTTAATTAATGCAGGTTTTGATTTTGGCTCACCGTGCATGAATAATTAAAACGAAATTTGCATATCAATTTTACTTTTATTTGGTTAAATGGCTTTCTCGAAACTTGTTGAATTTTATTTACGAACGTTTTTATTAGTAATAAATATACGTAACTTACGAATTAACTTACGTAACGAACTTCTATATTCATATATTTTTAATACGTATATTAGGGGGTTTGCCCCCTAGTCAATACCTTGCTCTTTAATCTAAAGTTCGAATTTTGTTCTAATTCTTTAAAAATGACCCCTTAATCACAAAGGCCGTTAATTAGAATAAATATCTCTTATGAAAGTACTAAAAAATCTTTGGCTTAAAGAGCGAGGCATTGACTAGAAGGTGAACCCAATCATATAGCTAAAAATTTTTTGTTCGTTTTAAGTTTTGATGTTGCTCCTTACTTTCAGTTGAAAAACTTGTTTGTTTTATATTTAATTTCTGATTTTTTTTTAAATAATGATGGGAAATCCGGCGCCCCCTTCATAGCAAAATCCCTTCCCTCATGAAAAGATCCTCCCATACAACCCCCGACCCACCCCCACCCCCCACTACCAGAAAAAATTCCCCCTGAAAACCTCTGTATACTTCCCAATAACCAATACTATATGTTAACATTGGGTAAAGTTCATAACTTTCAGCCCTCCCCCTGGTGGCTTCGAGGGATTAAGTCATCCTAAAAGACATATTTATAATATTTTCGACCATGCTGAACAAAATGGCTAGCTCAAAATTTTGATCGGATGACTTTGGGGAAAAAAAGAGCGTGGCAGGGGGCCTAGTTGCTCTCCATTTTTTTGGTCACTTTTAAAGGGCACTAGAACTTTTAATTTCCGTTCCAATGAGCCCTCCCACGATATTCTAGGACCACTGGGTCGATACGATCACCCCTGGGAAAAAAAACAACAAATAAACACGCATCCGTGATCTTTCTTCTGGCAAAAATGGAAAATTCCACATTTTTGTAGATAGGAGCTTGAAACCTCTACAGTACGGTTCTCTGATGCGCTGAATATGATGGTGTGATTTTCATTAAGGTTCAATAAATTTTAGGGGGTCTTTTCCCCTTTTTTCGAAAATCAGCCAAATTTTCTCAGGCACGTAACTTTTGATAGGTAAGATTAAACTTGATGAAACTTATATATTTGAAATCAGAATTAAAATTTGATTCTTTTGATGTATCCATTGGTATCAAAATTCCGTTTTTTAGAGTTTCGGTTACCATTGTGCTTGGTTGCTCCTTACTTACAGTTTGTTACCACAAACTGTGTGATAACTACTGACAATGCGTTGCCTTGTTCTGTCCACTGACTTCATTGAGTATTGGGGTCTTGGTTGTTTTTTTTTTTTTTTTTAACTGAAATGGATTTACTGAAATGGATTTTTTTTTACTGAAAGTTCATTTTGGATTTCTTTCCTTGAAATGCAAGAGTTGGAATATTTCAGTAGTGTTTTGTCGTGGTTTACCTTGTCACAGTTACATTCTCTTGATTTTTCAGAGTTCATTTTGTATTTTTACATTCTCTTGTTTTTTCAAAGTTCATTTTGAATTTCTTTCGTTGAAATGCAAGAGTTGGAATATTTCAGTAGTGTCTTGTTGTGCTTTACCTTGTCTCTGTTACATTCTCTTGATTTTTCAAAGTTCATTGAGGATTTCTTTCGTTGAAATGCAAGAGTTGGAATATTTCAGTAGTGTTTTGTCGTGGTTTACCTTGTCACAATTACATTCTCTTGATTTTTCAAAGCTGATTTTTGGATTTCTATCGTTGAAATGCAAGTGTTGGAATATTTCAGTAGTGTTTTGTTATGGTTTACCTTGTCACAGTTACATTCTCATGATTTTTCAAAGTTCATTTTGAATTTCTTTCGTTGAAATGCAAGAGTTGGAATATTTCAGTAGTGTTTTGTCGTGGTTTACCATGTCCCAGTTACATTCTCTTGATTTTTCAAAGTTCATTTTGAATTTCTTTCGCGAAATGCAAGAGTTGGAATATTTCAGTAGTGTTTTGTCGTGGTTTACCTTGTCACAGTTACATTCTCTTGATTTTTCAAAGCTCATTTTTGGATTTCTATCGTTGAAATGCAAGTTTTGGAATATTTCAGTAGTGTTTTGTTATGGTTTACCTTGTCACAGTTACATTCTCATGATTTTTCAAAGTTCATTTTGAATTTCTTTCGTTGAAATGCAAGAGTTGGAATATTTCAATAGTGTTTTGTCATGGTTTACCTTGCCACAGTTACATTCTCTTGATTTTCCAAAGTTAATTTTGAATTTCTTTCATTGAAATGCAAGAGTTGGAATATTTCAGTAGTGTTTTGTCGTGGTTTACCATGTCCCAGTTACATTCTCTTGATTTTTCAAAGTTCATTTTGAATTTCTTTCGCGAAATGCAAGAGTTAGAATATTTCAGTAGTGTTTTGTCGTGGTTTACCTTGTCACAGTTACATTCTCTTGATTTTTCAAAGCTGATTTTTGGATTTCTATCGTTGAAATGCAAGTGTTGGAATATTTCAGTAGTGTTTTGTTATGGTTTACCTTGTCACAGTTACATTCTCATGATTTTTCAAAGTTCATTTTGAATTTCTTTCGTTGAAATGCAAGAGTTGGAATATTTCAATAGTGTTTTGTCATGGTTTACCTTGCCACAGTTACATTCTCTTGATTTTCCAAAGTTAATTTTGAATTTCTTTCATTGAAATGCAAGAGTTGGAATATTTCAGTAGTGTTTTGTCGTGGTTTACCATGTCCCAGTTACATTCTCTTGATTTTTCAAAGTTCATTTCGAATTTCTTTCGCGAAATGCAAGAGTTGGAATATTTCAGTAGTGTTTTGTCGTGGTTTACCTTGTCACAGATACATTCTCTTGATTTTTCAAAGCTGATTTTTGGATTTCTATCGTTGAAATGCAAGTGTTGGAATATTTCAATAGTGTTTTGTCATGGTTTACCTTACCACAGTTACATTCTCTTGATTTTCCAAAGTTAATTTTGAATTTCTTTCATTGAAATGCAAGAGTTGGAATATTTCAGTAGTGTTTTGTCGTGGTTTACCATGTCCCAGTTACATTCTCTTGATTTTTCAAAGTTCATTTTGAATTTTTTTCGCGAAATGCAAGAGTTGGAATATTTCAGTAGTGTTTTGTCGTGGTTTACCTTGTCACAGTTACATTCTCTTGATTTTTCAAAGCTCATTTTTGGATTTCTATCGTTGAAATGCAAGTGTTGGAATATTTCAGTAGTGTTTTGTTATGGTTTACCTTGTCACAGTTACATTCTCATGATTTTTCAAAGTTCATTTTGAATTTCTTTCGTTGAAATGCAAGAGTTGGAATATTTCAATAGTGTTTTGTCATGGTTTACCTTGCCACAGTTACATTCTCTTGATTTTCCAAAGTTAATTTTGAATTTCTTTCATTGAAATGCAAGAGTTGGAATATTTCAGTAGTGTTTTGTCGTGGTTTACCATGTCCCAGTTACATTCTCTTGATTTTTCAAAGTTCATTTTGAATTTCTTTCGCGAAATGCAAGAGTTGGAATATTTCAGTAGTGTTTTGTCGTGGTTTACCTTGTCATAGTTACATTCTTTTGATTTTTCAAAGCTCATTTTTGGATTTCTATCGTTGAAATGCAAGAGTTGGAATATTTCAGTAGTGTTTTGTTATGGTTTACCTTGTCACAGTTACATTCTCTTGATTTTCAAAGTTTATTTTGAATTTCTTTCATTGAAATGCAATAGTTGGATTATTTCAGTAGTGTTTTGTTTTGGTGTTATTACGTATATGAGGCGGTTCTCCCCTTAGTCAATACCACGCTCTTTACGTTAAAAGTTAAAAAAAAATTTAATTCACAAACCCCTGAATCACAAAGACCGTTTAATTAGAATAGATAGCTCTTTTGAAAGCACTAAAAAAAAACTGTAGCGTAAAGAGCGAGGTATTGACT
The DNA here is from genome assembly GCA_027921565.1 of Artemia sinica. Lineage (NCBI taxonomy): Eukaryota > Metazoa > Arthropoda > Branchiopoda > Anostraca > Artemiidae > Artemia > Artemia sinica. Next base: position 73,974,220 of record CM051257.1, on the reverse strand, counting down.
TGGGGGAGAACCCCCTCATATACGTAATAAGTTCTGTTTGTTTTAAGTTCTAATGTTGCTTCTTACTCTCAGTTGAAAAAACTTGTTTTTTTTTAAATTTAATTTCTGATCATTTTTTAAGTAATGCTTGGAAATCCGGCGCACCCTTCATAGAAATGTCCCTTACCCCAAAAAACATCCTCCACGGAAAGATTCTCCCGAGTAACCCCCTCCTCTAGCCCCCCCCCACCAGAAAAAAATCCTTCCTGAAAATGTCTGTATACTTCTGTAGAGTGCTAGGTACTACTTTGCGTGCCCCAATAGGAATTACCATGCTATTTGCTTGCCCCTATAGGAAAAACATTTCCAGAGCATGTACTTATGGATTTGCTTGCCTTATGTTCCTTGGCGTCTTTCCAGAGCATGTACTTATGGATTTGCATACTTTATGTTCCTTGACACCTTTCCAAGCAACGTGATTAAACACGTTTTAAAAATTGGATGCTACAATCGGAATTGTTTGATTGACATTTGCAAAAAAAGAGATAAGGGATTCGCGAATTGGACTCTATGAACGATATTAATTAATGTTTGAATAATAGGAGTGTGAATGATTCTAATTAGTAATTGGATTGTATGAAGGTGGAGAAAAAGGGTTAAAGTGATTAGCAGTTAAGCTAAAACTGAAGAGCATGTTAATTCATACCTTATTTATTACAAATTTGAGACAACATAAATCTATGAAAATGGTTAATGATGATAGAATGACATTGTGAGTTGACCTAGCTTTACCTCTCCGATGTGGTCTGTATAATACACAAGTAATGTTTGAATAGTGTTGTCAGTTTAAAATAGAGTCTAACGTTTGAGTATACTAAAAAGTTGATACTAAGAGAGATGTAGATGGCAAGAAAAGAATTTTAATAATGAAATTCAGAACAAAACTTAGAAATCCTTGCAAATCAAGTAGTAAGGTGTATGTGAGTACGAACCATCAAGGATCATAAGCACCAACGACCCTAACCAGCAGAGACATCAACCCCCCAAAGGTCCCCTACCGTCAAACTTGAAGGGCTACCCTCCTCCAACTTTTTGGCCCCCCTCCCTATTTTTTTTAACATGATATATTTTTTTCAACTTTTTTTTACATGTCTTCGAATGAGATGAACCATACTTAAATTCAGTAGTGTTTTGTCGTGGTTTACCTTGTCACAGTTACATTCTTTTGATTTTTAAAAGTTCATTTTGGATTTCTTTCATTGAAATGCAAGAGTTGGAATATTTCAGTAGTGTTTTGTCGTGGTTTACCTTGTCACAGTTACATTCTCTTGATTTTTCAAAGTTCATTTTGGATTTCTTTCATTAAAATGCAAGAATTGGATTATTTCAGTAGTGTTTTACCGTGGTTTACCTTGTCACAGTTACATTCTCTTGATTTTTCAAAGTTCATTTTTGGATTTCTTTTGTTGAAATGCAAGAGTTGGAATATTTCAGTAGTGTCTTGTTACGCTTTACCTTGTCACAGTTACATTTTTTTGATTTTTTCAAAGTTCATTTTGGAATTCTTTTGTTGAAATGCAAGAGTTGGAATATTTCAGTAGTGTTTTGTTGTGCTTTACCTTGTCACAGTTACATTCTCTTGATTTTTCAAAGTTCATTTTGATTTTCTTTCGTGAAATGCAAGAGTTGGAATATTTCAGTAGTGTTTTGTCGTGGTTTACTATTGTTGTGCTTTACCATGTCACAGTTACATTCTCTTGATTTTTCAAAGTTCATTTTGATTTTCTTTCGTGAAATGCAAGAGTTGGAATATTTCAGTAGTGTTTTGTCGTGGTTTACTAATTTCTTTCCTTGAAATGCAAGAGTTGGAATATTTCAGTAGTGTTTTGTCGTGGTTTACCTTGTCACAGTTACATTCTCTTGATTTTTCAAAGTTCATTTTTGGATTTCTGTCGTTGAATGCAAGAGTTGGAATATTTCAGTAGTGCTTTGTCATGGTTGGATTTCTTTCCTTGAAATACAAGAGTTGGAATATTTCAGTAGTGTTTTGTCGTGGTTTACCTTGTCATAGTTACATTCTCTTGATTTTTCAAAGTTCATTTTGGATTTTTACATTCTCTTGATTTTTCAAAGTTCATTTTGAATTTCTTTCGTGAAATGCAAGAGTTGGAATATTTCAGTAGCGTTTTGTCGTGGTTTACCTTGTCACAGTTACATTCTCTTGATTTTTCAAAGCTCATTTTGGATTTCTTTCCTTGAAATGCAAGAGTTGGAATATTTCAGTTGTATTTTGTCATGGTTTACCTTGTCACTGTTACATTCTCATGATTTTTCAAAGTTCATTTTGGATTTCTTTCCTTGAAATGCAAGAGTTGGAATATTTCAGTAGTGTTTTGTCGTGTTTTACCTTGTCACAGTTACATTCTCTTGATTTTTCAAAGTTCATATTTTTGGATTTCTTTCGTTGAAATGCAAGAGTTGGAATATTTCAGTAATGTTTTGTTATGGTTTACCTTGTCACAGTTACATTCTCTTGATTTTTCAAAGTTCATTTTGGATTTCTTTCATTGAAATGCAAGAGTTGGAATATTTCAGTAGTGTTTTGTCATGGTTTACCTTGTCACAGTTACATTCTCTTGATTTTTCAAAGTTTATTTTGGATTTTTACTTTCTCTTGATTTTTCAAAGTTTATTTTGAATTTATTTCGTGAAATGCAAGAGTTGGAATATTTCAGTAGTGTTTTTTTGTAGTTTACCATATCACAGTTACATTCTTTTGATTTTTCAAAGTTCATTTTGAATTTCTTTCGTGAAATGCAAGAGTTGGAATATTTCAATAGTGTTTTATCGTGGTTTACCTTGTCACAGTTACATTCTCTTGATTTTTCAAAGTTCATTTTGGATTTCTTTCCTTGAAATACAAGAGTTGGAATATTTCAGTAGTGTTTTGTCGTGGTTTACCTTGTCACAGTTACATTCTCTTGATTTTTCAAAGTTCATTTTGGATTTCTTTCCTTGAAATGCAAGAGTTGGAATATTTCAGTAGTGTTTTGTCATGGTTTACCATGTCAGAGTTACATTCTCTTGATTTTTCAAAGTTCATTTTTGGATTTCTTTAGTTGAAATGCAAGAGTTGGAATATTTCAGTAGTGTTTTGTTATGGTTTACCTTGTCACAGTTACATTCTCTTGATTTTTCAAAGTTCATTTTGGATTTCTTTCCTTGAAATGCAAGAGTTGGAATATTTCAGTAGTGTTTTGCCGTGGTTTACCTTGTCACAGTTACATTCTCTTGATTTTTCAAAGTTCATTTTGGATTTTTACATTCTCTTGATTTTTCAAAGTTCATTTTGAATTTCTTTCGTTGAAATGCAAGAGTTGGAATATTTCAGTAGTGTCTTGTTATGCTTTACCTTGTCACTGTTACATTCTCTTGATTTTTCAAAGTTCATTTTGGATTTCTTTCGTGAAATGCAAGAGTTGGAATATTTCAGTAGTGTTTTGTCGTGGTTTACCTTGTCACAGTTACATTCTCTTGATTTTTCAAAGCTGATTTTTGGATTTCTATCGTTGAAATGCAAGAGTTGGAATATTTCAGTAGTGTTTTGTTATGGTTTACCTTGTCACAGTTACATTCTCTTGATTTTTCAAAGTTCATTTTGGATTTCTTTCCTTGAAATGCAAGAGTTGGAATAGTTCAGTAGTGTTTTGTCGTGGTTTACCTTGTCACAGTTACATTCTCTTGATTTTTCAAAGTTCATTTTGTATTTTTACATTCTCTTGTTTTTTCAAAGTTCATTTTGAATTTCTTTCGTTGAAATGCAAGAGTTGGAATATTTCAGTAGTGTCTTGTTGTGCTTTACCTTGTCACTGTTACATTCTCTTGATTTTTCAAAGTTCATTTTGGATTTCTTTCGTTGAAATGCAAGAGTTGGAATATTTCAGTAGTGTTTTGTTGTGCTTTACCTTGTCACAGTTACATTCTCTTGATTTTTCAAAGTTCATTTTGAATTTCTTTCCTGAAATGCAAGAGTTGGAATATTTCAGTAGTGTTTTGTCGTGGTTTACCTTGTCACAGTTACATTCTCTTGATTTTTCAAAGCTGATTTTTGGATTTCTATCGTTGAAATGCAAGTGTTGGAATATTTCAGTAGTGTTTTGTTATGGTTTACCTTGTCACAGTTACATTCTCATGATTTTTCAAAGTTCATTTTGAATTTCTTTCGTTGAAATGCAAGAGTTGGAATATTTCAATAGTGTTTTGTCATGGTTTACCTTGCCACAGTTACATTCTCTTGATTTTTCAAAGTTCATTTTGGATTTTTACATTCTCTTGATTTTTCAAAGTTCATTTGAATTTCTTTCGTTGAAATGCAAGAGTTGGAATATTTCAGTAGTGTCTTGTTATGCTTTACCTTGTCACTGTTGCATTCTCTTGATTTTTCAAAGTTCATTTTGAATGTCTTTCGTGAAATGCAAGAGTTGGAATATTTCAGTAGTGTCTTGTTGTGCTTTACCTTGTCACTGTTACATTCTCTTGATTTTTCAAAGTTCATTTTGGATTTCTTTCGTTAAAATGCAAGAGTTGGAATATTTCAGTAGTGTTTTGTTGTGCTTTACCTTGTCACAGTTACATTCTCTTGATTTGTCAAAGTTCATTTTGAATTTCTTTCGTGAAATGCAAGAGTTGGAATATTTCAGTAGTGTTTTGTCGTGGTTTACCTTGTCACAGTTACATTCTCTTGATTTTTCAAAGCTGATTTTTGGATTTCTATCGTTGAAATGCAAGAGTTGGAATATTTCAGTAGTGTTTTGTTATGGTTTACCTTGTCACAGTTACATTCTCTTGATTTTTCAAAGTTCATTTTTGGATTTCTTTCGTTGAAATGCAAGAGTTGGAATATTTCAGTAGTGTTTTGTTATGGTTTACCTTGTCACAGTTACATTCTCTTGATTTTTCAAAGTTCATTTAGGATTTCTTTCCTTGAAATGCAAGAGTTGGAATATTTCAGTAGTGTTTTGTCGTGGTTTACCTTGTCACAGTTACATTCTCTTGATTTTTCAAAGTTCATTTTGGATTTTTACATTCTCTTGATTTTTCAAAGTTCATTTTGAATTTCTTTCGTTGAAATGCAAGAGTTGGAATATTTCAGTAGTGTCTTGTTATGCTTTACCTTGTCACTGTTACATTCTCTTGATTTTTCAAAGTTCATTTTGGATTTCTTTCGTTGAAATGCAAGAGTTGGAATATTTCAGTAGTGTTTTGTTGTGCTTTACCTTGTCACAGTTACATTCTCTTGATTTTTCAAAGTTCATTTTGAATTTCTTTCGTGAAATGCAAGAGTTGGAATATTTCAGTAGTGTTTTGTCGTGGTTTACCTTGTCACAGTTACATTCTCTTGATTTTTCAAAGCTGATTTTTGGATTTCTATCGTTGAAATGCAAGAGTTGGAATATTTCAGTAGTGTTTTGTTATGGTTTACCTTGTCACAGTTACATTCTCTTGATTTTTCAAAGTTAATTTTGGATTTCTTTCCTTGAAATGCAAGAGTTGGAATAGTTCAGTAGTGTTTTGTCGTGGTTTACCTTGTCACAGTTACATTCTCTTGATTTTTCAAAGTTCATTTTGTATTTTTACATTCTCTTGTTTTTTCAAAGTTCATTTTGAATTTCTTTCGTTGAAATGCAAGAGTTGGAATATTTCAGTAGTGTCTTGTTGTGCTTTACCTTGTCACTGTTACATTCTCTTGATTTTTCAAAGTTCATTTTGGATTTCTTTCGTTGAAATGCAAGAGTTGGAATATTTCAGTAGTGTTTTGTTGTGCTTTACCTTGTCACAGTTACATTCTCTTGATTTTTCAAAGTTCATTTTGAATTTCTTTCCTGAAATGCAAGAGTTGGAATATTTCAGTAGTGTTTTGTCGTGGTTTACCTTGTCACAGTTACATTCTCTTGATTTTTCAAAGCTGATTTTTGGATTTCTATCGTTGAAATGCAAGTGTTGGAATATTTCAGTAGTGTTTTGTTATGGTTTACCTTGTCACAGTTACATTCTCATGATTTTTCAAAGTTCATTTTGAATTTCTTTCGTTGAAATGCAAGAGTTGGAATATTTCAATAGTGTTTTGTCATGGTTTACCTTGCCACAGTTACATTCTCTTGATTTTTCAAAGTTCATTTTGGATTTTTACATTCTCTTGATTTTTCAAAGTTCATTTTGAATTTCTTTCGTTGAAATGCAAGAGTTGGAATATTTCAGTAGTGTCTTGTTATGCTTTACCTTGTCACTGTTGCATTCTCTTGATTTTTCAAAGTTCATTTTAATTTCTTTCGTGAAATGCAAGAGTTGGAATATTTCAGTAGTGTCTTGTTGTGCTTTACCTTGTCACTGTTACATTCTCTTGATTTTTCAAAGTTCATTTTGGATTTCTTTCGTTAAAATGCAAGATTTGGAATATTTCAGTAGTGTTTTGTTGTGCTTTACCTTGTCACAGTTACATTCTCTTGATCTGTCAAAGTTCATTTTGAATTTCTTTCGTGAAATGCAAGAGTTGGAATATTTCAGTAGTGTTTTGTCGTGGTTTACCTTGTCACAGTTACATTCTCTTGATTTTTCAAAGCTGATTTTTGGATTTCTATCGTTGAAATGCAAGAGTTGGAATATTTCAGTAGTGTTTTGTTATGGTTTACCTTGTCACAGTTACATTCTCTTGATTTTTCAAAGTTCATTTTGGATTTCTTTCCTTGAAATGCAAGAGTTGGAATATTTCAGTAGTGTTTTGTCGTGGTTTACCTTGTCACAGTTACATTCTCTTGATTTTTCAAAGTTCATTTTGTATTTTTACATTCTCTTGTTTTTTCAAAGTTCATTTTGAATTTCTTTCGTTGAAATGCAAGAGTTGGAATATTTCAGTAGTGTCTTGTTGTGCTTTACCTTGTCACTGTTACATTCTCTTGATTTTTCAAAGTTTATTTTGGATTTCTTTCGTTGAAATGCAAGAGTTGGAATATTTCAGTAGTGTTTTGTCGTGGTTTACCTTGTCACAGTTACATTCTCTTGATTTTTCAAAGCTGATTTTGGATTTCTATCGTTGAAATGCAAGTGTTGGAATATTTCAGTAGTGTTTTGTTATGGTTTACCTTGTCACAGTTACATTCTCATGATTTTTCAAAGTTCATTTTGAATTTCTTTCGTTGAAATGCAAGAGTTGGAATATTTCAATAGTGTTTTGTCATGGTTTACCTTGCCACAGTTACATTCTCTTGATTTTCCAAAGTTAATTTTGAATTTCTTTCATTGAAATGCAAGAGTTGGAATATTTCAGTAGTGTTTTGTCGTGGTTTACCATGTCCCAGTTACATTCTCTTGATTTTTCAAAGTTCATTTTGAATTTCTTTCGCGAAATGCAAGAGTTGGAATATTTCAGTAGTGTTTTGTCGTGGTTTACCTTGTCACAGTTACATTCTCTTGATTTTTCAAAGCTCATTTTTGGATTTCTATCGTTGAAATGCAAGAGTTGGAATATTTCAGTAGTGTTTTGTTATGGTTTACCTTGTCACAGTTACATTCTCTTGATTTTAGTCTTGAATTTTGTGACTGCCCGGGGGACTTTTTAGTAGTGGTTTTCTGGTTGTTGCGCGTCAATTTGCTTTTCCCCGTTCCTTTGACTTTCTTTCTGAACTTCCAGAGTGTAAACTTTATTCGTTTGTTTTCCTTCCCCGCTACCACCTTGTCTCTCTACTCCCGTTCTTTCCGTTTGGCTTTTTTTGCCCTTCTCTTCCCTCTTTCTTCGTGTTTGTATTTCGTTCGACACACGCCATCCCTTCACCAGAGTGAGTAATCTGCCGTTCTAGCTTTTTTCACACATCTCGCTGCAACCTCCGCACTAGTTTTTCTCATTGCGATGTTGTGGTTTCTTGTCACACCTTTACCTCTCTCTGACCGACGCCTTTCCACGTTCATTTGGTTCTTTCTGCAACTGACCAGACTTTTTCCCTATTTCCGCTAGCCCATTTTTTCTTTAGGACCACGGTCTTCACTTTCCCCTTCTCTAATTTTCCCATTCCCTTTTTCATTTTTTGTTAGAACCGCAATAGTCTTCCTATTTCTTCTTTTTTTTCTTCTCTTCGCGTTTCTCCTCGCTATCCCGTTTCCCGCATCTTTGCACACTTTTCTTTCGTCTCCCCAAAGAGACCCCTATTTTCTTATTTCTTCTGTGTCGCTTTTATCGGCGCTTATTCCCTTTCACCTTCTTTTCTTCTTATCGTTCTACAACCAAGCTTTGCTGTACATACTCTACCTTCCCACGCCCCCCTTCTTATTTTTCCCTTTGTACCACTCGTTCCATTGTCTTACTTTTCGTTCTTTCCTACTTTTTCCCTCCCGCTCTCTGTCCATATTTCTGTGCGGTTGGTGCTTCCTGTCCCCCGTCCCTTTCTTCTTTTCACGTTTGCCTTTTTCGTTGCCATGCCCGAGTTGGACTCTTTTCCTCGTTTTTGTGGTTCCTTGTCCAGTACCTCCTTTACTTTTCCGCTGCAAGTCCTTCGTGGCCCGCCGCGGTGGCTTCCGTCGTGTTGTTGGCTTATTGTCCCCGTTCCCTTCTCTTGCTTTCAAGTTCTTTGAATGTTTTCCTTGACCTGCCGCGTGGCTATTTGTCGGTTTGCGTGGTCCCTTGTCCCCGTCCATCCTACTCACCGTTCTCCGACATTCTTTCGCGACCGCCAAGAGTGCCTGCTCGGTGTTGTTCCGACACCGTCCCCTTGCCCCCCGTATCATTGGCACTCCTCGCCGCAGGGGCCTCAGTTTTGCTCCCTCGCCCCTCAATCAATCTTATCCCGCCCCCCCCCCCACTCCCTCCCGTCCTATCGCAGCCGCACCGCGCCCTGCCCCGCTGGCACACTGCTCGGTGTCGGCCCTCTGTCCCAGTACTCTCCTCCCCTTATCTTCCTCCTCTTTCCCTTTTCCTCTCCCCTCTCTTGCCTTCTCTCACTCATTTTCACCCTGCTTTTTCATAGTCCCCATTTTGAATTCTTTGTCACCCCTATGCGACAATGCAAGAGTTGGAACTATCTCACATGTAGTTTGTTCTTTGTGGCCTATTACCCCAAGAGAGACACCCCAAGCACACCAAGTCTTGCACCCTTCACTGTGACACGAGACAGCATGTTTAAAATGTTCATTTGGATTTCTTCGTTGAAATGCAAGAGCTGGAATATTTCAGTAGCGTTTTGTCATGGTTTACCTTGTCACAGTTACATTCTCATGATTTTTCAAAGTTCATTTTGAATTTCTTTCATTGAAATGCAAGAGTTGGATTATTTCAGTAGTGTTTTGTTGTGGTTTACCTTGTCACACTTACATCCTCTTGATTTTTCAACGTTCATTTTGGATTTATTTCGTTGAAATGCAAGAGTTGGAATATTTCAGTAGTGTTTTGTCATGGTTTACCTTGTCACAGTTACATTCTCTTAATTTTTCAAAGTTCATTTTGAATTTCTTTCGTTGAAATGCAAGAGTTGGAATATTTCAGTAGTGTTTTGTTGTGCTTTACCTTGTCACAGTTACATTCTCATGATTTTTCAAAGTTCATTTTGAATTTCTTTCATTGAAATGCAAGAGTTGGATTATTTCAGTAGTGTTTTGTTGTGGTTTACCTTGTCACACTTACATTCTCTTGATTTTTCAACGTTCATTTTGGATTTATTTCGTTGAAATGCAAGAGTTGGAATATTTCAGTAGTGTTTTGTCATGGTTTACCTTGTCACAGTTACATTCTCTTAATTTTCAAAGTTCATTTTGAATTTCTTTCGTTGAAATGCAAGAGTTGGAATATTTCAGGAGTGTTTTGTTGTGCTTTACCTTGTCACAGTTACATTCTCTTGATTTTTCAAAGTTCATTTTGAATTTCTTTCGTTGAAATGCAAGAGTTGGAATATTTCAATAGTGTCTTGTCGTGGTTTTCCTTGTCACAGTTACATTCTCTTAATTTTTCAAAGTTCATTTTGAATTTCTTTCGTGGAAATGCAAGAGTTGGAATATTTCAGTAGTTTTGTTGTGCTTTACCTTGTCACAGTTAACTTCTCTTGATTTTTCAAAGTTCATTTTGAATTTCTTTCATTGAAATGCAAGAGTTGGAATATTTTAGTAGTGTCTTGTCGTGGTTTACCTTGTCACAGCTACATTCTCTTAATTTTTCAAAGTTCATTTTGAATTTCTTCTCAAAGTTACGTACGCGCGCGAACAAGGTAAACCACGACAAGACACTACTAAAATATTCTAACTCTTGCATTTCAAGGAAAGAAATTCAAAATGAACTTTGAAAAATCAAGAGAATGTAAGTGTGACAAGGTAAAGCACAACAAAACACTACTGAAATATTCCAACTCTTTCATTTCCACAAAAGAAATTCAAAATGAACTTTGGAAAATTAAGAGAATGTAACTGTGACAAGAAAAACCACGACAAGACACTACTGAAATATTCCAACTCTTGCATTTCAACGAAAGAAATTCAAAATGAACTTTGAAAAATCAAGAGAATGTAACTGTGACAAGGTAAAGCACAACAAAACACTCCTGAAATATTACAACTCTTGCATTTCAACGAAAGAAATTCAAAATGAACTTTGAAAAATTAAGAGAATGTAACTGTGACAAGGTAAACCATGACAAAACACTACTGAAATAATCCAACTCTTGCATTTCAATGGAAGAAATTCAACATGAACTTTGAAAAATCAAGAGAATGTAACTGTGACAAGGTAAAGCACAACAAAACACTCCTGAAATATTCCAACTCTTGCATTTCAACGAAAGAAATTCAAAATGAACTTTGAAAAATTAAGAGAATGTAACTGTGACAAGGTAAACCATGACAAAACACTACTGAAATATTCCAACTCTTGCATTTCAACGAAATAAATCCAAAATGAACGTTGAAAAATCAAGAGAATGTAAGTGTGACAAGGTAAACCACAACAAAACACTACTGAAATAATCCAACTCTTGCATTTCAATGAAAGAAATTCAAAATGAACTTTGAAAAATCATGAGAATGTAACTGTGACAAGGTAAAGCACAACAAAACACTACTGAAATATTTCGACTCTTGCATTTCAACGAAAGAAATTCAAAATGAACTTTGAAAAATTAAGAGAATGTAACTGTGATAAGGTAAACCATGACAAAAAACTACTGAAATATTCAAACTCTTGCATTTCAATGAAATAAATCCAAAATGAACGTTGAAAAATCAAGAGAATGTAAGTGTGACAAGGTAAACCACAACAAAACACTACTGAAATAATCCAACTCTTGCATTTCAATGAAATTAATTCAAAATGAACTTTGAAAAATCATGAGAATGTAACTGTGACAAGGTAAACCATAACAAAACACTACTGAAATATTCCAACTCTTGCATTTCAAAGATAGAAATCCAAAAATGAGCTTTGAAAAATCAAGAGAATGTAACTGTGACAAGGTAAACCACGACAAAACGCTACTGAAATATTCCAACTCTTGCATTTCGCGAAAGAAATTCAAAATGAACTTTGAAAAATTAAGAGAATGTAACTGTGACAAGGTAAACCACGACAAGACACTACTAAAATATTCCAACTCTTGCATTTCAATGGAAGAAATTCAAAATGAACTTTGAAAAATCAAGAGAATGTAACTGTGACAAGGTAAAGCACAACAAAACACTACTGAAATATTCCAACTCTTGCATTTCCACGAAAGAAATTCAAAATGAACTTGAAAAATTAAGAGAATGTAACTGGGACAAGGAGAACCTCGACAAGACACTACTGAAATATTCCAACTCTTGCATTTCGCGAAAGAAATTCAAAATGAACTTTGAAAAATCAAGAGAATGTAACTGTGACATGGTAAACCACGACAAAACACTACTGAAATATTCCAACTCTTGCATTTCAATGAAAGAAATTCAAAATTAACTTTGAAAAATCAAGAGAATGTAACTGTGGCAAGGTAAACAATGACTAAACACTATTGAAATATTCCAACTCTGGCATTTCAACGAAAGAAATTCAAAATGAACTTTGAAAAATCATGAGAATGTAACTGTGACAAGGTAAGCCATAACAAAACACTACTGAAATATTCCAACTCTTGCATTTCAACGATAGAAATCCAAAAATCAGCTTTGAAAAATCAAGAGAATGTAACTGTGACATGGTAAACCATGACAAAACACTACTGAAATATTCCAACTCTTGCATTTCAAGGAAAGAAATCCAAAATGAACTTTGAAAAATCAAGAGAATGTAACTGTGACAAGGTAAGCCACGACAAAACACTACTGAAATATTCCAACTCTTGTATTTCAAGGAAAGAAATCTAAAATGAACTTTGAAAAATCAAGAGAATGTAACTGTGACAAGGTAAACCACGATAAAACACTATTGAAATATTCCAACTCTTGCATTTCACGAAAGAAATTCAAAACGAACTTTGAAAAATCAAAAGAATGTAACTGTGATATGGTAAATCACAACAAAACACTACTGAAATATTCCAACTCTTGCATTTCACGACAGAAATTCAAAATAAACTTTGAAAAATCAAGAGAAAGTAAAAATCCAAAATGAACTTTGAAAAATCGAGAGAATGTAACTGTGACAAGGTAAACCATGACAAAATACTACTGAAATATTCCAACTCTTGCATTTCAATGAAAGAAATCCAAAATGAACTTTGAAAAATGATGAGAATGTAACTGTGACAAGGTAAACCACGATAAAACAATATTGAAATATTCCAACTCTTGCATTTCACGAAATAAATTCAAAATGAACTTTGAAAAATCAAGAGAATGTAACTGTGACAAGGTAAACCACGACAAAACGCTATTGAAATATTCCAACTCTTGCATTTCACGAAAGAAATTCAAAATAAACTTTGAAAAATCAAGAGAATGTAAAAATCCAAAATGAACTTTGAAAAATCAAGAGAATGTAACTATGACAAGGTAAACCACGACAAAACACTACTAAAACATTCCAACTCTTGCATTTCAACGAAAGAAATTCAAAATGAACTTTGAAAATCAAGAGAATGTAACATTGACAAGGTAAACCATAACAAAACACTACTGAAATATTCCAACTCTTGCATTCAACGAAAGAATTCCAAAAATGAACTTTGAAAAATCAAGAGAATGTAACTCTGACAAGGTAAACCACGACAAAACACTACTGAAATATTCCAACTCTTGCATTTCAAGGAAAGAAATTAGTAAACCACGACAAAACACTACTGAAATATTCCAACTCTTGCATTTCACGAAAGAAAATCAAAATGAACTTTGAAAAATCAAGAGAATGTAACTATGACATGGTAAAGCACAACAATAGTAAACCACGACAAAACACTACTGAAATATTCCAACTCTTGCATTTCACGAAAGAAAATCAAAATGAACTTTGAAAAATCAAGAGAATGTAACTGTGACAAGGTAAAGCACAACAAAACACTACTGAAATATTCCAACTCTTGCATTTCAACAAAAGAAATCCAAAATGAACTTTGAAAAAATCAAGAAAATGTAACTGTGACAAGGTAAAGCGTAACAAGACACTACTGAAATATTCCAACTCTTGCATTTCAACGAAAGAAATTCAAAATGAACTTTGAAAAATTAAGAGAATGTAACTGTGACAAGGTAAACCACGACAAAACACTACTGAAATAATCCAACTCTTGCATTTCAATGAAAGAAATCCAAAATGAACTTTGAAAAATCAAGAGAATGTAACTGTGACAAGATAAACCACGACAAAACACTACTGAAATATTCCAACTCTTGCATTTCAATGAAAGAAATCCAAAATGAACTTTGAAAAATCAAGAGAATGTAACTGTGACAAGGTAAACCACGACAAAACACTACTGAATTTAAGTATGGTTCATCTCATTCAAAGACATATAAAAAAAAAGTTGAAAAAAATATATCATGTTAAAAAAAAATCAAAAAAAAAACGGGGAGGGGGGGGGGCAAAAAGTTGGAGGGGGGTAGCCCTTCGAGTTTGAGGGTAGGAGACCTTTTGGGGGTTGATGTCTCTCCTGGTTAGGGTCGTTGGTGCTTATGATCCTTGATGGTTCGTACTCACATACACCTTACTACTTGGTTTGCAAGGATTTCTAAGTTTTGTTCTGAATTTCATTATTAAAATTCTTTTCTTGCCATCTACATCTCTCTTAGTATCACCTTTTTAGTATACTAAAACGTTAGACTCTATTTTAAACTGACAACACTGTTCAAACATTACTTGTGTATTATACAGACCACATCGGAGAGGTAAAGCTAGGTCAACTCACAATGTCATTCTATCATCATTAACCATTTTCATAGATTTATGTTGTCTCAAATTTATAATAAATAAGGTATGAATTAACATGCTCTTCAGGGTTACCTTAACTGCTAATCGCTTTAACCCTTTTTCTCCACCTTCATACAATCCAATTACTAATTAGAATCATTCACACTCCTATTATTGAAACATTAATTAATATCGTTCATAGAGTCCAATTCGCGAATCCCTTATTCCTTTTTTGCAGATGTCAATCAAAAAATTGCGATTATAGCATCCAATTTTTAAAACGTGTTTAATCACGTTGCTTGGAAAGGTGTCAAGGAACATAAAGTATGCAAATCCATAAGAACATGCTCTGGAAAGACGCCAAGGAACATAAGGCAAGTAAATCCATAAGTACATGCTCTGGAAATGTTTTTCCTATAGGGGCAAGCAAATAGCATGGTAATTCCTATTGGGGCAAGCAAAGTAGTACCTAGCACTCTACTTACTTCCCAATAACCAATACAATATGTAAGCAATGGGCAAAGTTCATATCTTGCAGCCCTTCCCCTGGGAACTGTGGGGGATCAAGTCATCCTAAAAGACATATTTATTAGATTTTCGACTATGCTGAACAAAATGGCTATCTCAAAATTTTAATTGGGTGACTTTGAGAAAAAAATGAGCGTGGGAGGGGGCCTAGCTGCCCTCCATTTTTTGGAGGGCACGCATCGTGATCTTTCTTCGAGCAAAAAATGCAAATTTCCACCTTTTTGCAGATAGGAGCGTGAAACGTTTTTCCAGAAGGAGCGCGATGGTGTAATTTTCGTTAAAGTTAATTAAAAATGCAAAATTCCACATTTTTGCAGATAGGAGTTTGAAGCTTCTTTAATAATGTTCGTTGATAAGCTGAATCTGATGGTGTGAATTTCGTTAAAGTTAATTAAAAAAAAATTGCAATTAAAACAAAATTGTATTGTTTAAAAAAAATTGAGTTTTGAGAAAGTCAAACTTTAGCGTAAAGAGCGAGGCGTTGAGGAGGGGACAGCCCCTTCCATATACGGAATAATTTCTGTTCGTTTTAAGTTTTAACGTCGTTCCTTACTTTCAGTTAAAAAAAACTTGTTTTTCTTTTTATTTCATTTGTGAACGTTTTTAATTAATGCAGGTTTTGATTTTGGCTCACCGTGCATGAATAATTAAAACGAAATTTGCATATCAATTTTACTTTTATTTGGTTAAATGGCTTTCTCGAAACTTGTTGAATTTTATTTACGAACGTTTTTATTAGTAATAAATATACGTAACTTACGAATTAACTTACGTAACGAACTTCTATATTCGTATATTTTTAATACGTATATTAGGGGGTTTGCCCCTTAGTCAATACCTTGCTCTTTAAGCTAAAGTTCGAATTTTGTTCCAATTCTTTAAAAATGACCCCTTAATCACAAAGGTCGTTAATTAGAATAAATATCTCTTATGAAAGTACTAAAAAATCTTTGGCTTAAAGAGCGAGGCATTGACTAGAAGGTGAACCCAATCATATAGCTAAAAAATTTTTGTTCGTTTTAAGTTTTGATGTTGCTCCTAACTTTCAGTTGAAAAACTTGTTTTTTTTTATATTTAATTTCTGATTTTTTTTTTAAATAATGATGGGAAATCCGGCGCCCCCTTCATAGCAAAATCCCTTCCCTCATGAAATGATCCTCCCATATAACCCCCGACCCACCCCCACCCCCCACTACCAGAAAAAATTCCCCTGAAAACCTCTGTATACTTCCCAATAACCAATACTATATGTTAACATTGGGTAAAGTTCATAACTTTCAGCCCTCCCCCTGGTGGCTTCGAGGGATTAAGTCATCCTAAAAGACATATTTATAATATTTTCGACCATGCTGAACAAAATGGCTAGCTCAAAATTTTGATCGGATGACTTTGGGGAAAAAAAGAGCGTGGCAGGGGGCCTAGTTGCCCTCCATTTTTTTGGTCACTTTAAAAGGGCACTAGAACTTTTAATTTCCGTTCCAATGAGCCCTCCCACGATATTCTAGGACCACTGGGTCGATACGATCACCCCTGGGAAAAAAAAAACAACAAATAAACACGCATCCGTGATCTTTCTTCTGGCAAAAAACGGAAAATTCCACATTTTTGTAGATAGGAGCTTGAAACCTCTACAGTACGGTTCTCTGATGCGCTGAATATGATGGTGTGATTTTCATTAAGGTTCAATTAATTTTAGGGGGTCTTTGCCCCTTTTTTCGAAAATCAGCCAAATTTTCTCAGGCACGTAACTTTTGATAGGTAAGATTAAACTTGATGAAACTTATATATTTGAAATCAGAATTAAAATTTGATTCTTTTGATGTATCTATTGGTATCAAAATTCCGTTTTTTAGAGTTTCGGTTACCATTGAGCTGGGTTGCTCCTTACTTACAGTTTGTTACCACAAACTGTGTGATAACTACTGACAATGGGTTGCCTTGTTCTGTCCACTGACTTCATTGAGTATTGGGGTCTTGGTTGTTTTTTTTTTTTTTTTTTTTTTTACTGAAATGGATTAATTTGCATTTCTGGGCAGTCTGCTTGAATGGCTTCTATTTTGTCTGGACTTTTGACTGAATCAATTACTTTCAAATTGTCTGCAGAGAGGCTTGTTTTATTTTTGATGTTTGGATGTCCAGTATTAATGAAAATATTTAACAAAATTGGGCCCAGGACTATGCCTTGAGGCCAGTTTTTCCACTCGGCATGGTCCAGAAAGAAGTAGGTGAGCCTAAAAAATAAGTAGATTGGAAGTAGAAACGGTTTCAAATATAAGTAGTTTACACATAAATTATTTGACGAATTTGGATAAGAAATAAGAATTCCCAAGGCTCACATAAGGCTTTTCTCTGATAATGACTTTAATTGTAAAACCAGCACAAAAATAAAAAGGGAATATATCATATAAAATACTGGCTAGCTTAACCAAATGTGATCAGACCAAAAAATATTTCAGACATTTCCCACTATAAAGGCAGAATTCACTTCAAAACACTGTTTGACATTTCAAATCTTAAGAGGAAAGATATGCTATAACATTCTGAAGCTGTCACGTTAGATTTGACCCGATTCAAACACTTTTAAGCAAATCGTCAACAACCATATGGCTGGCCACATTTTCGAATTAGTTGGCTCTTCGTTTGAAGAGTGGTGCAAAGGGTTAAATTGGCTAACCGATTGTGCTTTTCAGTTTTGATGAATTTTAAGAAACTAAACAGTCTTTCTACTGTACCATTTGAAAGTTGCAAACTGAAGAGAAATTTGCCTGCTTTCAAGACGTTTTCAAACTTCTTGCATCCAGTAGGCATTCTTACACTTGCGACACATTTCCAGAACAAAACTGGGTTAACACTTTTACAGTCCATGTCATCTGGGGGCAAACTAAAGCCAATTCTGGGCACTCTCTTTCAGTGCTTGTTTTGTTCCACAAAGGAAGTCCAGAGGATGTGAAAAAAGATTGCAGGGTCTAGCTTCTCCTGAAATAGTGAAAGACCAATCCACAAGCTCAACAAACTTGTATATTTCACCTTCAAATGTGAATCTTTTCTGAATCTTTGTTTCTGCTTCTTTGTAGAATTCTTTGGCCATACTCTTGACTTTTTTGCTGCTTTCGGCGAATTGGGGATCAGATATGAAATCCAAATGGTAGCATTCAGCATTCAAAACAAGATACACTTGGCCAAGCTTAAGGTAATTGTCTTTGTTAACCAAGTGTACATCCTTGCATTCTTGTGGTTCTGGAGGTAGGAAACAGCAAAGAAATTCATGCAGAATGTCTTCACTACAGATTCTACTTATTATTCCAACTTTAAAAAATGGGCATGTCACTCTAGAAGAGCATATTGAATTCGTTGAATATTATAAAAGCATATTTTACAAACTCCATCAGTACCTACTGATAGGGGTTTCTTAGCGTCAATAAAACCTGGTTGTTACCATGCGACAGGTTTTCTACTGCTAAATTCGTCAAGTAAAGTATCACAGCGTCTCATTGTTCCAACAGGCCTCTTACAGTTTGTTGAAAAGAAAGCCATTGTGTAGGAGCAAGAACAACAAACTTTCTTTTTGGAACCTGGCTGAATATTTGAAGTTGCTTGTATGCATGTGTTTTCTTGGGACTATGCCTAAAGTTTGAAGTTACAGGTCAACAAAGACCCTCAAGTCCTTTAGCAGCTTTTTCAAGGTATATTGAGCGCACAAATGGAAAAGGTGGCGCGGAAACTTCACTATCACAACCCAATGATACTCGGTTGTGATGAACGTTGACAGACTATGTCAACAGCCCATCATAGAGTTAGTAGTGTCTGCAGTGAAGCAAACCCAGTTCCTTAAGTCAATGCCTTCCCTTTCCAGAGCTTGCAAAATTTGGCTTTATTTGTCAAATACCTCCTCTGCAGTACAATCTGGGCAAGAGAATTTATCAAACATATCAACTTTTGTTGATATGCTTACGCAAAAGCGACCATAAGCAAAAGCGACACAAATCGTCAGCTGTTTATCAGCAGACACGTGAGTAGTTTCATCCACAATTATAGAAAAGCAGTACTGTTTCAACATACGAACTAGTTCTTCACTGAAGTGTGGCTCAAGTGCCTGACGCACCACGTTTTTTCCTTTCTGTTTGCCCAGAGCAAGCCGGCTCAGTAGTTCTTACCCTGGTAATGACTTTCCTAACTTTGTGAGGTTGTTGTATAGAGTGTGATAATGGTAATAAGCTTACCTAAGCTATGGATGTCAGGTATTGTGTTATCTTGGAATAATAATTTCGACAGAATCTGTGCCTGTCATCATCAGGTTCAAATTCAAGACTCTTGCCAGAATATAAAATCACTAAATAAAATAAAACTAAATCACTGAACAACACTAATAATAAGTTGAACCTGGAATTATTGTTATAATATGGCCCGGATTTTGGTAGAGGCGTTGATGGCCACTATCCTAGTAGATCTCAAAAAGGTTGGGTCTATAGAAGTAGGGTGGGTTTTTTGCGAGTTTTTAGCCTATGGGTAATGGGTTCCCAAATTTCGCTGATGCGGAACTCTCCATTGTCTTTATTGATGACTGTTTTGTTTTTAGCAATTTACAGAGCTTTTCTGATTTTCTGCTTTAACAATAATTCCAGGTTCGGTATTATTAGTGTTGTTCAGTGATTTCACTGAACTTTCACTGTTCAGTGATTTAACTTCAGAAAAAAAAACAAAAAAAAACTAGTGGTTTATTTGATCAGTAATGAAGATGAAGGGGACAAAGGTTTTTTCATATCTGGAGGTTAAATAACGGATGCGGGACAAGATAGGGATGGGTTCAGAAACAGTACGTGGCAGGCGGTGTCTGTATGGGGAGTGTCTTTGGGGGAAAATGTTTTCCGTGCGAGGGTTTATTATTGCATTTTTTGCAAAATGGAGGCACAGCGTTCCTCTCCTGTGCTCAAGAGTTTCCATCTTGGCCTTTTTTAGAAGGAGTGAATATGGTACCAAAGTTTCTTTAAAAATTATTCTTAGGGCTCTTTTTTGAATAGATTCAATTTTATCTGATTCATCACAGGAGATGCCAGGATGCCAAACTGGACAAGCATATTCAAGATGCGGGCGGACAAAGGAAGTACAAATCCTTAAAGAATGGGATGAGGGGACGTTAAATTTATTCAAGAGCTTAAGGAGAGACATGGACGCATTAGCTCTACGGACAAAATCTTTCACGTGGATATCCCACTTTAAATTAGAGGAAATTATAACCCCAAGTAATTTAAAGGAAGACACAGAAATATCTGGGGGGATAGGGTCAAGGAAGGCGGGAGTAGATTTCAAGAAATTTATCGTCATTATATTTGATTTAGTGGAATTTACTTTCATATTTAGGTTCTTAGCTTAGATTCAATGTGAGTTAGAATTTAAAGAGGGTCACTTTTAATATTCCTGTGACATACTTCGAGGATCGACAAGTCATCCACGTATTTCCACCTTTGGGGGAAGTCCTTACCAATATCGTTAATCATGACTAGAAATAAAAGTAGTCCCAATAAGGTTCCTTGAGGAATCCCACAATACATAGGGAGGGGGTTAGAGAAAATATTTTTGTATTTAACAACTTGAGATCTATTTGAAAGAAACGATATAACAATATTTACTAACAGAGGATCAAGTTTAAAGTTAACCAGTAGTGAAGGAATTAGGATGGTGTGGTCAACCAGGTCAAAAGCTTTTTGAAAATTAACTAAGACAAGGTTCAGCCAGACATTTGGTTTATCAAGGTTACTTACGGTGGTATGCATTAAGTGCACAAGGTAATGGGTGCTGGAAGTTTTCTTTAAGTTACCAAACTGCTGGGTGTCAATACGCGGACAAATTTTATCCTTAAGCCAGTCACAGAGGAAACCTTCATAAAGTTTGGAAAAAACAGAAGTGAGTGTAATGGGGCGAATGTTGGCGAAAGTCAGACTAGTGCATTTTTTAGGGACAGGTGTTATAAAACCTTGTTTCCAGCAACTTGGGAATTTACCAAATTTTGTGATGTGGTTGAAAATATTTGATAAAGGCTCAACAATTTTGTCCGAAAAGGCTTTAATTAAGTCAACTGGGGTGTACAAGGGACAAATACTTGATTTTCTAAGCTTAAGAATTTTATTTATAACATCAGAGGGAGAAATAAAGGGGAAGGAAGTATTGGGAGGTATAGTTGGACTTGAGTCAGTGAAAGGGGGGAGACTTTGCACGATGGAAGCAAGGTACAAGTTCAAATCGTTGGCAGTCTTATTAGGGGGTTCAGGGAGATGAAAATCAATTTCGGAAGGACTTTTTCCGCATATTTCTTTAATTTTTCTGTACCATTGCTTGGGCTTGTTAGAATATAGATCTTTGACTTTATTATTATAATAATTAGAAGCTGCTTTTCTTAATTTTTTCTTTAGGAACTTCCTTAGGCTATTAGCCTCAGTAATACGACCTGCTTTGAAAAAATTGATTTTTTTTTCTTATAAGTTTTTTAAAAGACTCACTAACATAAGGCTTATCTGTAGAACACGTTTTAAATTTTTTCTCAGGTAAGTAGAATTCATAATTACTCCTCAATAAATTTTGGAGGGACAAAGCCATGTAGTCAACGTCATTTGTTTGATACACAGTTGACCAATTTTCAGTAGTAATCCAGGAGCCAAAATTGAAAAGTCCTGAGTCAGTGAGAGGTCTATAAGCGGTTTCAGTTATAGAAAACGACTGTTTGACTTTAGCCAGCGGAGATAGGAAAAGGCTAAAGTGGTAACTACCCCCTAGAGGGGGCAGAGTGGAGACGGGTTTGTAAAACTTCGAAAGATTAGTGCAAATTAAATCAAGAGTAGTATTGCCTTTTGTAGTAGGGACATTAACGACCTGTTTTAAATTAAAAGCGTTACATGTAGAATCAAGTCTTATATCGTTTGCGTCACCCATCAGGAAAATTCCTGCATTTGGGTATTTTGATTGTACGAAGTCAGCACTTGCATGTAATTTTTCGATAAAATTTGTTTTGTCAGTGGATCTCTGATTAGGGGAGTAATAAAAACAACAAATGACAATTAAATTAAAATGACGCGGCAAGACTTTAGGTCGTACACACACCCACATAACTTCATCAAAGGGAGTAAGACACGGAATTGGGATTTCACTTGGGTATAAATCATTACGGACAAAGAACAGAATTCCGCCACCTTTCTTACCCAGAAGGTGGTTTTCTGGTCTGAGTTTAGTAAATTGAGAAAAATTGTTAATTTTTAACATGTGCAAATTTTGAGCTTGAACTTCAGTAATGGCGATCACATCTAATCTATATATTTTAGAAAGGGTGTCTAATTCATTAAGTTTTTCAAAGTTAAGGCTTTCAGCGTTGCTCAACAAAAGTTTGGGGAATCGAAAGCGACTTGTGAAGGTACCGTTTTTACACTTTAATTTTTTATATCACAGATGGGGTCAGGGGTTCTAGTGGAATTCTTGACGGGAGCTAAACTTGGATGGTGAGAACAAGGGATAGGGGGATCAAATCCATCTTTTTCAAATACAATTGCATTTAATTGAGCAGGTACTATCGGAGAATCTAAACAGCGCTAACTATTTGAAGTTTTAGAAACTCTGCATGGAGGTTTTACAAGAGGATCGTTCTGCCTGCTTACTCTTAAACCAGAGTCATACTGGTAGGGTAGCCAGGGGGGATAAAGTGCAAGGGAAGGGAGAAAGGTTTCCTGGTGATCTGGGAATAAGTCAAGTTGGGAGTGTTCCTTAAATGGGGGGGGGGGGGCAAGATGATGCTGAGGGAGGGAAGTACGGTGGAGGGTGTCTGAGAGGGGAGGGGTTGGGTTTGTTTCGGCAAATAACGGGTGGAGTCCAGAACCGGCTGGTAACTTCTTGGACGCACGGAGAAGAAAGGAGTCGAAAGGAAGTGGATTTTTGGGAGGAATATGAGTGAGGGGGGGTTTGGGGATGGTCCGAATTGAGTGAAGTGATTGTGGGGGTTGGACTGACTGGGCACTCGTAAGTACTTGGGGCGGAGGATTGTTTCGAGGGATGGATTCCTGCGGTATACTGCTCTATATCGGGTATGCAGGGGGATAAGACTGAAAGTCGAATGGAACACGAACAAGGGGGGGGGGGTGTGAATACTTTCGGCGTCGCTCTAAAAAACGTTGGGTTTTAAACCTGCGCTCCAATCCTGAAGATGCATGAGCCAAAGTACACGACTTATCAATACAAGATAAAACAGAACAAAGATCAACATGGTCAAAAATACACTTATCAGACACACAAACTCCCGAAATAAAATGACGACAAATATGTAGAAACTTGCATTGTTTGCGAAACTTGCAGAAACCACTATCAAAATGCTTGCAGATCACATTTTCCTTTCTGCTTATTTTTATATTTATTTCACTTTTATCCATCACTTTCGTAATTTTTTCAAAAATAATAAAAATGTCATCGTCTGGTAATGTGACTTCTCCATAACCTTGTTAATCCTTTTGTTTAGTTCATTATCACCTGATAATTTGTGTGAAAAACCGGAAGTCACTGGACTATTCACGAACTCAAGGGCGTCATCAGTAGTCATACTACACGTAGGTATTTTTATGCTCTCATGGGATACTTTGCAATTAATGGTGGATTTGCTGAACTCTGATAATTGATTCCCTAGTGTAGTAATAATTGCTTCGTTGTTTTTAAGTCCTCTTGTAATTTGGTGATTTTCGATTTAAGGGTCACTTGATTGTTTTCTAGACTGTAAAGTTCATCTTCCATAAGGAGGCGGTGGGAATTATGGGAGTTGATATTTTCACTTAATTTTTTAATTTCAAGATCGCGTTCATGGAGTATATCGTTACCAATTTTTTGGTCATTGAGAAAAATGTCAACTTGTTTTTTCAAATTTTCTATGGCTACTTCATGCTCTGAATTCTTCTCTAACTGGGAATTGTATTTAGCTCGGAGATCAGCCAGCTGTTTGATATGTTTAACACAGTCAAAACAAGGGGGGACTTGGGAAGCTTGATTTTTTTAAGCTGATTTTGGGTTTGTAGGTTTTGTGGCAGATTTGGGTGTAGAGCGTGGTTTAGAGCCAGGGGGTAGAGAAAGTGGTGTTAAAGGTGGTTCGGGGTCCTCATTCAAAGAACGGGGGGACTGGCAGTTTAAACATAACCACTCACCACATTGTTTTCTCTCCTCAATAGAAATGCATGCACATTTTGGATGAAACCACTGTTGACACCGACTGCACTGCACTGTTCCACTGGCGGCACGAAGTCTGCACTCAGTCAGCTAAGTGTATCCACTCATGTCCTTAATCAAAAAGTGCTTGGTATTGTGAGTAATATCCCTGTTGTTGTGCAAAAGTCAGAGCTTATTAGTATGATTCCCGGTCTCGTTGATGCAACTAAAATTGGAAGTTCCGGATCCTTCCGCCTTGAATTTCTAGACGATGCTGCCTTAAATAAAGCTATAAACGAAGGTTTGTGTTAGGGATACGAGCTTTTTAAAATTAGACGTTTTCAGAAGTTACCTCCTAGATGCTACTGTTGTGAATCACCGAACCACATTCTCAGAAATTGCCCACTCCCATCAACTAATCAAAAGTGTTCACGGTGCACTGCTGGACCTTGTAACACACGTGATAATCCTTGCACTGAAAGCCCGAATTGCGCCAACTGCGGGGGAAATCATGTTTCCTATAGTCTGAGATGCCCAGTGTTAAAAAAAGCTCTGAATAATGATAAAAAATGATTGTTAGTGGCAATAGATTTCGCTTTGTTTCACTTAATATTAACGGAACCAAAGACAAAGACCTTCTTATTGATGAGCTTCTTGATTATGATATAGTTTTCCCACAGGAACATTTTCTAACTAAAGCCAATACAGATACTTTTAAACGGTCACCCACCCACCACACGTTTGTACGTGAAGCTAAAAAACGCGCGGTTGACCCTCTGGGGGCCTTGCAACTTTAGTTCGCCTCGCTAAGAAACCTGAGCTTATTTCTTCTGATCATAATTTACTGGCAATAAAATGGGGTAATATGGTCCTCATCAATGTCTATATGTCATGCAATCGCAAGAACATTTCTTCCCTATCTGTCTTCGCGGGTTCTTGTAAGCGACTCAGGACACTTCTGCTAAGAGTGACCAATCAGGGATTAAATTGGATTGTGGCTGGTGATATTAATGTCAATCTTCTGTCCCAATCTGAAAGAAGTGACCTGTTTTTTGATGCTTTGCCTAGTGGCTATGAGTTAGTCAATAAAGATAAACAGTTTACCTACATTCATAACCGTATGGTTCTAGATCAAACCTTGATCATATTATAGTTTCAAGGGGATCTCTCGTGGTTCCTCCTGTCATTGTTTTGGATGATAAAATTGAGGATGATCATTTGCCTTTAACTTGTGAAATTGAGTCACCTGCTCTACTGGCTTTTAACCGTTTTTCTTCCATAATAAACGGCTTGATAAGCCAAATTGGAAACGAGTAAATTCTGAAGTTTATTTGTATGTTTTTTGCTCGTTATTATCAAGCCTGAAAGTGCCTTTTCACCTTTTACAAACCTCTGTAAGGTCACCGACAGCTAAGATTGATTTAAATTGTTACTATTACCAGATCGTGCATTGTTTGAAGTCAGCTGCTTCAGTTTCAGTTCCTGTTGAACGTGTTAGATTTGGCACCAGAAAACCGTTATGGAATGTGTGCCCAGAAGTGAAAAAAGCTAAACAACGCGCGAAGTTTTGGCTTCGCCTTTGGATTGCTTGTCATCTGCCCAAGTCTGGTGAAGTATTTAAAATTAAGCAAAATTCGAAACTTCAGTTTAGATCTTCTTTGCGTCATGCCCGCCTGAATGGTTTGGATGGCCCCTCGGATCGGAAGTCTTGGTCCAATGTAATTAATAGCAGCAAGTGTGTGCCTGCTACCGTTTCGATTATCAAAATCAGCGATTTTGTTGCTCATTTTACTCGTGTTTTTTCTACATTTAATCATTCTATCCAGTCCATGTTTTCTTCCTTATTGCATAATGCTGTTCCTCGAGTTCTTCGGCAAGTCCATATATTGTCAATATCTAGTGGTGATGTCTATCGGGCATTTAAGAATGTTAAGAAATCAAGTGCTCTTGATATGGATGGTCTGTGTTACAATCACTTCACCATTAAGTGTCCATTATTGTTAACACACATTTAGCTCCTATTCCAGATGTGTTTAGCCCAGTCGTTAGTTCCAGATAGTTTTCTTTCGGGAATCGTAACATCAGTTTTGAAAAAGGGAAAGGACGCAGATCCATGTTCCAGTTATCGACCAATTACAGTGTCCTGTTTCATGAGCAAGCTGTTCGAGTATATCGTAGTGTCTGAAGTTTTGACTAAATTTGATTTTTCTGATTATCAAGTTGGGTTCAGAGCCGGTTTTGTTGTTCTCAAGCCCATCATATACTTGGTCAGTTGCTAATCTCGGCAAAAATGCAAAAAAGGCCAATTTATTTTTGCTCGGTTGGTATCTCGGGCGTTTTTGACAACGTTGTACATTCGCAAGCGCTTCACTGCTTAGTTAAAGCAGGAGTTAATTCTTCCGTAGTAAAAGTTCTTCAATATTGGTATTCCAATTCGTTGGTTTGGGTAAAATGGATGTCTGATATATCCAAGCCTATCTCAGTAAAGAAGGGAGTCAGGCAAGGTGATTTGCTGTCTCCATATATTTTTAAAACTGCTTGCGGACTGTCTGCGAATGCTGTCTCCTACTGTGTTTTTAGAAAATACTGCTGTTAATCACATTGCCTATGCTGATGATGTTCTGTTAGTTAGTCATACTAGGTCAGGCCTCACAAAGAACCTAAATGTTCTGACTAATGCTTTGAGTATGATTGGACTTTCTGTAAATGCTTCAAAATGCGAGTTTCTGTGTTTTAATACTTCTAACCCTGCTCCTTCTTTACATGTGGGTACAATGCTACTCAAGTGTGTCCCAAAGTTGAAATGGCTTGGGATTACTTTTTCTGATTCACTTTCGACTACATGCTCGTCTCTGGTTGCTAGTGCTCTCCAGTGCATTCGATTCTCATATGGTAAAATCTCGCCTAATAGAGGGAGGTACAGCCGCCGAGGCTTATGTAAACTTTACCATAGTTTTTGTTCTCCTGCAATTCTTTTTCTTTCCGGCTTGCAGCCTCTAATACGCAAAAAAGACCGTCTTCAGCTAAGGAGAGGCTATTTTAAATATTGTAAATTCCTGCTATATTTGCCAAGGTGGTGCGGAAATCACAAGATTATTTCTCATTTTGGACTTATTGACCCTCTAGTGTTGCTTGACAACATCGCTAAGGATCTGAGGACCAATACTCCAAGAAAGATATGTGCCAGTGACCCCCTCACTTATTTTTTTCCAGATTAGTGTTTCTATGGATATTGTTAAGTTATTTATGTTGTGTTTTCCTTATTATTTCCTTGTGGATAATATTTTTTTTTTCTTTTTTTACTTCACATTTATTTTATATTGCGGGTCACAAATAAACTTACCTACTTACTTACTAGGAAGCAGGCAATTTTACCTTCAATCTCCAACAAACGATTTTCAACAGATTTGTTCTGGAAGTGAGATCTTATAGATAAAAAAATATAGTTTGAGCTTAGATCCAAGCTTTACTGACAAATTTGCACTTTACTGAAAAAATACAAATGAATGTGCATTGTCAGTTTAATATACATATACTGATATTTAGTAATCAAAATGTTAAAATTATTTGATTTATTAAAGTTATAAAAGTAAAAACATTTATATTCTTTTCAGTAAAGTGCAAATTTGTTCTGGCCTTGGGAAGGCATAGGGGTTTTGCGCCCAACTTGTGTTAATTTCTGCTTGTTTTGAGTTTGACTCAGTTATTTATTTTAATTTCTGTTTGTTTTGGGTTTCATTTATTTATCGATGCTGATTTGTGGTAGTTTCGAGCTTGGTAGATTATTTGATTTTATTTTTGCTCATTTTTGTTTAATGGAGTTCTTTACTTTTCTTTGAAAAACTATAAGTCTGTACTTTTTCTGAAAAATCCCTATTTTTGAGAGGGCGATTCACAGACTCATGCTTTCCAGAACAATTTCTGGAATCCATTTTGTGGAAAAAGTTTTTTTAATTAATTTCTGTTCGTTTTATATTGACATAGTCTTTTCAGGGAAAAAGAAAATAATACTTTAAATCTTTTCGTTTTTTTAAGACTTTATAGTTTGGGCTGCTATTTGTATGCTGGAGAAAAATTTTCAGCAATTTTTAACAATATACACCATTTTAAAAATCTGGACACAAATAGTACTGTTTAACTTAGTTTCATGCGTCCTCTAGTTGACCTGAAATGGAAAACTTGATACCGTTCGCAAAAAAATCTGTTTACTTTCTTTGATAGCTTTGATACACTTACACTATTTTGAATTGGTTAAATTTTAAGAGTAGAAGTAGCCTCGAAAGTTTGAACATAATACCCTCAGTCGCTCTTGGGATACTGTTGAGATACCATGCCTTATTGGGAATTAGCATTATCACAGTGCATTTTGATTTAATCTTGAGGCAGCATTTAGTTTTTAAACATAATGGGCAAATGGGAGGGTGGGAGTGAAAGGGGGATTAGTTGCCATCCAATCACTTTCGACTATTAAAAAGGGCATCAGCCCTTTCTATTTTCAATCGAATGAGCCCCTTTCGAAGTTCCCACGACAACTCCTTCGATATGAAGTGCCCTGGTCTAAACAACAACAACAAATATTACTAGTCACTTTCGACTACTAAAAAGGGCACTAGCCCTTTGAATTTCAAATCGAATGAGCCCTTTTCTGAAGTTTCTACAACGACATCTTCTATAAAAACCTTATACGCCCCCAGGGCATAACTTAAAACCCTTGCCCTGAGGGTTAAGGGGGAGTGTCCTCCTCAAAAATATATTTTCTATATAGAAATCAACCACGCTGAACAAAATGGCTATCTCAAAATTTTGATTAAATGTGTTTGGGTGAATGATGGGCATGGTGGGAGGGGGCTAGTTGCCCTCCAATCACTTTCAACTATTAAAAAGGGCACTAGCCCTTTGAATTTCCAATCAAATGAGTCTGTTTTGAAGTTTCTACGACCACACCTTCTATAAAAACCTTATATGCCCTCAGGGCATAACTTAAAACCCTTGCCCTGATGGTTGTAGGGGAGTGTCCTCCTCAAAAACATATTTTCTATCTAGAAATCAACTACGCTGAACAAAATGGCTATCTCAAAATTTTGATTGGATGTGTTTGGGTGAATGATTGGCGTGGGGGGGGGGGGCTAGTTGCCCTCCAATCACTTTCGACTATTAAAACGGGCACTCGCCGTTTGAATTTCCAATCGAAAGAGCCTTTTTTGAAGTTTCTACGACAACGCCTTCTATAAAAAACCTTATATGCCCCCAGGGCATAACTTAAAACCCTTGCTCCGAGGGTTGTGGAAGAGTGTTCTCCTCAAAAAGATATTTTCTATCTGGAAATCAATTATGCTGAACAAAATGGCTATCTCAAAATTTTGATTGAATGTGTTTGGGGGAATGATTGGCGTGGGGGGGGGCTAGTTGCCCTCCAATCACTTTCGACTATTAAAAAGGGCACTAGCCCTTTGAATTTCCAATCGAATGAGCCTTTTTTGAAGTTTCTACGACAACGCCTTCTATCAAAACCTTATATGCCCCCAGGGCATAACTTAAAACCCTTGTCCTGAGGGTTGTGGGGGAGTGTCCTCCTCAAAAAGATATTTTCTATCAGGAAATCAACTATGCTGAACAAAATG
This sequence comes from Artemia sinica, assembly GCA_027921565.1. Lineage (NCBI taxonomy): Eukaryota > Metazoa > Arthropoda > Branchiopoda > Anostraca > Artemiidae > Artemia > Artemia sinica. The sequence continues at coordinate 73,944,583 of CM051257.1, read as the reverse complement.
GCTATCTCAAAATTTTGATTGGATGTGTTTGGGGGAATGATGGGCGTGGGGGGGGGGCTAGTTGCCCTCCAATCACTTTCGACTATTAAAAAGGGCACTAGCCACTCCAATTTGCAATCGAATGAGCCCTTTTCGAACTTTCTACGACAACTCCTTCGATACGAAGTGCCCGGGTATGGAGAAAAAAAAAAACAACATTGTGCCCACATCGTTCTTTACTTAGCCAGCGCTAGCGCGCTGCCTATGAAAATGTTGTTTAATCTTAGAAAGAGGATGTTAAAGTTAGTACAAAGAATCTAAATCAAAGACAGGCTCAATACAGTACATATTTAGTTTAAGACAAGTATTGTGATGCACATTAACTATAGTTAAATTGGTTGAAGTCCTAGTTTAGGGGTTTCTTCATTTTTTAGAAAGTGGTTTAGTTTGGTGAATGAAAATGTCAGTGGTACTAAATGTAGAGTTGCTCCTGTTCAAAAGGGGAGGAGGTAGCCTAAAATTCTAGTTTAGGGGCTTCATGCTATCTTGAAAAGCAATTGAGTCCTGTGGACAAAATTCTCAGGGATGCATTCAAAGTCTACTGATCTCCTGGGGAGATATTTTGAAACACCTACCTCCTTTTCGAATCATAAACAAATCAATCGGCACTCATGGTGTTTTCTTATAAAACAGTAAATGTATTGTGTTTTTTTGTGTGTGTGTGTGTGTGTGTGTGTGTGTGTGTGTAATTATTGTGCTTGTATTATGTTATAAATTTTGATTCTGTTTCAATTGTCATTTTCTGTCTTTCTCTTCTTTTTTTTGTGCTCCATTTGCTATTGTGTTTACAATGGGTTATAAAAAAATTCAATTAATATTCAGTGACTAATTTGATATTATATGTTATAAAAGGATTTCAAAGTTAGTATTGGTGTGGTTGAATCCAATCAGGCAAGGAGGGGGGGTGAATTTCTATATCCCATCATCCAAAAATAAACTCTGAAAATCAGAAATCGATTGTACATTTGATGCAAAGCTCAATTAATTGCTCTTTTCTGTTTCTTAATAGAAGAAAACTTTTAATTATTTAAATATAAAAATTTGTGAATAAAGAGCTAAGTAGTGAAATTGGTTTTGTAATTTTTAAAATATCCTGATTAAGTCTGTTCAAGTCTCTTGTTTTGCCAATCTTTCAGTTTTGTGTTCATCTTTTTTTGTGTGTGTGAGCTTTGTAATTTCTAGGTAATTTATTCTGAATCTTTTATTATTATTTTAAATGTTTTTTATTTCTTTTTTGTAGGATTTGAAGATACTTAATCTAGTGATACTGAAATGCTCATAAAAAGCTCAAACTCTACTCCACTGCCTCAACATCATATTCTACCTGGTGGTATTTCACCTAGAACTTGCACTCTATTGCCAGAATTGGGCTCCCAGGAAGTGGATAGCAATGGCGAAGGTATAGTGTCTTGTGAAATCAATAAGAAATAATTTTTTGCTAAGAAAAATTTGTTATCCTAGATAAAGCATGAAACATAAGATAAAACGGTACTTGTATGATATATCCCCTACTGCTCAAGTTATTCATGCATTGACTCTCTGTAAACTGGTTTCTTTTGCTAGTTTCTTTCAACTTGGCATGAGAAAAGACAAAGAGAAGTGACGGAACAAATGGGAAATATATAATTTGGGCTATATATTTGCATGTTAGGGGGGGGGGTAAAGTATTTGGACAGTGTTTTTGTGTAAATAAACTAAATCAAGTTTGCAAAGGGCTTATTCTTATGCCATTATCCCATTCTAGTCCCTAAGAGGTAATACTGAGTGAATTATAAATCTGTTATATTTAGGTGTTTTTATTTTGGGCTAAGTTTTCATTTTGAATCCTAAGATAAACATAACAATGGAATTTAAGTGTTAAACCGTAAACAATTTTGAGATTGAAAGTTTTTTGTGTAACAATTTTGCATTTGAAGTTCTACAGTGCTTTTTCAGGAAATAAAAAGTTAAATCCAGTCAGTAAAGGCCTAATTTCTTTGGCATTTTCGTCATCTTATCCTGAAAGACTAGTTCTGAGGAAAAATCTTTTGTATCCATGTTATTCTACTTATAAAAGTTAATTATTGTCTGTTTGGATGCGGACGTCTGTGACTTAAATGCTAATTAAGGAAATCAGTTTTGGAATAATCAAATAATTACGCTCTAATTTGTTCAGGCTTTTTTTGTCTAATTTTCAAGTTTATGGTCTGTTTCTTATGTTGTTTGAGTTTATTTTTTCTGATTAAATAATTACAATTATTTTAAATTTCTGTATTTATTATTTAGTTGTAGCAGCTGAATTTACTTCGTCAAGTGATATCGAAATCCTCATGGAACCTTCGAATTCTACTCTATCCCATGAACATCAGAATCAGCCTATGGGCATTTCGCCCAGAATTTGTACTTTACCACCAAAGTCGGACTCTCGAAAGCGAAATAGCGATGACGAAGGTATTTTCCAAACTATCGGGGTTTTGAAATCAGTTTGACTATTAAATTATAATGTCGAAATGTTTTTCCAAGCATAACATTAGAGTATTCAATATTTTTAAGACATTTAATTATGTTACTAAAAGTTTATAGTAAAGCTGAGTTTGATTTTCAATTCCTAAGAAAATATTTTCAAGCACTTTAATTGTTAAATGAAAAAAAAATTGTGAAACCAAAAGTTCCTTTGATACTCTTTGAGATTTAAATTTTTGCAACCTAATTTAAGTAACTGAAAAGGTAGGCCATTGCGGTGTAGGGAAAGCGATTTTTTGTGGTAATTGTTTGCCTTTATGCTATTTTTCTGCAAAATCCTTATTTTTTTAATATTGCTAAAATTTTAACAGTTTAAGAATTTTACGTAATAAGGCTAGAGATAGATAAGTATAGAACTAAATTTGAAACGCAAATTAATTATCACACTGAATATAATGACTTGTGTGTTTTTGTTGTTATTTTTTAAACAGATAGCTTTCTTTTTTTCTGAAAACAAGTCAAAACTTGGAAAAAATCCCTCATTTGTCTTGTATTTAGGAAGCAATTTGACGAGGACTTAAATTGATCAAATTAGAGGAAATCAACCTTATAACAATAAGACATGATAACTCTTAATAAATGATGTTAAAATTGCAAGAGTGCTATTAAGCATTTCATTGCTTTTAATTATTTGTCGTCTATTTGGAAATACTGAAGCACATTGTTTCAAGAAACAAAGTATAATGACGCAAAGGGCCTTAGACCTTTTACGGTTAGGGGATGAGAACGGGGGCAGTGGCCAAACTCCTGTTTATAGAGTTTGTGTTAGTTTTAGGTTTGGCTTGAGTTCACAATTTAATTTTTATTCGTTTCAATAGTTTCTCATTCCTCTATATCAGTATCTGTTGTCTTTATGTTTGATATGTGATTATTTTAATTTCTGTTTGTTTAGAGTTTCCTTTATTCTTTAATAGTAATTTGTGGCTGTTTTTGGTTTTAATTACAATTATTTGCTTTAGTTTTCTATTCTTTACGTTTTTATTTTAATTTAATTATAGCTCTTAGCTTTTCTTCAAATAATGGATATTTCGGATTTTTTTTAATTAATTTAGAAAAAAGATGAGGGAATCCACTGACAATCTGGATAAATGGGAAAACTAAAAGCTGACTTGGCACTTATTATGATTTCTTTCGTCGACTATTTGTCGAGTGCACTTACAATTTTTGCATAAGATAAGGGGCAAACGAAATCTAAACATTCTATTAACATGTATAACTAAATATAATAATAATAACTGGATTGAATAATATATAACTAAATAGGATCTGCAAATTTTCTAATGCCAGTTTGGGGTGTGGCTATTCAATTTAAAATAGCACCGAAAAAAATCACCAGATATGATCCAGCATCAAACCAATGCTTAGAACCTCCTTGTCGTTGTATGTGTCGCCATTAAGGTCTTCTAAACATCCATCATCACAATTTTCCTTCTTAAAGAAATGATTTGAGATTTTCTGTCTTACTTAAAGGAACACGATTTCTGCTGTCTGCTATCTACGACTGCTTCAAAAAATTGTGATTGCTTGTTGTTTACTATTTTATTTGTTAGTTAATTTTGCCTGTTTATTGCTGCAAAAGTAAATACTAAAATGCCAAATTGTTACTTTGTTATATTCAAAAAATTAAAGCCTTTCCATTAAAACATCCTCCTCCCCAATTGTGCATTTTTTTTTTGTTAAAAGCTTCATCTTCACTCTTTACTTAAGTCAGAAAATTTATTTTTGACGGTTAACGTCAGCACAACCAAGAGAGACAGAGAAATAGAAAAGGAAATTAACCATTAAAACGTATATAAAGATTTCAAAGTTTTTTTTTACTCTTAACAAGATTGTTTTAGTATTCTAATCTATATGAAATGAAATTAATTGGGAATGTTTTTATTCCCTTTTTGTTAATATTTTACCTAATCAGAGGAAACAAGTGGTAGACGACGTAGATCCCAATCACGTACTATTTGTCGAGTGTTCCCTTTCATTTATAATTGGTATGATTCCCCTGTATTTAGTTTTTTAAAATTATTCTACTACAATTAAACAATTTTTTACCGTAGAAACATTGAATTCTACAGGGTGCAGTTCTGATGGTCTACCTCAACCGAAACTATTAGGCCCAAAGCCAATCGTTGTTGTGAAAAGGCTGACAAAGAAGGCTATAGAAGAATTAACAGCCGGCATCTGGCGTTGCAGCATTTGTGGAAAAGCAGAGAGGTCATTTTGGATATTAAATCTTCACATAGATACTGGCTGTGAAGAACTTTCGCCAATAGAATGCGATCTCTGTCCTGCAGTGGCTCGCAACTACAAAAATTTTGTTCTTCATTTTATGGAACACCAAATGGGAGGGACAAGAAAATGTCCAATTTGTTTACGAGAAGATATTGGTGATATAGGACAGCATCTAATTTCACAAGACCACTTTTCACCAAATGTTTCTGAACTAGACTTACAGCAGAATATATCACCAGTTATTTTACAGGATCCGTCCACAAGCTCCTGCTTAAATTCTTCTGACTCGGATTCTGAAACAAAAAACTTAAATAATCAGAAAACGAATTTGCATAGTCGCTCGCAAAGTAAAAGACACAGAAAATTGAAAAGACATCAAATAATAGATACTGGGAAAAACCCATATAAATGTGATAGATGTCAGAAAGGCTTTTCTTCCTCGGGTAATTTGAATCAGCATCGAAGAGTACATACTGGTGATAAACCATTTAGATGTGATATATGTAAGAAATGCTTTTCTGTTCCGGGTAATTTGAATAGACACCAAAGAGTGCATACTGGTGATAAACCATTTAAGTGTGATTTATGCAAGAAATGCTTTTCTTACTTAGGTAATTTCAGTCATCACCAAAGAGTGCATACAGGTGAGAAGCCATTTAAATGCGATGTATGTAAGAAATGCTTTTCTGGATCAAACAATTTAAAAAGGCATAAAAAAATGCATGCTGGCGAGAAACCTTTTAAATGTAGTGTGTGTAAAAAGACCTTTTCTCAAAAGAATCATTTGACTACCCATCAAAGGGTGCATACTGGCGAAAAACCATTTAGATGCGGTTTATGTAAGAAGAGATTTTCTGAAACAGGCAGTTTGAGAAGGCGTCAAGTAGTGCATACAGGAGAAAAAACATATAAATGTGGTGTTTGTCAGAACAGCTTTTCCTCTTTGAGTGACTTGCACAGGCATAAAAGGGTGCACACAGGCGAGAGACCATTTGAATGTGATTTATGCAAGAAGAGCTTTTCCAGTTCCAGCAATTTGCATAGGCATAAAAGAGTGCATGCACCCAAGAAACTTTTTAAATGAGATTTATGACTCCAGTTTCTCTGCTTCTTTGGGAAGTGAAGTTTGATTTATATTCAATAACCCAGGCATTTGTAGAATTATACGTGCAGAAATATACAAGCGCTCAGTTTACAATATAAGGTTTTCTTTAATGAGCAATTTGAACAGAAATGGAAGAATCTTGTGCCCAAATTGCATGTCCATTAGGACTTTTATACATCCAGAAATATATCTAGAAAATAAGGTAATGATTTGAAAAGTGACTAAATCATTGATGTCACAAAAAGAAGAAAAAGCTGAAAATGATTGAAAAAGTAAGAGTATTTACTAGGTCGTTAACCGTTATTACGTAGCTATGACTCATTTAATCCATCCATTCATTTCCTAAATCCAATTTTTAACTTTTGTAGGTTTAAAAATTCTGTGAAAACATGTGAAAATAGGTAAATTTTTCAAACAAGCTCAGATAGAGGAAAAGAAAAAGTCTATGTATACTATTAATGTAGATTAATGAATGAACAGAAGTGGACCTTATGGACAGGACATTTTTTTTCCTTTTATTGAATTAACATAAAATAACAGAGAGTTAAACTCGATTCCTCTCCTTTAGGAGAAGAAATAAACCAACATTAATTAATAAAATTCATATTCCAATTAAGAGAAGAAAAGAAAAGGGGGGGGGGGGGTTAACTGGATAGTTGGAGAAAAAGGTATTTAAATATGAGCTGTGATAGGGAATCACTCGCTAAGTCCGATAGTGTGTATTTATTTGCAATGTAATTAAGCTGATGTCTTCTACTTAATCTAGCTCTCTCATTCTTAACAGGCAGGAAATAAACTAATTCCTATCTCTCGACAAATGACTATGTTGATTTTAAATCAAAGGTTCAGTCCATTCAAAGGTTTTCAAAGGAATGGTCTAGTGACTGAAAAATTTAATCACGTTAAATCAGAAATATTTCGTATGATGCTCATTCCACCTAATAATAATTTGGGTTGATGATTAGCCAGATAAGGACTGTTTTTTTCTTTTTTTTTGTCTGCTTTTCTTCTTAACCAATTAATACTTTTTTCGAGTCATAACAAATCAATTATGACTCGGATCAGTTGTGACTTATCAATCAATATCATTATATAACCCAATAAAATTTTTGTGTTTTTATGCCAATCTCGTTTGCCAAGATTTGAAGAACCGTAGTAGTGATAACTGTTTTTTTTCTTCATTCGAAAACGTCGCAGCATTTACTTGAGGATCATATGCAAGCGGTCTAGTTTAAACCTTGTGTTCAAGACAAACGTGGCTGGCTAAGTTTCAGTACCCATTGCTTCAGATTAGAAGATGCTAGAAACTGTACTTGGGTCATCAAAATTTAGCGTGGTTTTTAAGAAATAAGGTGGAATGTTTTTAAAATGTGATTTGTGAGAACGTGAAATTCATTCCCTTATCCCCCTTTTTGAAACCTGTGATATCGTCACCTAAGCGATATAGAGCTGTAAGTGGGTGACCAAGTTTGATCTCAAGCAATGGCTTTAGACCTCGACAAAATTAACGTGTGGATGTGGATGCCCCCTTTCTTTTTATTATGATCTACCAACTTATTTGACCTCTGCAAGAAGTTTTGCTTAGCGTTTGTTAAGCACAATTCTTTGAACTCAGATTTCTTGTCTGTCAGGCTTGGAAATGCTCAAAATTTAGGAACACTACATGATGTTAACTTAAATTAAAAAAAAAATGCAGTGAAGACTCTTTAGCAAGATAATTCAGCTCTACAATTGCCTTTAGTAGCTCAGGGCTACTTCTAAACGTTCAGAAAACGGCAAGATAGAGGAGGTGTTAAATAATTTTAACCACTTAGCAAAGTTATTTTGCAGCAAACCATATCTTTTTATTTTGCCTTCCATTGTCTTGCGAACTTTTATCTAATCAACGTAATTTGCCAGTCTATCCACTCACATCATAAGTTGCGCTATGGGGTAAAATTTACGGAATTTGAAAGAAAATGCGTGAACCAAAAAAAAATTGATAGTTTCTGCCTGGAATTGCGAATAGATTTCCAGTCTGGGAATTAGAATTTCCGTCAGATTTGCACATGGTTTTTAAGGAAAATCCTATACGTCTTAACTTTAGGTGTAATTACACGATGCAGAAAACCATGCAGAGGTGACCACACGTTTTACCATGCAGATTAAACAATATTATTTTCACCTTTAAAACCATGTAGGTCATCATAGGTTTGGACCTTGTCGCACCCAAAGATCCTTAATAGATACCGATGATTAACGACTCGCATCTTTTTCTCATAACTAAGAAGTGGAAATGACTCTCAATTATTTGTTCTTTATTTTTCGACTAAGATAGGTAGCGGTTTCGATATTAAATTTCGCTCTGTTGACATTCTCATGACGATATGTTTCTGCCATCTATTGAAATTTAAAAAGCACCATCTATAGGTAGTGTTAATGTCAAAGCTGGAAATACTTGCAGAACTCATGAAGGGAACAAACCGCTAGGTAGCAATCCTCTTGATTTTCCATTACGTGTTTTGAGGCCAGAGGCGGATCTTCCCAGGTTTAAGCATCTTTGCTAGTAACGTTTTAGCGTTGCTTTTTCGGAGTACCAAAAGTAAACCGTAATAAAAAGGCCAGATCACCCTTTAAAAATGGTCACAGGTTTTCTGACGAATTTCACAGGTTTTTGGCACTTTTTTGACAGGTTTCGAAAATTCGTAGTGCCAACACTGGTCGAAATGCCTTTCAATTTAAATCTGAGAAGAAAAAAAGGAATTTTGCTGGATTCCAGCAGACTATTAACCAAATAACAGCCAAAAGTCAGCTGAAAGGGATTGACAAAGTAACTAAGGTAGGCTAAAGATTTTTTAACAAATACTTGGTATGTGTAGGCTCACCTACTGGGTAAGCCTTTACAGTCAGATAAACCGGTAAAGTTCTACCAAATCATATTAGGCTATTGAGTTAGGACTAAAGTGAATACACCATTCGATGCCTTTTTTATGCTGATTACGAATATAATAATCATTTCAATCGGAAATGAATTTCAGTCCCCCTCCCCTACATATGCCAATTCAGGGTTGGGTTAGGTAGCCTATATATAGGGGGGGGGGCTGAAATTTATTTCCAATAGAAATGAATATTATATTCCTAATCAGCATAAAAAAAGGCATCAAATGGTGTATTCACTTTATTCCTAACTCAATAATATGATTTGATAGAACTTTACCAATAAACCTAGTGTGCACTCTCTAGAAGGAGCTGTTGAATTTTCTGTTAAAGTGTATGTAGGTAGGTTACGCGTAAGCAGGTAGCGTAAGCAGGTAGCATAAACAGGTAAGCATCAAACAGTTAAGCATCTATTGTGACCCAAGCACCTACAAAATAAATATAAATAAATAATCGAATAAGTAAGAAACAATGTATAGAATGCACTTCAAATAGAGAACTCTACATCTTCCTTCTTTTGGACTTGCTGGCTCTTCAAGTCATCAAAGGAGATCATTGTAGCTATAGATTTAATCTAGACGGTGTCTTCAAAATCCTCCCGGATCTTGCCGTCTTCACATTTGGCTGCGCTGCAAACAATGTTGTTCCAGCTTTGGAACCAGAAGGTGAGTTCTGCGATTCCTGAACACTTGGTTGTTGATTTGCTCTTGGCGTCTCGAAAGATTCTTTGCAAGGGCTAAGCTTTTGACTGGCATCGCTCGATGGACTCGATTCCGTGGGGGATAAATATGATGACTCAGGTACTATGGGTACCTCCATGCTTGTTAATGTTGTTCTGTTGTTCTGCAGGTATGTGCAACCATTAGTACTGTATCTGGGGCATATAAACTTCCTGTTGCGTCGGTATACTGTTCTGTCTTCTGTCTCAACAGTGAGTGAACGGTCACTTGACTCGTTGTATCTGCCGGTTACATGGGCCTTGATCCATCTTTCTTTTGCTTGTCCAGTTTTATTGAGCCATACTGGCTGGCCTGGTGCAAACGGTTTGATCGGATGTGTATGTCTGTCATAGGCCTCCTTCTTAGCCTCTTGTTGCTTTTTTCTGGCCTCCTTGTACTCCTGATTGGGTACAGCTTTTGGCACGAAGTTGTGTTCTATTGACGGCATTACCGATCTTAGCTGGCGGCTCATCAGGAGCTGTGCTGGAGAAGCTAAATTGTCTACGGGAGTGTTGCGGTATTCAGGGAGGGCAAGATATGGGTCTGATTTGTCAGCCAGTGCTTTTGACATTAGCCTTTTGACTGTCTGGACTGCTTTTTTGCTGAGGCCGTTGCTTTGAGGATATCTAGGGCTGGACGTGCGGTGCGTGATTCTCCATCGTTCTGCGAAGTTTCTGAATTCAACTCCTGCAAATTGGGGGCCGTTGTTGGAGGTAAGTATTCGTGGAATCCCGTGTCTTGCAAATTGGCTCTTTAGCTTGGTTATAACACTTCCTGAGCTGGTACTGTCTAGTTTGTCCACCTCGATGTATTGACTGTAATAGTCAGTAGTTACCAAATAATTCCTTCCTTCCCAAAACAGTAAGTCAGTACCTACATGTTCCCATGGGTACTCAGGAATTTCTGAGTTCAGGAGAGGTTCTTGTTGCTGGCAAGAACTGAACTGTTGGCATATTTCACAACCGGAAATGTACTTGGTGATATCAGCAGTGATGTTTGGCCAGAAAACGCACGTGCGTGCACATTGTTTTGTTTTAACAATGCCTAGATGGGCTGTATGTAGACGGTTCATGATTTCTTGGCGCATACGTCTTGGTATTATGATTCGGTCACCCTTTAACAGGATACCTTGGTGTGTTGCCAGTTCATTCCTGTAGTTCCAATATTCTTGTATTTCATTTGGGCACTGTTTTCTGTGCTCTGGCCATCCTTTTCTGATTGTATCGGCTATAATCTGCATTTCCGAGTCGTCTTTGGTACAATTGGCTATGATTTGCACCATTTCATCTTTGATTGGAATGTTTTTGATTACATTATGCACATGTAGTTCAGCCTGAAGTTCTTCTTCTGGGTCTGTGTCTTCAATATGCACACGTGACAGGGTATCAGCAACGGGGATTTCTGGTCCTGGTCTGTATGTAAATGTAAGGTCGTATGGCTGAATGGCTAGCATCATGCGTTGTAGTCTAGGTGGTGCCTTACTGATAGGTTTTCTCAAAATATTTTCCAGTGGCTTGTGATCTGTAATGATAGAGACCTTTCTTCCGAATATATACTGATGAAAGTGTTTGCATGCAAATACTATGCCCAATAGTTCTTTCTCAATCTGAGAGTATCTTTGTTCTGTATCACTAAGGGATCGTGAACCAAAGGCTACTGTTTCATCTTTCACCAGTAACTGCGCTCCTAACCCATGCTGAGATGCATCGACAATTATTACGACTTCCTGGCAATTTGTGTTGAAATACAAGAGATGTTCACACAAGGATTTTCAAATGACCTGGCAAGCATCGCTGTGCACCTTCTTCCATACGAATTCCTTAGCTTTTCCAAGTTCTCGCAAAGGCTGGTTTAGAATGGATAATTTTGGTATGTATCTGGACAGATAATTAAACATCCCAAGCAATGTCTGCAGCTCCTCTTTGTTCTTTGGTTCCGGCATTTCAGCAATGGCTCTGGTTTTTGTTGGGATCCGGTTTGACACCCTTGGTTGTTAGCAAATGGCCAAAATATGGAATGACTTTTGCATTGAATATGCACTTGTCTCTGTTAAATTTGACTCCTTTTTCTCGTGCTCTCTGGAGGACTGCTTTTAGTTGGGCATCATGGTTTTCCGTACTTGTTCCTATACCTGCTATATCATCCACTATTAGACCCAGGCCTAATCCTTTGAATGCCTCTTCCATTCAGCGCTGGTACTCATCTTGAGCTGAAATTATTCCGAATGGGTATCTTCTCCACTTAAATCTCCCAAACATGGTGTTAAATGTTGTGAGATCTGATGATGCATCATCCAGTACCATTGACCAGTATCAATGTCTGGCATCTAATTTGAATAGGTTCTGGGCACCGTGGCACTTGTTGGCAATGTCATCAAACGTTGGTATTGGATAATGTGGTCTTTGTATCCATTTATTTAATTCTACAGGGTCAAGACAAATACGGATTTCACCATTGGGCTTCTGCACAATGACTATAGAGTTAACCCACTCTGTTGGCTCTGTCACTTTTTCAATTATTCCAGAGCTGACAAGTCGTTCTAACTCGTTTTTTAGTTTATTTTGAACTGCCATAGGGACTCTTCTTGGTGGTTGTACTGAGGGTATTGCCCCTGGTTTTAGATGTATCTTGCATTTCCCAGGCATTTTTCCAATGCCTTCAAACACGTCTTCATATTCTGCCAAAATCTGATCTGTAGAATTGGCCACTGGGATGTGCTCTACATTGTAGATGAATTTGATTAGATTCATTATGACACTGGTCTGTCTGCTAAGTATCGGCTTTTTATCCGTGTCAACCACATAGAAGTTGTGTATTTGGGGTTCCCTGTCTTTGTACTGAACCTCTAAATGACATATACCAGTGACTTTCAATGGTTCCCCAGTATAGCTTGTAAGAATGTCTGAGGTTGGTATTATTTTTGGCCTTGGAACCATCTTGTCAATGGTCCGGGTTGGTATGACGTTTGCTTCAGCACCTGTGTCTATTTTAAATTCCACATTCATTCTTTCTTTTGTCAGATACAGTTTGGCCACTGGCTCGTTATAAGTTTCTTCTTTGCTCTGAATACTTTCAATGAAGTACTGTGATGGTGTTTCTGTACTACTTTCGCCTGTTTCAATACTATGAACGTTTCGTTGACTGCTTCTGCACATTTTAGCAAAATGATTAAGCTTCTTACATTTTATGCAGCCTTTTCCTTTGGCAGGGCATTGATGACTTTTGCTGAATACCCCACCACAATTGTAGCACTTTGGAAACTCTCCGAAATCCTTTGGAGGACAACTATGTCCAGGTGTGAAATTTCCGCCACATTTGTAGCATTTTCTGCCTTGTCTTGCTACTATATCCACTTCTTGCTTGATATATACTTTTGAGTGTTCCTGATTGGGCATTATCATTAATTGTGCTTGGGTCGCTTCTGCAGCTCTGCAAATAGCTACTGCACGAGCTAGAGTTATTCCTGCACCTTCACTAAGTAGTCGTTCGCGGATTTTGTCCTGCTTGACTCCAAAAACTATACGATCTCTTATCATCTCATCACTGGTTGTTCCAAATTCGCATTCCTTTGCAGTGATGCGCAACTCGGTAAGGTACTGTTCTATTGATTCACTGTCTCTCTGATTACGTTTATGAAACTGATATCTGGCAAATATTGGATTTGCAAGTGGCTCAACATGTTCGCTAAACTTCCTTAAATATGTGGTGACATTGTCTCTTTTAGCAGCAGTTAATGTCCATGTATTGAAAATGTCTCTGCCTTTTTCACCTGCCCATATCAGTAAGTATGAGCATTTCACTGCATCCTCTTTTCCACTAAGAGGTCCAGTAAACATGAGTTCGGCATGTTGCTTGAAATGGGACCAGGCAGCTTTCAAGTTTGTTGCATCCCAGTCTATAGATGGGCATGATCCATGTTCCATGATGTATTCCTTACACTTCTGACACCATGTTGAATTTTCTGTTAAAGTGTATGTAGGTAGGTTACGCGTAAGCAGGTAGCATAAGCAGGTAGCATAAACAGGTAAGCATCAAACAGTTAAGCATCTATTGTGACCCAAGCACCTACAAAATAAATATAAATAAATAATCGAATAAGTAAGAAACAATGTATGGAATGCACTTCAAATAGAGAACTCTACAGGAGCCATGCTAGAGCAAGGCATTTTAGGTAGCTATTATTATGCTCATATCCATGGTTTTGTCAATGTTTTCCCAATTCATTTTTACTGACCTATGCTGTATAAAAAAAACTTACCTTAGATCCACCTGTGCCTCTAGAGGCATCAAGAAGGAGTCACAAATCTTCCTGTTGGTTTGCTGCTGTCAGTATGTTCTGTCGCTGAGACTGGATTGAGGTGTTCATATTTTTTTTTCAGATCTGTCGGGTAAATTTGGTGAATGATTTTTCTGGGTCAGTCATCCTTATTTGCACTTTGCTGAAAAAAAATATAAATGTTTTTACTTTTATAACTTTAATAAATCAAATAATCTTAACATTTTGACTGCTAAATATCAGTATATGTATATAAAACTGACAATGCGCATTCATTTGTATTTTTTTCAGTAAAGTGCAAATTATGTTCTGGCCTTGGGAAGGTATAGGAGTTTTGAGCCCAACTTATGTTAATTTCTGTGCATTTTGAGTTTGACTTGGTTATTTATTGTAATTTCTGTTTGTGCTGGGTTTCATTTATTTATTGATGCTGATTTGTGGTAGTTTCACTCTTTGTAGATTATTTGATTTTATTTTTGCTCATTTTTTGTTTAATGGGGTTCTTTACTTTTCTTTGAAAAACTTATTTTGTGGAAAAAGTTTTTTTAATTAATTTCTGTTCATTTTATATTGACATAGTCTATCAAGAGAAAAAGAAAGTAATGCTTTAACTCTTTTTGTTTTTTTTTTAAGAATTTATAGTTTGGCCTGCTATTTGTATGCTGGAGAAAAATTTTCAGTAATTTTTAACAACATACACCCTCTTAAAAATCTGGACGCAAATAGTACTGTTTGATTTAGTTTCATACCTCCTCTAGTTGACCTGAAATGGAAAACTTGATACCATTTGCAAAAAAATCTGTTTACTTTCTTTGATAGCTTGGATGCACTTACACTATTTTGATTTGGTTAAATTTTAAGAGCAGAAGCAGCCCCAAAAGTTTGAACATAATACCCTCAGTTTTTCTTGGGATACTGCTGAGATGCCTTTTTGGGAATTAGCATTAACACAGTGCATTTTGATTTAATCTGGTGGCAACATTTAGTTTTAAACATAAAATCAAATGGGAGGGCGGGTGTGGGGGGGGGGGGATTAGTTGCCCTCCAATCACTTTTGACTATTAAAAAGGGCATCAGCCCTTTCTATTTTCAATCAAATGAGCCCTTTTCAAAGTTCCTATGACAACTCCTTTGAAACAAAGTGCCCTGGTCTAAACGACAACAACAACAACAAAAATAATACATTATACCCACATTGATCTTTACTATAATAATGTCAAGCCTTCCAATCACTTTTGACTATTAAAAAGGATACTAGCCACTCAACTTTCCAATCAAATGAGCCTTATTTGAAGTTTCTATGACAATGCCTACTATAAAAACCTTATATGCCTACAGAGCATAACTTAAAACCCTTACCCTGATGGTTGTGGGGGAGTGTCCTCCTCAAAAACATATTTTCTATCCGGAAATCAACTATGCTGAACAAAATGGCTATCTCAAAATTTTGATTGGATGTGTTTGGGGGAATGATGGGCATGGGGGGGGGGCTAGTTGCCCTCCAATTACTTTTGACTATTAAAAAGGGCACAAGCCACTCCAATTTCCAATTGAATGAGCCCTTTTTGAAGTTTCTATGACAACTTCTTCAATACAAAGTACCCTGCTCTAAACAAAAAAAAAAATAAATGATACATTGTGCCAAGATTGTTCTTATATGCCCTAAGGGCATAACTTAAAACCCTTACCCCAAGGGTTGCGGGGGAGTATCCTCCTCAAAGCATATTTTCTATCTGGAAATCAACTAGCCCTTTGAATTTCCAATCAAATGAGCCTTTTATGAAGTTTCTACAACAATGCCTTCTATAAAAACCTTTTATGCCCCTAGGGCATAAGTTAAAACCTGGACAAAATGGCTATCTCAAAATTTTGATTGGATGTGTTTGAGGGAATGATGGGCGTGGGGGGAGCTAGTTGCCGTCCAATCACTTTTGACTATTAAAAAGGGCACTAGCTACTCCAATTTCCAATCAAATGAGCCCTTTTCAAAGTTTCTACAACAATGCCTTCTATAAAAAACCTTATATGCCCCCAGGGCATAACTTAAAACCCTTGCCCCAAGGGTTATAGGGAGTGTCAAAAACATATTTTCTATCTGGAAAATAAACATGCTAAACAAAATGGCTATCTCAAAATTTTGATTGGATGTGTTTGGGGGAATGATGGGCGTGGGGGGGGCTAGTTGCCGTCCAATCACTTTTGACTATTAAAAAGGGCACTAACCCTTTGAATTTCCAATCAAATAAGCCTTTTTTGAAGTTTCTACAACAATGCCTTCTATAAAAACCTTATATGCCCCCAGGGCATAACTTACAACCCTTGCCCCAAGGGTTGTGGGGAATTGTCCTCCTCAAAAAGATATTTTCTATCTGGAAAATAAACATGCTAAACAAAATGGCTATCTCAAAATTTTGATTGGATGTGTTTGGGGGAATGATGGGCATGGGGGGGCAGTTGCCCTCCAATCACTTTCAAACTATTAAAAAGGGCACTAGCCCTTTGAATTTCCAGTTGAATGAGCCTTTTTTGAAGTTTCTACAACAACGTCTTCTATAAAAACCTTATATGCCCCCAGGGCATAACTTAAAACCCTTGCCCCGAGGGTTGTAGGGGAGTGTCCTCAAAAATATATTTTCTATCTGGAAATCAATGACGCGGAACAAAATGGCTATCTCAAAATTTTGATTGGATGGGCATGGGGGGGTGGGCTAGTTACCCTCCAATCACTTTTGACTATTAAGAAGGGCACTAGCCCTTTGAATTTTCAATTGAAAGAGCCTTTTTTGAAGTTTCTATGACAACCCCTTCTATAAAAACCTTATATGCCCCCAGGGCATAACTTAAAACCCTTGCCCTGAGGGTTGTGGGGGAGCGTCTTCCTCAAAAAGATATTTTCTATTTGGAAATCAACTATGCTGAACAAAATGGCTATCTCAAAATTTTGATTGGATGTGTTTGGGGGAATGATGGGCGTGGGGGGGGGGCTAGTTGCCCTCCAATCACTTTTGACTATTTAAAAGAGCACTAGCTACTCCAATTTGCGATTGAATGAGCCCTTTTCAAAGTTTCTATGACAACTCCTTTGATACAAAGTGCCTGGGTATGGATAAGAAGAAAAAAGAAAAATAAATAATACATTGCACCCACATTGTTCTTTACTTAGGCAGCGCTATTGTGCTGCCTGGCAGTCAGCAGCTGGTTTCTGGATAAGAAATACTTTCACTTTTATCCTCTTCTCTATGTTGTCCTATGTTTTGCCCAGCAGCCAATGGTCCTTTAAATGGTTGCAGTAGCCAATGGTGGCTTTTGTGGCGTTCTTAAAGCAGTACTTTGTGCTTTCTTAGGCTATTTACAAACCAAATATAAAATAAAAGTGGTATCACTAGATTTCTTCTTCTATGATCCTTTTCAACATTATAGTCATTATCCATGCCCCTCCCCCCCAGTGGACACATTTATAGCCATAATAGTATATTTGTTTCTTGTTCTTTCCATTGATTGATCTTTTGTAAAACTGATTATGCTGTACATGTTTAAGATATCCAGTTTAATATGAGTAATTTCACTGAATAGTAGATAAAATTACTGTTTTTAATGAATTAAAGAAGTAAATAATAGTAGAAGGTATTTGATAATCTGATAAAAATATGCCACATATTATAAAGTAAGAATTTCATTGTTCTGGTTGGCTTGCTTGTTAAGTTGATTGTCCATATCCTAATGCCATTGGGTGTGAAGGATTTTCAGCAGGGTGAGGCTGAATAGTCACAAACACATATTTAGCCATAAAAAGAGCTTAAAGTTAGCCGTCTAAACATGCTTCTCTTTGTTCTAGCATGTCTTCTTCTATGGAGCTATTCTCTGGGTGTATCCTACTACTGTTCTTTGAAAGTAAATACATAGGAATGACTGATCCCCCTGATTTGTGAGGGACAGATCATCTTCTGATCTTCAAATTAGAACAAAGTATCTAAATCACTGACAGGTGTATTCTTAAACAAGTGTTTTGAATCAGAATAGCTGTATCTAAATATGCCAGGCTGTAGGGCTTATCTTTAGTCCAAATAAAAAAGAAAAATATTTGCTTTTGAAGCTTGAAGTCAGTCATTTACCTTAAATCACACTTTGCCAGCAATAGGATGATCCTGTATTTGCTAGTCAGTGAAAATAGTGTGCTGACTCATTGGGTGTGTCACAAATTACTCTATATGCCAGGGCTTGTTGCACCATTCCTTGTCAACTGATGATTTGAATTACTCAATACTGGCAGAGAGACTGTATCCTGGTACAACAGGCTCCATAGAATCACCACCTGATTGGAAAAGAAATTTGGTATGCAAAATTGAGTTGGCATGTTTCTTGAAAAGTTTTGGTCATTTCTTCTTCTTCTTGAATAATTATCTGGTTGAAAGATGCTTTGGATAAGCTTTTCATGGTTGAATAGCTTGAATGTCATAATCATGTGACATTTTAGAAAGTGGTGATCTTTTGGCAATAAGCCAGTGATGATTTTTTGCCAAGAGGGGTAAGAGCTGTCAGAGACCTGAGGCATTTAGTTGTATGTCTATGAACAGATTTTAGAGCTTCTTTGAATGATTTATTAATTGGGGTGGCAATCTACTTACCAGACTCTAGCTCAGGCCAAATTAAACCTTTAAAAAGCTTGGAGACAAATTAAGGGGGAATGACAACTGAAAGTTCTCTCAATCACACCAAGAGTCTGACTAGCCTTTGCAGCAGCAGTATCAGCATATAAACATAATTTTAACTCTTCATGAACTAATAGATCCAGGCCTTGTCTGGCATGACTACTGACAATGTGTTGCCTTGTTCTGTCCACTGACTTCATTGAGTATTGGTGTCTTGGTTGTTTTTTTTTTTGTTTTTTTTTACTGAAATGGATTAATTTGCATTTCTGGGCAGTCTGTTTGAATGGCTTTTGTTTTGTCTGGACTTTTGACTGAATCAATTACCTTCAAATTGTCTGCACAGAGGCTTGTTTTATTTTTGATGTTAGGATGTCCAGTATTAATGAAAATATTTAATAAAATTGGACCCAGGACTATGCCTTGAGGCCAGATTTTCCACTCGGCATGGTCCAGAAAAAAGTAGGTGAGCCCAAAAAATAAGTAGATTGGAAGTAGAAACGGTTTCAAATATAACAAGAAAATAAGTAGTTTACACATAAATTATTTGACGAATTTGGATAAGAAATAAGATTTCCCAAGGCTCACATAAGGCTTTTCTCTGATAGTGACTTTAATTGTAAAACCAGCACAAAAATAAAAGGGACTATATCATATAAAATACTGGCTAGCTTAACCAAATGTGATCAGACCAACAAATGTTTCAAATGTTTCCCACTATAAAGGCGGAATTCACTTCAAAACACTGTTTCACATTTCAAATCTTAAGAGGAAAATCTGCTCTAACATTCTGAAGCTGTCACGTTAGATTTGACCCAATTCAAACACTTTTAAGCAAATCGTCAACAACCATATGGCTGGCCACTTTTTCGTTTTAGTTGGCACTTTGTTTGAAGAGTGGTGCAAAGGGTTACATTGGCTAGCCGATTGTGCTTTTCAGTCTTGATTAATTTTAAGAAACTAAACAGTCTTTCTACTGCAACATTTGAAAGTTGCAAACTGAAGAGAAATTCAACTACTTTCAAGACGTTTTTGAATTTCTTACATCCAGTAGGCATTTTTACACTTGCGACTTATTTCCAGAACAAAACTGGGTTAACAATTTCACAGTCCATGTCATCTGGGGGCAACCTAAAGCCAATTTCGGGCACTCCCTTTCAGTGCTTGTTGTGTTCCACAAATGAAGTCCAGAGGATGCAAAAAAAGATTGCAGGGTCTAGCTTCTCCTGAAATAGCAAAAGACCAATTCACAAGCTCAACAAACTTGTATATTTCACCTTCAAATGGGAATCTTTTCTGAATTTTTGCTTATGCTTCTTTGTAGAATTCTTTGGCTATACTCTTGACTTTTTTGCTGCTTCTGGCGAATTGGGGATCAGACATGAAATCCAAAAGGCAGCATTTGGCATTCAAAACAAGATACACCTGGTCAAGCTTAAGGTAACTGTCTTTGTTAACCAAGTGTACATCCTTGCATTCTTGTGGTTCTGGAGGTAGGAAACAGCAAAGAAATTCATGCAGAATGTCTTCACTACAGATTCTACTTATTATTCCAACTGGAAAAAAATGGGCACCTCACTCTAGAAGAGCATATTGAATTCGTTGAATATTATAAAAGCATATTTTACAAACTCCATAAGTACCTACTGATAGGGGTATCTTAGCGTCAATAAAACCTGGTTGTTACCATGTGACAGGTCTTCTACTGCTAAATTCGCCCGTAAAGTATCACAGCGTCTCTTCTTCTTCTATTTAACAGCAGGCGGGCTTTTCAGTATAACTATTTAGCCCTTTTCCTTTTGCTTCACTCTGTGGGCTAAAGAGCTACTGTCTTGATTGCCTCATATTTATTAGATATATTCAGATATCTTTCAGCAGATCTTTCGACTCTAGGAGTTCAAATATAAGATGATAGATGTCGATTTCTATGCTCTGTGTGCAGGTATAGTTGGCTAGGCTCTTGGCTGATAGTGGGATTTTGTGGTGTTTGAAGTATTTTAACAGTTTACAAAGCAAGGTATGTTGTGCAGACGTCAGCATATTACATTCAAATAGGCAATGGTCAATTGTTTCATTATTCATATTACAATGCCTGCAAAGAGGGGACAGGGGAATTGAACCACTTGAATTAGAAAGCTTATATGAGAATGCAAGGAAATTTAGTCCATTTGTTCCAGAACGAATTCTATGATAAATTTTAGAGAGATACTTATTGGGAAAGGGGGAAAGGATAGGATTAATCTTATTAAAATTAATATCTGATAGCCTCCATCGGTAAATATCTCTAATTGGGATTGGTCTCCCACTTGGCTGGTCAATATTTATAGCATTTTTTGCTATTTCATCAACCTGATGATTACCACTTACGCCAGAGTGGCTAGGAATGTACTGAAAGTAAGTTTTTATGCCACTTGAAGCAAGATTATCAATAATACTGAGACAATGATAAGTGTCAATGTCCAACTTATATTGAGGAGCTGAGGCCAGCAACTCAAGGCTTGATAAAGAGTCGGAATAGATGATAATATTATTCGAATTATCAATCAAAGGTTGGTTTTGCTTAAGGTGTTCTAATGCCATGATTATGGCATTTAACTCAGCAGACATTATAGATAAATTATTAAATAATCTCTCTCCCATTGCAATTTTCAGGTGAGGAAGGAAAACACCACTTGCAACCTTCTCATCCATTTTTGACCCATCAACAAATATTTGGAAGTGATTTTTATAGGTAATTGTATTAAGTTCTGCAAATTTTTTCTGGACAAAAGCAATGGGGGTTAAATCTTTATTCCATTTTGAAAATTCAGTATTTATTATGGGAAATGACCAATTCCATGGAGGGGAATGGGGGAAACTAGGTGCAATAGACTTTGCTGGTACAGGGAACTTCTTTTGAATATTGGCATACTCATCTGCAATACCTCTATACATGGCTGGATTTCTTAACCAATTATGTAATGTGTGTGAGCTATTTGATTCAATTTTTGTAAGATGTTTTATCAAGAGAAAGCTACGTCTCTCCCTTATTGTTGTTAATCCACTCTCCATAAGCAGAAACTTGGTGCTTGTGGGTTTCCTAAGACCAAATATGAGACGTATTATATCATTTTGTGTTGTTTCAATTTTTTGCATCTGGGTCTTTGCACATGCACCATAGACAATGAGCCCATAGTCAATATGGGGTCTTACATGTGATTTATAAAACTGGAGTAAGGTTTTCTCCTTACAACCCCAGGGTGTGGAAAGAAGTCTTTTTAGTATATTTGCTTTTCTATAACATTTTTTTATTGTGTTTGAAATGTGGAGGTGGAAATTAAGTTTTTGGTCAAGCATGAGACCTAGGTAATTAATATTATTATCTTCTGGAATAGTTGTTTTATTTAGAGTTAGTTTTGCATTAACATGGTTTCTCTTCCGGTGAAATTGGATTATTTTTGACTTGGTGGGTGCAATGGGTAAATCTGAATGTTGAGAGAATTTTTCAAACTGGAAAAGTGACTTTTGCAGATTTGACTGTGCTATCTGAAAGGTGTTGCCAGATGACCATAGCACCAGATCATCAGCATATTGTAGATTCGTGTGGGGTAGGTTCATGTCCCAGAGATATAGGGCAAAAAGGAGGCAACTGAGGACTGCTCCCTGAGGTAGGCCTTTGGATATTGTCTTTTGGGGTGAAGAGGCTGAACCAACACAAACAATGAAACTTCGCACTTCTATGAAGGATTTAATAAAGGATACTAGCTTAGGAGGTACTCCAAGGTTTGCAAGTTTATTTAAAAGGATTTGGTGGTTCACATTGTCATAAGCTCCTTCAAAATCTAGGAAAGCTGCCACTAGGATATTATTTTTTGAGAAAGATTCATTTATTGCATTTGTTAGCAAAATGAAAGCATCTGTTGAGGAGTGGTATTTCCTGAATCCAGTTTGAGTGTGTGGGATCATGTTATTTTTCTCAACAAACCAGAGGAGTCTGTGATAAATCATTTTCTCCATTATTTTCCCCATCACAGGTGTAATCATTATCGGCCTATAAGACTCAGGGTTATCTTTTGGTTTATTTTTCTTTAGGATTGGTAGGAGGGACGAACATTTCCATATATTGGGGAACCTAGAAGATGCCCAAGCGTGATTATAACAATTTAGCAGTTCTTGTTTGTATGAAGGTGTGAGATTCTTTATCCATGTAGGGTGTATATTGTCATAGCTACTGCTAGTTTTGGACCTAATATGATGTATTGCATTATTCAATTCCTGGATTGAAAATGGATTAGTTATGTACTCGGATCCTGGGCGTGGTTGGTAACAAGGGTTCATAGGAATTGTGGACAGTTTGCTTTGATTATTTGATGTTAGCTTATTAACAAAAAGAGTTGCAAATAGGTTAGCCTTTTCATTATCATTGTCATAATGGGTATTATTATGTATAAGCTCATACAGGAGTGGGTTGGGAGAAGTCTTTTTCCCACATATGTGGCTTATGACTTTATGTATAATTGGCTCATTTATTTCTCTGGAGAGATTATTTGCAAAATTATTCCAGTATTTATGTTTAGCATCTATTATAGTCCTTTTTAGATTAGATTCTGCTTGTAATTTTTTTAAATATGTAGTAGGTGGTGTTTTTTTTATGAATTCTGTCCTAGCTGCCTTTTTTATCCTCCATTTATTTAGGCACTCATTTGACACCATGCTTTAGGAATTTGTTTAGGGAATGTTTTCTTAGGTGTTGTCCTGGGGATAGCATGATTAGCTGTATTTATTAGTAAAGATGTCAACGCTTCAGCATGTGTGTCAACTGTTGTGTTAGAAATGCATGAACTTTGGGTGAAACTTGTAATTTCATCATTTAGCTTATTTTGGAAAATAGACCAATTTGCTTTAGTGTTGATATATTTGGATGTATGAGATAAAGTTTCAGCAGGTTCATTTAGGGAGCAAACTATAGCAAAGTGGTCTGTACATAGACTATCAATTTTATTTATGTAAATTTTGTTCAAAAAATTTAAAGACACAATTTGTAGGTCAATTGTGGAGAAATTGCCACTTTTGGGGTTGAAATAAGTATTCAGGTTTGGAGGGGTAGCAACAACTAATTCATTATTATTTGAAGTCATATGCTCAATAAATTTACCAGCTTTATTTGCTGGTTTATTCCCCACAAAAGGCTGTGGGCATTGAAATCACCACAAATAATGATATTTTTTAACAGATTAGAATTATTTATATAATTAAAGAAATCCTTGGCATCTGTAGTTTGGCCATTAGGGTTATAAAAGCTTATTATGTAGGTTTTTAAATTATTCAGCCAAACACTTATACCAATTACATCAACATCATTTTCAAAATCTGGAAAATTGATGCCACAAAATTTTATATTATTATTAACTAATAAAGCTACACCACCTCCTTTTCTCTCTGAAGATCTATCCTTTCTCAGGATAGTATATCCCAGAGACTTAATTTGTTGATTTTGGGTTAAATGAGTTTCCTGGAGGCAAGCAATATTAATTGAATTGTTATTCATAAATGATATTAGTTCATTTAGCTTATTTTCTGTGAGTGATCTTACATTCCATTGGAGTATTGATAAATGTTGTGTTGTTGATTTATTCTTCATATGACTGTGTATCAATGTTCAGCTTTGTTAAGAGTAAAGCAAGATCTTTTTTTGCTTGAATGAGCATATCATCTGGGATGTAGATTTTTGCCAATTCTGCAATAATTTTTGTTTTCTGTAGTTGATGTATGTTCATGGCCTGAACTGCATTACAGTTTAGAATGAATAAGCATATATTTGGGGATTGCATTTTTGGTAGTGCATCCTGTTTGTTGGTTAAGGGATTGATTCCTGGTAGTGTTTCTGGTTTGTTTCTTCTTGGGAGGGAGGGCCAGGCTGGCCTCATCTCACCGGACAAGGAGGCTTGTTGGCTTGGTGATTCCTTCTGATAGGGATTTGAGCAAGGGGGCTTAGAAGATGGTGTTTTATATGGGGTGCTTGATGCATTGGGGGCATTTGACTTGGGGGTTTTGGTTGGTTTCATTACAGGCTTTATTTGGTATTGTTGGGCAGCATTTGCTTCCATTGCTGCAAAGGGGTATGGGATGGCCTTCTCTGTTGATATTTGGAGTGTTAGAGCTCTTTTCTTGTATGCAGGGCATAATGATTTATTTGTAGATTCATGTGGGCCTTTGCAATTGATGCATTTAGGCTGAGTGTTGTTGCAAGTTGTCAGCTCTTTAGGATGGAAAGATTTACAATTACTACACTCTTGGAGAATTTCATTGCATTTGTTTGTTGTGTGTCCCAGTTTGAAACACTTCTGACACTGAATAGGCTTAGGTTTGTATTCCTTGTGTGGTTTGATTTGCCCAAATAGGAATAATTTTTCTAGGATATCAATTTTATCCTTCAGTGTGAATAAGAAGGATCTACTAGTTTTTAGGCCATTAGAGTTGGGTTTTCCAAGTTGGGTAACATCCTCAACTGGGATTGTGTTTCCAGCCCTATCTGAAAGGCCTTCTTTTAACTCCTGAGTAGATATCTCTGGGGGAACATTATAAACTACTATTTTTGTTGGTGATTGTTTAGGGTTCCAATTAGATGCAATAATTGGGTTATTCAGAAGGGATTTAAGGTTAATTATTGTATCTGCTGATTTCTGATCTTCTACAGCTATTAGCAGAGATCCATCACGGTTAATGTTAAGAGAAAACATTGATTTTAGCAATTTAAAAATTGCAACTCTTATTGCAGTGATCATTTTTATTTCAAAGGGGGTAGTGGGAGTAATTTTAAGGTAAATTCCTAAGTTTTTGGAGGGAGGATCTTGGGCAGGGAGAGGGGAAATGCTTTTAATTGGGGAGATTTTTTTCCTTTTTTTAGAACTTCTAGAGAGGACCTCTTGAAACCCATTATCATCATTTATGGTTACATTAGCCCCTACACTTATCATTGTCCTATTCTCCAAATTGGAGCTATCATTAGAACTTTGAGATAGGGTGCTTGACCAGCCAGGATGGGTATCTTTCACTATGACACTTCCACTGGAATTTGATTTGGGATCTGGGGGGACATTTTTTTTTGGAGGACTTCTAAACATTGCCTATTGCAAAAAGCTTTAAACAGAGAAAAACAAAACTAAAGCAAGAAGGGAAAATGGAATGATATCAAACCGTCTGCACTATACTATGGGGAGGAGAACACCACAGTATAGCCCTGAGGATGAGTTGAGCAGGATTGGTTTGGTATAACTGCTGATTAGAAGCGATAATAATTCACAAGAAAATTTGTTTTAATTTTCTTATAGAGTCTCATTGCTCAAACAGGCCTTTTACAGTTTGTTGAAAAGAAAGCCATTGTGTAGGAGTAAGAGCAACAAACTTTCTTTCTGGAACCTGGGTGAATATTTGAAGTTGTTTGTATACATGTATTTGCTTGGGACTAAAGTTTGGGGCAAACTTTGGCTTTATTTGTCAAATACCCCATCTGCAGTACAATCTGGGTAAGAGAATTTATCAAGCATATCAACTTTCGTCTCTGAACCACCATAAGCAAAAGCAACACAAATTGTCAGCTGTTTGCCAGCAGACACGTGAATGGTTTCATCCACAATTATAGAAAAGCAGTACTGTTTCAACATACCAACTAGTTCTTCACTGAAATGTGGCTCAAGTGCCTGACGCACCACGTTTTTCCCTTTCTGTTTGCCCAGAGCAAGCCTACTCAGTAGTTCTTACCCTGGTAATGACTTTCCTAATTTTGTGAGGTTGTTGTATAGAGTGTAATGCAAATCATGCTCCACTAGGAAGCAGGCAATTTTACTTTCAATCTCCAACAAACGATTTTCAACCGATTTGTCCTGGAAGTGAGATCTTATAGATAATATAGTTTGTGCTTAGATCCAAACTTTCTCACTAGTCAAGTATGTTGATGTTGTGGCAGGCTTCCACAAGACCATCCCCTCTCCTCCCAGCAGAAGTTTAGTTTCTCCAAAAATATTGTCAAAACTAAGATAAACTTACATAATTTTTACATCCACAGAAATGGGTCAGTTTTCTTTAATACATCTTTACCTTTTTTTATTACTGTATGGTTCATTTTTCAGTTTCTCTGCTATTTTCACTTGATTTGGGAAGGTTGACTCCAACTTTGCCACTCCCCCTCCCCAGGATTTTGACAAGATTAAACCACTCGTTGGGGTATGGATCTAGTGATCTACTAAGGATATAGTTGCAAACCATGAGCTGGATTAACTCTATTCCCTTTTGAATCAAAACGCTTGACAAGTTTGAAAAATAAATGCATGAGCATCTGTTTTGCAAAAATAGTGAATTGTCTGAAAAATAGTCACATAAATGGGACAAAACCATGATTGGAAAAGAATATCAAAACAGGAATCAAACACAAGACACTTTGATTTGAAGTCCAATGCTCTACTAACAGAAACACATCTCTAATAATCTAATTGAATGTATTAGTGATTGAAGGGCCATAATTGCTTAGTTTATTAAGGGGCTTTGAGAAGGAAAATACAGGAGTTGTTCTCAGAAACTTCCAGTCAAGGGTTTTGGAACATAGTTATTACAATGGAATGTTTTTATACTTGCATGCTTTTCTACTTGTAAAGTGACACCAAAAGTGTTGTTTTTAATGCTAAATCTCACTTATGGATGGTAGAATTAATAAAAATCCTTAAGATATTAGCAATAACTTCCAAATGAGCCATTAAACATCACTCTTAGAGTTCTGGTAACCCACTAGCCCCAGCTTTTCCACTTGAGACATGGGAACAAAAATGTCGTTTTTAGTGCCATTTAGAACTTGCATACTGTAGAATTTATAGGAATAACGTAGATATGAGCAATATGTTTTATATGAGCTATTAAAAGTATGTCTATGATGTTCTGGTAGCTTCATTCCTTGAGAAATGGCACAAAAAGTGTCGTTTTTAGAGTCATATAGAACTTGCACATGGTGGAATTTATAAAAAGCACGTAGATAGGAGAAATAGCTTTTGAATTAGTCATTAAAAATCTCTGTATGATGTTCTGGTAACCCGCTAGCCCTTGTAAAAAAAAAACAAAAAAAAAAAAACAGGATACAGATCAGTCCTACCCATGCAACAAAGTGATTTCCTTGTTGTTCAAGGTGGGGGACTGTAATATCTTTGTATAGGGTTATCCACCATGCTGATTCCAATGGTATATCTTTTGGTTTGATCTGACACCATTTTTCGGGGATTTCATGCTTTTTTTTATCAAAATCACCATAAATTTCTTTTCGCAATAAATTTTTACTTTTAACACAAACCGAAATAATAGTTATCATTCCTAAATCAGTGTTAGTTGACAATCATTTTTCACTAAGCAGTTTTTTTATACACGTTTTTTAATTTTTGGTTACTATGGCCTGTGGTTTGCTCTTTACTAGGCTGCAGCTGCTGCTGCAACCATAAAAGCAGAAAAGTCAAAGTGGGGATGGGTGAGGAATGCTATGACAGAAACTGACAGAAATAGACAAAAACAGACAATGTAAGTCATGGTTGGGACCTCTGAACCCCCAGAAAATGGAATTGCAAAAGGGAAAAAATGGAAGTGAAAAAGCCAGTAGCAACAGCCCATTTTCCCGCTTTTACTTTTCCTCTATTCCATTTATTGGCGTGTCCGGACGTGCTTTTATAAGTTTTGAACAAGCAAAAAAACGTTCTGTTAAATTGACTACAGAAAAAAAAAACACCTTAAAAAAGGATACCAATGTCCACGCAATGATGTGGTACATTTTAACTCATTTTGAAGTTATTCATTTGTATAAAATAACAAAAACAGAACATATTTACCATTCTCTCGATATGAGAGGAAGCAGAAGGTCCCTGGGATTCCATGTTTCACTATCTCAATGACTCTTTGACTGCTGACAGTAGTTAGTAAGCTAGCAAATAATACGTCACTAACTCTAGCAGTTTTAACCTGAATGGCCTAATTAAGGCGACACAAAGTAACCAGAATAAACAAAATTTGCGTCCAGGTCAGTCCCTTTGAAATTGTAATAGTCTACCTTTGAGATATGAGAAGATTCCACTCCTGACAGAGATGCCACTGCTAAAAACAGTTGCACCCTTCCATCGTATAAAACATAGAATCATGATTCAACAGAATCAAAACCAAAATAATTAGCTGGCACGAAAAGTTAAGCCACCAAAAACAAGTAGAAAGTAAGTAGATAAGTAGATATAATATTTGAAAGTAGAAAAGTCCAAAAATAAGCATTCTACTGTCAAAATAAGTAGAAGTGGAAACACTGCTTGAGGCACTCTAATTCTCTTATTTAAAACATTAGAGAGAAATGTTTGGCCATTTTCCTCAAACACTTTTACTACTTGTTTTCTATTACTCAGAAAAGCATTGCCGAGTCAGTAGTTACTGTATTAGTACCAGTAGTGTCTAGCTTAATATGTAGTCTCTTGTGGCACACCTTATTGAATGATTTTGCAAAGTCCAACAAAATTATGGTTGGTGCAAAACCCTTGTTGATTAAGCCCAGTCCAGCCAATTCAAATATTTAAACATATTTAGATCATGTCAAATAATAGGGGCCCTATGTCTAGGCCTATATTTAGGAAATATACAAATCAAGATATATGTGTGAGATTAGGCAGTGTCCAAGTCCAAGGGCACAAAACTATTCTAGTAATTATTGCAAGATGCCCAGTAGGCTTGTTAGATAGCTAATTACCACTTTCTTTATAAAAATTGGAAAATATAAATCTATTATATTCCTTGGAGTTAGATTGTTTCACTATTAAATTTTTTATATTACAATATGATAAGTATTTTAGTTATAGATAAAACAATACTGAATACTTCACATATGCAATTAGTCCATAATGGAACCTTGTCTTGGGCTCACATTTAAACCTTGAGCCTTTTCTTTAAAAATGTTGTCTAATCTTGGAAAGAGGATGTTAAAGTTAGTACAAAGAATCTAAATCATGGACAGGCTCAATACAGTACATATTTAAAGACAAGTATTGGGATGCGCACTAACTATATTTAAATTGGTTGAAGTCCTAGTTTAGGGGTTTCTTCATTTTTTAGAAAGTGGTATAGTTTGGTGAATGAAAATGTCAGTGGTACTAAATGTAGAGTTGCTCCTGTTCAAAAGGGGAGGAGGTAGCCTAAAATTCTAGTTTAGGGGCTTCATGCTATCTTGAAAAGCAATTAAATCCTTTGGACAAAATTCTCAGGGACGTATTCAAAGTTTACTGATCTCATGGGAAGATATTTTGAAACACCTAGCTCCTTTTCGAATCATAAACAAATCAGTGGGCACTTATGGTGTTTTCTTATAAAACAGTAAATGTATTGTGTTTTTTTTGTGCGTAATTAAATATTTTTTTGTGTGTGTTTGTGTATTTTTTTGTGTATTTTTTTTTGTGTGTAATTATTGTGCTTGTATTATGTTATAAATTTTGATTCTGTTTCAATTGTCATTTTCTGTCTTTTTCTTCTTTTTTTGTGCTCCATTTGCCATTGTGTTTATAATGGGTCATGAAAAAATTCAATTCATATTCAGTGACTAATTTGACATTATATGTGATCAAAGGATTTCACAGTTAGTATTGGTGTGGTTGAATCCAATCAGGCAAGGGGGGGGGGATTTCTATATCTCATCATCCATAAACAAAAATAAACTCCGAAAATTAGAAACTAATTGTACATTTGATGCAAAGCTCAATTAATTGCTCTTTTCTGTTTCTTAACAGAAGCAAACTTTTAATTATTTAAATTAGAAGAATAAAGAGCTAAGTATTGAAATTTGTTTTTTAATTTTTAAAATACCCTGTTTAAGTCTGTTCAAGTCTCTTGTTTTGCCAATCTTTCAGTTTTGTGCTCATCTTTTTTTGTGTGTGTGAGCTTTATAATTTCTTGGTAATTTATTGAGAATATATTATTATTTTAAATGTTTTCTATTTCTTTTTTTTTGTAGGATTTGAAGATACTTAATCAAGTGATACTGAAATGCTCATGGAAAGCTCAAACTCCACTCCACTGCCTCAACATCAAATTCTACCTGGTGGTATTTCACGTAGAACTTCCACTCTATTGCCAGAATTGGGCTCCCAGGAAATGGATAGCAATGGCGAAGGTATACTGTCTTGTGAAATCCATAAGAAATCACTTTTTGCTAAGAAAAATTTGTTATCCTAGATAAAGCATGAAACATAAGATAAAACGGGACTTGTATGATATATCCCCTACTGCTCAAGTTGTTTATGCATTGACGTAATTTAAACCGGTTTCTTTTGCTAGTTTCTTTCAACTTAGCATGAGAAAAGACGAAGAGAAGTGACAGAACAAATGGGAAATATATAATTTGGGCGATATATTTCCACGTTAGGGGGGGGAGGGGGTAAAGTATTTGGACAGTGTGAAGTCAGAAAACGATTCTTACTTTATTATATCAGAATGATTGTAGCTAACATATTTTGCATGCAGACCCACTGTACTTTACACCCCCCCCCCCCCCTAGTGTGCAAATGTATAGCCCAAATTTGTTTCTAAAGTATTATATTTTTTCATACTTAGGTATATTTTATTAGGATTAACCTAACTTCACTTCTTGAGTGGTACAGGGTATATTATACAAGTACCTTTGAAACTTTCAAATAGCATTACTAAAAGTCTTAAGTTTTCATTGGGAATCCTTAGAAAACACTTTAAAGCAATTTAGATATTAAACACAAAACATTTGTGAGATTAATAGCTTCTTCTAGGACCATTTTCATGTTTGAAGTTTTGCAGCACTTTTTGTGTAAATAAATTAAATCAAGTTTGCAAAGGGCTCATTCTTATGCCATTATCCCATTCTAGTCACTAAGGGGTAATACTGAGTGAATTATAAATCTGTTATATTTAGGTGTTTTTATTTTGGGCTAAGTTTTCATTTTGAATCCTAAGATAAACACATCAATGGAATTTAAGTGTTAAACCCTAAACAATTATGAGATTGAAAGTTTTTTGTGAGACAATTTTGCATTTGAAGTTCTACAGTGCTTTTTCAGGAAATAAGAAGTTAAATCCAGTCAGTAAAGGCCTAATTTCTTTGCCATTTTCGTATTCTTATCTTGAAAGACTAGTTCTTAGTGAAAATCTTTTGTGTCCATATTATTCCAGTTATAAAAATTAATTAATGACTGTTTGGATGTGGACATCTCTGACTAAAATGCTAATTAAGGAAATTAGTATTGCAATAATCAAATAATTACACTCAAGTTTTTCAGGCTGTTTTTGTCTAATTTTCTAAGTTTTATGGTCAGTTTCTTATGTTGTTTGAGTTTATTTTTTCTGGGTAAATAATTACAAGTATTTTAAATTTCTTTATTTGTTATTTGGTTGTAGCAGCTGAATTTACTTCGTCAAGTGATACCGAAATCCTCATGGAAGCTTCGAATTCTATTCTATCTCACGAACATCAAAATCAGCCTATGGGCATTTCGCCCAGAATTTGTACTTTACCACCAAAGTCGGACTCTCGAAAGCGAAATAGCAATGACGAAGGTATTTTCCAAACTATCCGGGTTTTGAAATCAGTTTGACTATTAAATTATAATGTCGAAATGTTTTTCCAGGCATAACATTAAAGTATTCCAGGCATAACATTAGAGTATTCCAGGCACAACATTAGAGTAATTATGTTACTAAAAGTTTATAGTAAAGCTGAGTTTGATTTTCAATTCCTAAGAAAATATTTTCAAGCACTTTAAATGTTAAATGAAAAAAAATTGTGAAACAAAAAGTTCCTGTGATACTCTTTAAGATTTAAAGTTTTGCAACCTAGTTTAAGTAACTGAAAAGGTAGGCCATTGCGGTGTAGGGAAAGCGATTTTTTGTGGTAATTTTTTTGCCTTTATGCCTTTTTTCTGCAAAATTCTTATTTTTTTAATATTGCTAAAATTTTAACAGTTTAAGAATTTTATGTAATAAGGCTAGAGATAGATAAGTATAGAATTAAATTTGAAACGCAAATTAATTATCACACTGAATATAATGACTTGTGTGCTTTTGTTGTTATTTAAACAGATAGCTTTTTTTTTTTTCTCAAAACAAGTCAAAACCTGGAAAAATTCCCTCATTTGTCTTGTATTTAGGAAGCAATTTGACGAGGATTCAAATTGATCAAATTAGAGGAAATCAACGATAAAAATCCTCACTACAGTAAGAAATGATAACTCTTAATAAATGATGTTAACATTGCAACAGTGCTATTAAGCATTTCATTGCTTTTAATTATTTGTCGTCTATTTATTTGGAAAAACTGAAGCACATTGTTTCAAGAAATATAGTTTTCAATAAAACAAAAATGACGCAAAAGGCCTTAAGACCTTTTACGGTTAGGAGATGGGAACGGGGCAGTGGCCAAAATCCTGTTTATAGAGTTTTTGTTAGTTTTAGGTTTGGCTTGAGTATACAATTTAATTTTATTAGTTTCAAGACTTATTTATTCATTTATATCAGTATCTGTTGTCTTTGTGTTTGATATGTGATTATTTTAATTTCTGTTTGTTTAGAGTTTCAATTATTCTTTAATAGTAATTTGTGGCTGTTTTGGGTTTCAATTACAATTTTTTGCTTTAGTTTTCTATTCTTTACTTTTTTATTTTGATTTAATGATAGCTCTCAGCTTTTCTTCAAAAAATACATTTTTCGGAATTCTTTTTATTAATTTAGAAAAAAAATGAGGGAATCCACTTACAATCTGGATAAACGGGAAAATTAAAAGCTGACTTGGCACTTATTCTGATTTCTTTCGTCGACTTTTTGTCGAGCGCATGCACAATTTTTGCAAAAGATAGGGGCAAACGAAATCTAAACATTCGTTTTTACATATATAACTAAATATAATAATAATAACTGGATTGAATAATAAATAACTAAATAGAATCTGCAAATTTTCTAATTCCAGTTTGGGGTATGGCTGTTCAATTTAAAATAGCAACGAAAAAATCACCAGATTATCCATCATCAGAATTTTCCTTCTTAAAGAAATGATTTGAGATTTTGTCTCTTACTTAAAGGAACTTATGAAATAAGTGAAAATTGTTAACGCGGAAAAAAGACAAAAGTTTACATACCCTACAAAAATATCTTTTCCTTTGACTGAAATCGACTGTTTATTATAAACGTATAGAATAGAGTAGAATTTATTGACACAAAAGCCCAAAGGGCCGTGGTCACAAAAACAAAGACACTTTTATACAAACATAAGTTGGCACAAAAGTATAATCTAGGCTAGTGAACTATCACCCTCATCCCTAATCTTCAAAAAACCTTTCTCTATGTTCTATATCCATCGTTAGGAACCTTCCGATTCTCTTTATACCTCCCATCTCTCTCCCAAACCTGAACCCCAAACAATTCTTTCCTTAAATCTATTAGTTCACTACACTTCCCCACAAAATGAACCAAATCTTCCTCTTTCCCGCACATGAGATAGAAGTAAGGACCAGAAGCTTGCCTAACCCCTCCTAGGTACTTCCTTCTCTCACCTAGTGGTAACCCATCTGACCTAACACAAATAATTAACTTTAGCTGCCTCTTTTGAAGCCCAGCCTTAAAATACAATTCTTCTCCCCACTGCTTCTTAGCCTTTGCATATAACCCCAGTGATCGGGTCTCATTCACTCGCGTATGCCACACCTGGATCTCATGACCCCTTAACCTCTCCCTAACCCTACTTGCAACTTCTCATTCCTTTCATCCAATCCCTAGCCCACCATTCCATAGCTCTGAAAATCCACAATCATTCAATACCTTCTTTATTTGAGATGGCCACGTATCACTCTTTGGGATCCTCAGAGCTTCTAAACATGCTGCTTTTGTTATCCTTACTCTGGGCATACTCAGGATTTTTTCCCATAGTCTTATCATCCTTAATAGCCTATCAGTTCTTAAAGAAAATAAACCTAGATCTCCTCTCAATACTGAAATATTCTTTGAAAATGTAGACCTGACACTCTCTTAAAATACTGAAGCTGAATCTCCTCCATCCTCTCACCAGCTATGTGTCCCCAAACTTCAGACCCATAATGCATAGCCGATTCAATCTTTACCTGAAATATCTGCTTATGCATCTTCAGGCTCTGTATGTTCGCCAGTTGGCTAGCAGTCACAGCATAGGCGCAGGACTTTCCTCTAGCAAGACTTAGCTTCAGTTGCTTTCCAAACTTACCGTTTGACGAATACTTACATCCTAAATACGTAAACCCACCCCTACTTTCTAAATCTATTCCCTCCCATTTTATTCTATTCCTACTTGTAATCTTTCCCCCTTTTCTAAAAACCATAACTACCGACTTCTTTACATTCAGGCTTAGTTGTTTCCTATCTATACATGCCTTAGTTCTATCCAACAAGGACTGTAAATCCTCTCTTCGCTGCTAGTGCCAGGTCATCTGCGAACATCAGCATGCATAGTTCACAGACATCTAATGACACCATTGGGGCTCCTTGCTTCCTAAGAAAATCCGGAAAATCATTAATAAACAACGAAAATAGCCGTAATGACAGGGGACAAGCTTGTTTAACCCCCTTTCTAGAACAAATTACATATGAAAATTTTCCTGCCACCCTAATAACAATTTTTGAAGCTTCATACGTACTTATTAAAATCCTTACAAGTGGGTATGGGAGGCCAATATTTTGTACAATCCTTCATTAACTGTTCCCTCTTTACATTATCAAATGGCCCTTTAAATCCAAAAAAGCTACATACAATTTACCTCCCTTCTTATTTATAAACTTATCAACTAAACACTTTAATGTAAAAATTTGATCAATCGTACTATGTCCCTCCCTGAAACCTGACTGCTCCGCGGCTAGCCATTCAGTTTTCTGGAGCCAACTTCTAAGTCTGTTATCTTATACCTTCGCCATTAACTTTCCTAGTGTGTTACCTAAATGTATACATCTATAATTTTCATGTAGTTCCCTATTCCCTTTCTCAAAAATCGGCACTCCTACTGACAGGTTCCACTTACTAGGCCAAGTTTCAGATCGAAGAAATGCTGTGTATATCAAAAAAATAATATACAATGTTACGCTTCTACTATACTTCCATAGAGCTGCTGGAATACAATCAGGACCAGGTGCTGAACATCGCTTCATCTCTTTTAAACTTTCCCATGCTTCTTCTACCCTTACTGGCTCGGTTAAAGCATCATCTTCGTCCTTTATAGGTCTATAAACTTGATCTTTGTTACTCTTTTCGCAATTATCTTCAAATACCCTCATTTTCCGTTGTCTTCTGCCTCTTAAATTCACTCTACCAGGTGTCCGCGGGGGGGGGGGGATATCTTGGCTTGTATCCTTCTGGTAGAACTTGAAACCCTCTTCCAAAAAACTTTGCTATCCTTACCCTTTAATGCCTGCTCTATCTCTCTCCTAATTTTTCGGTATGCCAATAAATTATTATCTAAAGTCCCTAGTCCCTGGAGCCTGACTACATCTAACGCTTCTTGCAGCCTAGCTTTTAACTTTTTACTTTCCATATCCAATACCCTCTCCTCTGAATTTCTATCCTCAATTTTGTCACTTCCTCCCGCTCCTATGCATATATCATACACTACCTTGTTCAGTCCCTTTAGACTCTCCTCCACCTTACCAATTTTACAAAATTCCTCACACTCTTCTATTAGCTAAAAAATACTACCTCTTATTATCCCTTGGTTTACTATCTCTTCTGTCTCCTTAACTGTTTTTATCGGTTTTCTAATACAAAGATCATTCTTTGTAAATCTACTTGTCTCCTCTTCTCTTTGCAAACCCCGAACCCTTATCTCGCATATAGACCCATGAGACCCAGGAAGACTCAGATTAAGAGCAATTGGGAAGTGGTCCGATCCTACACAACACATCACTCTAAAATTGTAACAAATTGGCCATAGATTCAACCCAACCAAACAATAATCTACCACACTTGGTGACCCAGAAAAACAAGTAAAATTCTCCACTTCTTCATGTTCTCCCAGTCTACCATTCACAATTGCCATTTTTTCATTCACACAAAACTCTAAAAGGTTAGATCCTCATTTATTCCTTCCACGGTTCTGGTTCTTACTCTGTTGCTTACCAATTTTTAAATCATCATAATACCAAGGTGATTCGGAAGGATCCTGCGATGCGTAGCTCCTCCAGTTATCTCCAGCTTCCTCAAATTCACCATCTGAAATCCCAGTATACGCGTTAAAGTCATCTGTAAGAATAAAATAGCTATCACCATACAATTCAACATATCTTCTCGTTTTTTTTTGCAAGCGCACTCGCATATAAACCCTGGAAGGCAAATACAAGAACTTCTCCACGTCTCAGCTAGGCCTATATTATCCCACTCTTCTAACCTTCATAAATCACTTAGTTTCTGATCACTAAATCCCTGAATATTCCAGAAACATATTTTCAAATTCATTGCACCACGGCCCTCAAAATCCTATTCCCTAATTGCCGGATCAAGAATAAACCTTCTAGATTCGTTTCCTCTTGCCAAGCCTCTGCTTCTCGCCCGTCCTTCCCAGACTTTTCCTCCCGACCCGCTCGTACTCCCTCTTTCCACTCTAGTGCTGGGTTGACGATTTGCATCTTCCGGTTTTCTCTCCGCCAGTCGTTTTTGAACCAATAGTGGTCTTACTTCCGAATCCGCTGGCCCTTGAGACATCCTTGCCGGCGTCTCTGCCACGTTGCCGTCTATGACCGTAGTATCGGATACATCAATCATAACCGATTCTGTTTCTCCGTCTGCAATCCCGTCATTTTCCGCACCGACGGCATTCATACTTTTCCCGCTGAATTTCGGACAGTTTCGATCACTCGCTGAGTTTCAGGGTCGTAAGAAAACGTTTGGTCTCTAATTTGTAATTTCGTCCCCTGTATGAATGCATCGGATCTACCTTCACTTTTCGCTTGCTCTAGAATCGGCCTCAATTTGTTTCTCGCTTCCCTTTCAGCCTTGGTATAATCAGGGGGTGCTTTTAGCCCGTATTCTCTCAGATATCGATTGCTCCGTGGAAGCGAGTCGTGAATATCTTTAGCTGTGAATCTAATTAGGACCAGTGAGACTTCTCCGGAACGATTTTTCATTCTAAATCCCTCTTTAATGTCACTCCATCGAATGTCTAAACTGGGCAAAACACTACCAAAACACTGTAATAAATCATCCTTTAGTGAACGACCCCTTGCACCTGGGTTGAACTCGTATAGCACCAAGTTATTTTTCTAAGATTCAAATTCTAACTTTTCTATCTGTGTTTCGAAACAGAGTCTTTTTTCCACTGGCTAGACAACTTTTACCACCTCAATTACTAATTATTTTCAATACTATCTAATCTGGTACAACACTATCGCCATCTAAAGTATACTTAATCATATATGTCTCCGTTTTCATCCATATTTCTAACCTTGGAACTTAACTGTTATTTTCTACTGTCTACGGTTTCTGCTCTCCGCTATCTACGAGTGCTGCAAAAAATTGTGACTGCTTATTGTTGGCTAATTAATTTGGAAGTTAATTTTGCCTGTTTCTTGCTGTAAAAGTAAATACTGAAATGCCAAATTGTTACTTTGTTATATTCAGAAAATCAAAGTCTTTCCATTAAAACATGCTCCTCCCAATTATGCATGGATTTACCCAAGGGGGATCTTTTTTCGCTAAAAGCTTCATCTTCACCTTTACTTAAATCAGAAAATCTATTTTTGATGATTAATGTAAGTTCAACCGACAGAGATAGAAGAGAAAGTTGACCGTTAAAACATATTTAAACATCTTAAAGTTGTTTTTAACTCTTTATAAGATTGTTTTAGTATTCTAATCTAATATATGAAATGAAACTAACTGGGAGTATTTTTATTCTTTTTCTGTTAATATTTAATCTAACCAGATGTGGTAGACGTCTACACGTGGTAGACGATGTAGACCCTAATCATGAGTATTTTTCGAGTGTTCCTCTTTCATTTTTCATTGCTTTGATTCCTTTTATTTAATTTTTAATATTATTCTATTACAATAAAAAAATCTTTACTTTAGAGATATTAAATTCTACAGCATGCAGTTCTGATGCTCTACCTCAGCCGAAACTATTCGACCCAAAGCCCATCGTTGTTGTGAAAAGGCTGACAAAGAAGGCTATAGAAGAATTAACATGTACCATTGGAGTTGTATTTGTAGTAATAGAAAAGATTTGCTCGTGGCGATAGAGATTTCTCCTATAGCGCCACTTATAGCGATGGAGATTGTGTCAACTAGGCTAGCACCGCTCTCAAGTAATGAGAGAAAATTGAATATGTAGACATACAAATGTGGCTTCTTCTTTCTTGAGCTATCTGGAGATCAGATTCCTTTGGGAGCATTTACCATGGAGACTGGCGAACTAGTTACCTATTATCGGACTAGACTCAGACATATAAGAGAAACAAACACATACAAAAAGACAATAGATTTATTGAACTTACATGCTTAGTTGTACAGCAACGGGTCACTTCAATGACAATAAAAATGGTGTCCGAGATTATTTGCGGTACTAATCGCTTCAAATCTGGATAGAGATTCCCATTAAAAAGGCACATTTGCCCCACTCCCAAACGCAGTTCTTTCGTCCTGCGCTCTAGGGACTGTCTGCCATTGGCTTACGTGGCCCAAGGACGCGCACCCTCGTCCAATAATACGTCTTAAATATTTTTGATGATTTAGGCGTTCACACGGTTCTTTGCCTTTTAAACTTCCTTGGAAATTTTATGCATTGCATTTTCTTGCTACAATTATCTTAGCGAAATTCGAACGACTAGCGCCGTTGTCTGACTGAAGCTAGAAATGCAATTTCTCTTTTTTGCTGATTAAGGACTTTTCATTTTTGCAACTAGATTTAGCTTAATTATAAGAAATCGGAATTATCTTTAGAAAGGAACTTTATTTTGGTATTTTAAATACATCGTGTTTTACTCCCGGTACATATCACCCTTCCCGTCAATTAATGACGTCCCGTCATTAGTTACTGCCCATCAGGAGTTTTAAAATTTTTCAATTATTTTTCTTATTTTATTCTACATCCTTATCTAAAATTCATCTACCGGACTAAGATTATTTTTGGTTCTAGGTTAGCTATTATACTAAAGATTTTTTTTTTCTATATCTAACACTGATTACTTTTACTTTTCCAATAAGGTTGGGACTATTCTACTTTTACATTAGTTCTCTTTTTTTTGATTTTGCTGTCTATATGACGTACTACATACTATCTACACAACGTTAAATGAATAACATAATAATATTACACCTAATTCTACTTGTGGTACATACATAAATGATTTATAACGTACAATATTTGGTTCAACATATTCACAGATGACATTAAAACACTTTCACTATTTAGATTTTTGCATTGTCAAAGCTGTTAGGAAGTAACACATGTAGCTTCACATCTATTCATCACCTTTCGTGTCCTTAGTGTACTACACCCTTCTGTTGTAAATTACTGTCCTTCACTCCTTTTGTCGTGGCAAAAATTTCGAAGCACGTACGTTATGGTTTCTTCATGGAACAGTTCGAGTCTAGTTGTCTTTACACGGTATGTTTTCCCTAATAGTCAACTGGGAAATGACCGTTAAATATCGTTCTAATAGTCAACTGGGAAATGATTCTTCCCACTAAAGGTGTTGGTGTTTTTCTTCTTAGCATATCATTTTTAGGATTTTTGAGGCACATAGAGAATGTATTCTCCAGTAAAATTGTTCATTTGTGCCTTTTGAAACGGGTTGCCGTCATATTATAGTGACTCTCTTAATATATTGTCTTTAAATTCAACTTCGAACCTCTTCAGCTATCATCTAACTTCAAATATCGTTAAATATCGTTTATCTTGTACTGCTCGATGGTGTTCTCAGAGTTAAACTTCAAATTGTCTTTACTTTCTGCTTCAAATATCTTCAAATGTCTTTAAGTGTCATTTAACTTCAAATATTGTCTATCGTGTGCTGGTCGATGGAGTTCTCAGAATTAAACTTCAAATTGTCTTTAATTTCGTCTTCAAATATCTTCAAATGTCTTTAGTATCTTTTAACTTCAAATATCGTTTATCATGTGCTGATCGATGGAGTTCTCAGAATTAAACTTCAAATTGTCTTTAATTTCGTCTTCAAATATCTTCAAATTTAAATATTATTTAACTTCAAATATCGTTAAATATTGTTATCTTGTACTGATCGATGGGGTTCTCGGCATTTAAGTGATTATATGGTTCGTTAAAGCACTTGATACTGAGGTTCAAATATAGTGTTACCTGATACGTAATATGGTTCATGGTCGATGAAACGACGATCGAAGGTAACTGTTGTTTTCGTAGACGAAGTTGGGATGAAACTTGCCTGGAGTTATGGTGAGTACTCTTCGTTGGTTGAGATATGATAAAATAGATGTTACTGGGTCGTATCTGTACTGGGCAGCTTATTGTAATACTCAATGACCAAAGTGTCCATTTACTTTCCTGTAATAAAAACAACGCGGCAGAATCACATGTTCTTTGAAGTAAATACACATACAATAATTCACGCATTAATTGGGTTATAATTTCTTAGCTATGAGACAGAATTAAATAAATACACTAATATTAGTACTCTCAACAAAAGTCTAAAAATTTAAAATAGAGATGTCTTCAAATTTGTTTTGAGAACGGAAATATCGATATTAAATAAACATAATTTACCCTACATTATTAAGTTTGAGGTCTGTTTTTACAATATTTTTTCATGCCTGCATTGTTCACGCAAGTCCGCGCTGTATAAGAAACGCATGTTGCAGCGTCATAACCACACGGTTTTACGCAAACGATACTACAATGAGGGAACAAGACATAACAAGGACTAGTGGAGACCTCTATACCCACTAGTTTTCTGATGTCTTCCCTATTTCTTGGCTTAGACGTTCTCATGGGGTTCCGGGTTTAACGGCTGAAATGCAGAGGTTCTTAGTCTCAGGATTTTTCCGTAATTGCAAGTCAACATTGGTGCCTCATATTCGCTTTTCGAATAAGGTCATTAGATGCAGGATTTCCAAGCTTGCCTCCGTAGATTCCAGGTAATGCTTGGCAAAGAATATAAGCATAATGAAGAACTGACATCAATATCTTTTTAGAAGGCTATTGTTTGAGCAAATCCTTCAGCACTAAATAAATGAATATTATATTAAAGTCTTATTAGAATCCGTTAAGCGAGAAACACCTTCACATTAATAGGGAATTCCTTGTGGGTTTTACTTAGTCGCCATTGGACATTCACAGGGTTTCAATCCATATATCTTAACTGATTAAATGGTTTTAAAATTTTCCATATTATTATTGAGATATAATTTCACATCCGCCGTGAAAT
Organism: Artemia sinica; assembly: GCA_027921565.1. Classification (NCBI taxonomy): domain Eukaryota; kingdom Metazoa; phylum Arthropoda; class Branchiopoda; order Anostraca; family Artemiidae; genus Artemia; species Artemia sinica. The sequence continues at coordinate 73,902,745 of CM051257.1, read as the reverse complement.
TCTACATATAAACGTACCAATAGGTTGTTTGGTTATAGTTACCAATAGTTGGCTATTGGTATATATATTACTCGAGTAAGAAACATTATATTTCTCGAGTAAGAAACACATGAATAAGCAAACTTGCGGCGCATAATTACACTGGTAGGCCTAAAATAATTATAATCTGCACTAAGATAAAATATTTCATATAATTAGACGCTTCTGTACTGATAATATCTTGTTTTGGATAATATCCATCTTGGTTAGGACATGGGTCGATTTTTCATAGAAAATCTGAGGGAGACCTGAGTCAGTATAGGTAAGATATAACGTGACTGACTTGCGAAAACATTTCACAAAAATTAGAGCACAATATATGTCATAGATAAACCAATGAAATTAAAGGACATTTTTGTCACAGAACTATAGAACAGTGATCTCTCTGTTATTGTATATGTCATAGATATAAACTAGTGGAATTAAATTTTTCGCCAAGGAGCTAAAGACATTAATGCCTTTGTTTCTCTTTGAAACTAATGTTTAACACAGCTGTAGGACAGCATACGTCATAGATATAATATAATGAAATTAAAACGCTTTTTTTTTCTCGGAGCTATAAGAAAGTAAACTCTCTGTTTCTCTTTCAAAGCATTCTGATCCAAAAAACGAAAACCTAGCTCACTGAAGTTTCTATTCAACCTTTAAGTATTGCTTTGATTGGCCCTGATTGGCATAAGAATACTAATTTCTTACACTTGAAGGACTAAGAAATATTCCTTCCTACGATCGTTTACACAAAAAAAATTACAAAAAACAATCATGGGCCTTGAGTTCCTCCCCAGGCTTCCCACAAGATGTGGTCCAACACCACTTGTCGTTCTCAGTCGACCACGAGCTTCCTACCTTTGGTTATTTTCTGTTTCAACCTTTCTATTATCCTTTGAAAGGGCATAGAAATAACACTAACAAAAATAAGACATCTAAACTTAATCAAATCCTTAGTAACATAGACTAATTTAGTCTAAGGTGCGCAAAGTATAGCAATCAAGGATGCTTGTTGTAACAAAACATTGAACGTAGATTTAATTAAACTGAAGTATTAAGGTATGTCTTATGTCTAGCTACAAAAATAAAACCTACATATGCTCATTCTCTCTCGCTCTTACATAAATAGAACAACATTAAAATGAAAATTGACATTTTCAAATAAGCAGTTTTTAAGAACAATAGACAGACTTTTGACGACCTTTCTTAATTGTCTTGAATGGTATCTGTTTATAAAAAAACAATAAGTTAAGTCTGATATTTGCCATCATTACAAATAACCCATAAAATTAATAAGCACAAATAACGCGGATATTTATCCACTAGGGGACCTAACGTGTGCGAGGGGAGTCGACCCCAGCAATACAAATGACACTCGACCAAAAAAAATATATTCATGTATTTTTAATTATTCTTTGTAAACAAGCATGAACACTGGCTTGTTTTACATCTACATGGCTCTAAAGCAGCCATGGTTTGAAATTCAAATTTTCCTGTTCACTCATTTTGCGGAGCTACTTCAGAATTTGAATTTTTTCTAACACCATTATTCAGATGAAGGTCATCTGTGTAGGTAAAGGAGACCCTTTTAAGACATATCCCTATGCCTCAATTTTCTGTGATTAACGGTTTCTTTCGCCGAATTTCTCGCCTTATGCAGAGTTCCAGTCACAGCTGGGTAACAACTCTTCTTTTTTTGCTTCCTTCGGCGACTTTTGCTAAGCTTTCTAGCATGTGTGCTTATGCCGCTGCCGCCAATGTTCGTAGTGCTAGCTACCGCTGGCACCACTTATTGGGGTGTATGTGCAGGGTCACTACTTTTAAAGGCAAAAAATGACGCAAAAGATTGCTATGCCACTTACTCGAATGACGCAAAAAGATTGCTATGCCACTTACTCGAATGACGCAAAAAGATTGCTATGCCACTTACTCGAATGACGCAAAAAGATTGCTATGCCACTTACTCGAATGGGAGAACCCCTTGTCGGCCCTAGTGTTAGTGAGATTCCCGCTCTTACCCCAACGGTTCTGCAAATATCGGGTTTGGTACTACCCTATTTACAGTATACCCTGTCTCAGGGTATGGTAACGCGATCGAGTGGTCAAATGGCCACTTTCTAAAGCCAAACGTACCCGCCTTGGGTTACGGCTAGAAAATTTCTACTCTCTCCTTGGAGGTAATAACCCTCCCTGTCAATATAATAATGACGGCGCCTTGTAGCTCTATTCCTACCCTGCCTGGGTTACGGAAAATACTACACAGTTTGTAGAAAATACCTTACTTGTATTCTTCCAAAAGGGTCACTAATGTAATTAAAGAAACGAAAATAGGTCATTTCATCTGAAAGGAAAAGAAACAGGGGTGGAATATAACAGACCCCATTTGCTACTATTATGCCTAAAATTCTTCTGTTTCTACCAACGTTTCATCGGTCCAGCTAGATTTTGTTTTTCTTTCCGTATTATCTTTTATTTAATTCTTTCAATTCACGGTACAAATACTTTATTATTTAGTAATATACGGCACTACTACATTGCATTTATTACTAACACTAAAAAAATTACTAATTATACACTTGCTTCTACTTGTTAAAAACTGAATACTATTTTTTTTTTTTTTTTTTTTTTTTTTTCATTTTACAATTTTTTATTGAGCCTTTTCTCCATTTTTTCTATTGTACCCAACTCTTTGAGGGGATACAAATTTATTTCTAATAGCCAAAGTTCAAGCAAAGCTGCTCGAAGTTTTGCTAATGTGAAACTTCGCATTAGCGAAGTTTCGCGAGCGCCGCTAAAAGCGAAGTCAATTTACCTTCCTCTTTTGACAAAGCCATTTCTGTTTCAAAATACAATATTTCAATATTTTTTTTTTTGCGTTTATATCAACTTAAAATAAATTTATTATTTTACTTAACCTATTTTGGGGGACTCTATTATCTCCTATGAGATATAAGGGGTTTCCTATCGTAGCCTAGCGGTTATAGGCCTAATCATTTTCTTATATGTCTGTATCTTTCCAATAATTAAATTTAAATTACAAAGTTTTAATAGCCTAATTAGTTCGCAGTTTTCCTCCAATTTCCGACACGCGCCATTTGTAGCGATAAAAGAATTTCTTGGCACACGATATGGCGAACTAATTAGCTATATAGGCTAAATACAGACATATAAAATGGAATAAACACATATAAAAAGGGACAATAGATTTTGTGGTAATGGGAGATTCGCTACTGTGGTGATAGAAATTTCTCCTATAGCGCCACTTATAGCGATGGAGATTGTGTCAACTAGGCTAGCACCGCTCTCAAGTAATGAGAGAAAATTGAATATGTAGACATACAAATGTGGCTTCTTCTTTCTTGAGCTATCTGGAGATCAGATTCCTTTGGGAGCATTTACCATGGAGACTGGCGAACTAGTTACCTATTATCGGACTAGACTCAGACATATAAGAGAAACAAACACATACAAAAAGACAATAGATTTATTGAACTTACATGCTTAGTTGTACAGCAACGGGTCACTTCAATGACAATAAAAATGGTGTCCGAGATTATTTGCGGTACTAATCGCTTCAAATCTGGATAGAGATTCCCATTAAAAAGGCACATTTGCCCCACTCCCAAACGCAGTTCTTTCGTCCTGCGCTCTAGGGACTGTCTGCCATTGGCTTACGTGGCCCAAGGACGCGCACCCTCGTCCAATAATACGTCTTAAATATTTTTGATGATTTAGGCGTTCACACGGTTCTTTGCCTTTTAAACTTCCTTGGAAATTTTATGCATTGCATTTTCTTGCTACAATTATCTTAGCGAAATTCGAACGACTAGCGCCGTTGTCTGACTGAAGCTAGAAATGCAATTTCTCTTTTTTGCTGATTAAGGACTTTTCATTTTTGCAACTAGATTTAGCTTAATTATAAGAAATCGGAATTATCTTTAGAAAGGAACTTTATTTTGGTATTTTAAATACATCGTGTTTTACTCCCGGTACAAACAGCCGGCATCTGGCGTTGCAGCATTTGCGGAAAAGCAGAGAGGTCATTTTTGATATTAGATCTTCACGTAGACACTGGCTGTGAAGAACTTTCGCCAATAGAATGCGATCTCTGTCCTGCAGTGGCTCGCAACTATAACAATTTTGTTGTTCATTTTATGGAACACCAAATGGGAGGGACAAGAAAATGTCCAATTTGTTTACGAGAAGATATTGGTGATATGCGACAGCATCTAATTTCAAAAGACCACTTTTCACCAAATGTTTCTGAGCTAGACTTGCAGCAGAATATATCACCAGTTATTATGCAGGATCCGTCCACAAGCTCTTGCTTAAATTCTTCTGACTCGGAATCAAAAACAAAAAGCTTAAATAATCGGAAAACGATTTTGAATTGTCATTTGAAAAGTAAAAGGCACAGAAAATTGAAGAGACTTCAAATAATAGATGCAGGGAAAACCCCATATAAATGTGATAGATGTCAGAAAGGCTTTTCTTCCTCGGGTAATTTGAATCAGCATCGAAGAGTGCATACTGGTGATAAACCATTTAGATGTGATATATGTAAGAAATGCTTTTCTGTCCCGGGTAATTTGAACAAACATCAAAGAGTGCATACTGGTGTTAAACCATTTAAATGTGATTTATGCAAGAAATGCTTTTCTGACTTGGGTAATTTCAGTAATCACCAAAGAGTGCATACAGGTGAGAAGCCATTTAAATGCAATGTGTGTAAGAAATGTTTTTCTTTATCAAGCAATTTAAAAAGGCATCAAAAAATGCATGCTGGCGAGAAACCTTTTAAATGTAGTGTGTGTAAAAAGAGCTTTTCTCAAAAAAATCATTTGACTACCCATCAAAGGGTACATACAGGCGAAAAACCCTTTAGATGCGGTTTATGTAAGAAGAACTTTTCTGCACCTAGCAGTTTGAGTAGGCATCAAAGAGTCCATACAGGAGAAAAACCATATTAACGTGGTGTGTGTGGCAGAAGAGCTTTTCCTCTTTGAATGACTTGCATAGGCATAAAAGAGTGCATATACGCTAGAAACATTTTAAATGATATTTATGCCTCTGGTTTCTCTGCTTCTTTGGCTAGTGAGTTTTGATTTTTATCCAATAACCCAGGCATTTTTAGAACTTTATGAGTAGAAATAAATAATCCTTTAGTTTGTAATATAATATGTTTTTTAATGAGCAATTTGAAAAGGAATAGAAGAATAGTGTCGAAAACGCATGCCTATTAGAATTTTTAGACATCCAAAAGTTTACCCAGAAAAACAAGGTAATGATTGGAGAGGTGATTGATTGGATTGTCATGATTGATTTTTAAGAAAATGATTGAAACGGTAACAGCATTTACTAGGTTGTTATTCTAGAGCTATGAGTCAGTTTAATCCTTTTTTCAGTTCCCAAACTAGATTTTTAGTTTTTGTAGATTAAAAAATTTGTTGAAAACTTGTGAAAAAAGGTAAATTATCTAGTTTTTCAACCGAGATCAGATAGAGCAAAAGAAAAAGTTGATGTAATATTACAAATCTAAACTAACGAATGGCTAGAAGTGAAACTGATGAATGGAACTTTAATTCAGCTTTTTTCGAGAGTTACACTTGATTTATCTGCTTTTGGACAAGGAATAAGCCAACAATAATACAAAAATTTACACTTACAAGGAGGAGAGGAAAGAAAAGGGGGATGAGCTAGCTGGAGAAAAAAGATAACTGGAAATATGAATGATAATCACCAAAAACATTCCAAATACTATACCAGTATGCTACTGTAACCTGAAAAAATATGCCTTGAATACTTCTTAAATATGAAGAATGTTAGGGATTCACTCGCTCAATCATATATTGGGTATTTATTTGCAGTGAGAGGAAGTTGATATCTTATACTTGTTCCTATATCTTGATAAATGATAATGTTGATTTTTAGTCAAAGATTTCAGTCCATTCAAAAGATTTCAAGGGAACTGTTTATTGACTAAAAAATTTAATCACTTTTATTGTTTATAATAACTCTTTTTGCTGTTAATTTGTTTGCAAACTTTTTAAATAGTTAAAGTTTATCAAGTTAACAAATAAAATATAAACGACCTTTTTTTTATTTTACTGAATTAAATTATCATCTTTGAATCTGTTCAAGACTCTTGTGTCTTTCAATATCTTTCAGTTTCCTCTTCCCTCTTTTTTCTGTTGCGTGTGCAAGCTTTATTATTTCTGAGTAAGTTATTGAGAATGTTGCATCATGGTATTTTGAATTGTTTTATTAATCTCTTTATTTATTTGGTTGTAAAATTTGATCACTGTATAAAGATAATATTACAGTAAGCTCACCGCAGATGAGCTCTGGCGCTTCATTCTCAGTGCTTACAAACAGCTCCTCCCACTTAGTCTTTCATTAGCGGGTTAGTAATGTTAGTATGTGTTTATCAGTCACTGAAAAAGGGTTCGAAATTGTATTATTCGTAATTGCGAAAGAAGTAAGAAACTTGGAACTTGGTGAGCCGGTGAAGTGGTTTGCACCTGTCCTATCTCACAGGTATGACTTAATTTATATACAAGTTTTGACTTAATCTATTATTTATATACAGTGGACTTATCTGATTGGCCTATGTAGGATTTCTAAAAAGGGGGGGGGGGTTGATGAAATTTGTGAAAATAAGGAAGTTTCTAGTGTTAACTTCTAATCAATACTGCAACAGAGAAATAGCCGAAATTTCATAGTGGAAAGGGATCCCCGAAGTGGCGGGAGTATTCGAAATTTACCACAAAATTGTTTACCACAAAGGGGCAACCTAACAGTTTTAGCACAGATTATCTATTAGGTTTCACAACAGTCTGTGGTTTTAAATAGTAATATTGCGCCATGGAGCATCAAAACTTTCTCTTATTATTTTTTTTTATTGGTAAGAAAAAATATTCCATTTAATTTCATTTTCCTTTTAATTTCCATTTAATTTTTCCTCGTTTATGCTCTGTTTTGGGCCATAGAAATGTCATTCGAAATTTGATAGAGGATCTTTGTTTTTCTTCTAATATCTGGTGGAATAGATGTGATGGTTTATCTTTTTTTTTTCACGTCGTGATATTTATTTTCTCAGATTGTAGTTTGTGTGTGACTTGAAAAAGGCTAATTACCTATTTTGGCGGAGAGCCGAGAAATATATAACATGTTATATATATATATATATATATATATATATATATATATATATATATAATATATATATATATATATATATATATATATATATATATATATATATATATATATATATATATATATATATATTATATATATATATATATATATATATATATATCAGCGCGTACAAACAGCTCCTCTCATTTGATCTGCCATCAGCGGGCCAATTACCCTGGAACACGTATTTTGGCAGAAACTTTCTCAAAATGCCTTTGAAACCAACTCGAGCCTTCGAAACCTACTTGTAATTCCTAAAAACATCTAATAATAACATTGCACTTCTAATTACCGATTTTCATATATGTATTGAAATATAATAATTTAAAATTTAGTGTTACAACATTGAAGCCAAGTTTCGTGTTCAAGAGAAATCTGACTTGTCTACCCGTGGAAAGATCTAATGTCGCTTATGTTTTTACGGTCTCCGGAGCACTCGCACCTCGGTCCGGGTTTTATAATGAGTGAGATAGGGAAGGATCATACTGTCTATTATTTATATACTGTGTATGTGATGATACTTCAACAATTGATACCAAATGCTCATAGAAAGTTCCAACTCTACCCCATCACCTGAATTTGGACTGGTAAATCTCATGGTCAGTGAGATTAAGAGCTTTTCTATGACTTCCCTTCTTAAAGATTGCAAGTCACACTTCCCATAATTCCCTACTACAAACAAAGAAAACAGATACTTGGAATGCTCTTGGACAAAGATTTAAGATGGAACTCGCGCGTTGACTTATCTGAGCAAGAGGCCATTTTCACGAGAATGCGAGCTGGATGAAAATTCTGTATGTGGATTTATGTTTTTTGTGCTGGACTTGATCAATGGAAGAATGTTTTTATTTCCACCCTCCTCTAATCCATCTCCTGTTGAACTTGAGCCTTAGTTAAACTCTGCCTTTCGACCTAGCTGGACAAATCCAGTAGAAACGGATGGACAAATTCACTTTTGTTGAACAAATGATTGTTTTTATGAGGTTTCATGATACTATTTAAACTTGTTTTAGTATTCCAATTCTAAACATTCTGTAAAGTAAAAATAATTTAAAGCATATATCTTCCCTTTTTGCTGGATTTTTAATCCAACCAGATGAAGTAAGCGGTAGGCTTTGTAGATCCCAATCACATAGTATTTGTGGAATGTTTACCTTCTGTTTATAATTAGCTAATTTTTAATATTATTCGATTACAATAAATTTTCCTTACTATAGATATGGTGAAGTCTACAGTGCCCAGTTCTGATGCTGTGGCTCTGCTGAAACCATTTAACCCAAAACGGATTATTGTATTGAAAAGGCTATAGAAGAATTAACCGCCGGTATCTGGCGTTGCAGTAGCTGTTGAAAAGCAGAGAGATCATTTTTGATGCTAGATCTTCACATAGACACTGGCTGTGAAGGACTTTCATCAATAGAATGCGATGTCTGTCCTGAAGAAGTTCGCAATTACGGAATTTTGTTGTTCATTTTATGGAACACCAAATGGAAGTGACGAGAAAATGTCCAATTTATTTACAAGATATTGGTGATATGCAGCACATCTAATTTTGCCAGGTCTCTTTTCTCCAAGCACGTCTGCATTAGACTTACAGTGGGATACATCACTTGCTCTTTTACAGAATCCATCCACAAGCGTTTGCCTAAATTTATTTGAATTGGAATCTGAAGCAATAATCTTAAATAATCAGGAAAGATATTTGAATAGTTGCTAACAAAGTAAAAGGCACAGAAATTTGGAGACATCAAGTAAAACAAAAAGAAAAAAACGCATAAATGTGATGTGTGTAAGAAATGTTTTTCTAATTCAAAAAATTTGAACAGACACCAAAGAGTGCATACAAGCGATATACCTTTTAAATGTAATGTATGTAAGAAATGCTTTTCTTTTTCGTGCAATTTGAAAACGTATCAAAGACTGCACACAGGGGAGAAAACTTTTAAATGTGATGCATGCAAGAAATGCTTTTCTTACTTGAGCAGTTTAAAAACGCATCAAAGACTGCACATGGGCGAGAAACCATATAAATGCGATATATGTCAGAAGATTTTTTCTCAATCATGCAATCTGGACATGCATTTGAAAACCCATCTAAGGGTGCATACAAGCAAGCAATCATTTAAATGGGATGTGTTTCAGAAAATCTTTTCTTCTGAATACTCATCAAAGAGTGCATACAGGTGAGAAACCATTTAAATGTGAAGTATGTAATCAATTCTTTTCTCTGCAAGGGAATCTGAACAGGCATCAAAGGGTACATACAGGCAAAAAACTTCTGAAATAAGATTTGTGTAAGAGAGAATTTTCATTTGGGTTATCGTCCTTGAATTACTGTCTAAAAATTTACTCTAAGAAAATCCTGCTAGCTTAGATTTTACAATAAAATTACGGACTATATGGGGATTCTGATAGACAGAAGAAATACCTGATAGAATTACAGCCGTTCCATTGTTTGTTTCTATTTACGTTAGTTTATGCATCAAGGAAAATGTTTTTCTGGTTCTTTGGGAAGTGTTTAAATTTTCCATGCAATACCCTACACATTTGTAAAATTGCACGGGTAGAAATTAGCGTGTGCTTAGATTTTGATTAAAATATTTGTCTAAATGGGCAATTTAACTGAAGAATAACTTAGCTAAAGAAAGGTAAAACAAGATAAGATGGAGATAAACAGTTCTGTGTTTCTTGTATTTTTTTTTCTTTATAATCCATCCTTACTGAAGTATTCTTTTTATGACAAAAAGAAGAAATAGAAAGGGATGCTTAATAATAATTAAGCTTAAATTCCATTAAAACAATGGCTCTTATTAAGAGCTTTAAAAAGAAGTTCTGTAGGCAGACTGTTATAATAAAAAAGAGATTTGTGGTAGTTGTGCTAAAAGTGAACAGAAAATCACTATATAAATTCAGATTTTGTTTCTTGTTGTGTTGAGGTTTCTTGTTGTGTTTCCTGTTGTGATGAGGCTTCAGATTTTTTTCTGTTGTGATGAAGCTTCTTGTTGTGTGTTCTACTTTAACAATTGTCATTTGAAAGGTAGCAATTCAATTTTACTGTTGTAACAATTGAAAGAAATGTACCTGATAATGACTACGAATTCTTTTTCTTGAATAACAACATTCATGTTCATACAATTTGATTTTTTTTTTTCTATAATATTGTTCAGATAGGCACAATATATAGCATAAGTATATAAGTACAATAATGTTCCTTGGTGAAAGTTTATAAAAATTAAAGAAGTTGTCTGAATACTTTTAGTCGCTGCAGCTAATGAATTACTGATTCAAGGTCAAGTTTCTGCATAATGATTAGAAATACACAAAACTGTATAAATACATGAAAAGTTTTCAAATCAAAATTATTTCATACTAGAAATTTAAAAATTAAACACAGTTGTCCGATAGGTAACTGTTGCATTAAAAGAGGGTTTCAAAACAAAATAAGCCTATTTAGTTCTCTATATCAAGTTGGGTCCAGCTTTTGTATGTCTTTGCTTAGAGGAATAAATGCTAAGAACCAAGATTGTTACTAATATCGGTATTGATTCACTAGAAAAGGGTTTCACCTTGGTGACTCTTTATGGCCATTATGTGTCCTTGGATTGAGGGGACCCAAACGCAGGAAAAGAACTGAAACATACAAGTTTGTATATCAGATTCGAAAAGTTAAAACGCTTTAAATTTTTTGGATATTTTTCGAAGAATTTTTTTCTCTGGAAAACAAAATAATATTTGACTACTACAGATTTCAACATATTTTTACTCCAAAACGGTCTGAAGATAACCTTAGTTTTTAAATAAGATTGAAGCACTCGAAATTTTCGAGATTGTTTACTGGACCAAGGGGACTTTAGATTTTATTTTAGAGGGAGGAATGTTAGGGAGTAAAGTACAGGCGTTCTGATCCTTTGAAGGTATAGGGGATGTTAGCCCTACTTCTGTTCGTGGTAATTTGTATTCGTTTTAAGTGTTAATTGATTATGTATTTAATTGCTGTCTGTTTTATTTATTTATTGACTAGCTTACACGTCAAGCATTGCTGTCACTCAAAAGGAAGGGAAACCCAAGGACGAGTCCCCACAAAATAACGACCAGTATCAACGTACCATTAAGGTTGCTTATAAGGGGAAATGTTAAGAAAATAGTCCTTACTTCATAATATGCAGAAAAATTATAGTTAACACATATTCAAGACGCTTCCACTTTCATTCCCTTTTTTATCCACTTTTTTTTACAAATATATTAAATTTTTTCACAAAAATTCTCGTAAAAACTGTTTTGTCATGTTATTGACTCCCTGGTTTTTCTGAAACCAAACGCCATCTTAGTATTCTTTTATAGCACGTTTTAAAACAAAATCAGTGGCATTTTTACTGTGGAATTATAAAAATAATGGAGTTGGAGGGGAATTTGAGTTCAATTTGTGAAAACAGATTGATCTCTTGCAGAGTATCTTATCCGTCTGAAGAAGACGTACGGCAATTGTTCGTAGACCATAATATTCTTCCTAATAAAGTTTAATGAGTAACCTGTGAAAAGCAGTGTTATTTTGATGCAACGAAAATAGTTTTCGATGTCAGAGCGCAAGGATTTTGCTTCAAAATCGAAAAAATTAAGAAAATAGGATTTCGAAGCAATCAATTTGCAAAGAGACTTGGTGTCTGAACTCGCTTTCATTCAGATAAATTGATGAAATAATGCCTTTTTCGTTGAGGCTCAAGAACTGGCTGGGTACAAGACTTTATGATAGATGAATCGGTCATATCTACACACACTGATAGATTGGTAGATTTTTTGTAGAGAAGTGGGCTTAGACTTTTTGGCGCAAGTAGTGAGTTGTGAGCTATTAGATTGAGCAGGAATAGTGGTAGAAATCGAATAGGCTGAAATTGGGAAATCAACATACAGCAGCTAGAAAAAGATTTTAGCCACTTTTTAATTTTTCCTGTACTGGACTATTCAGCAGATAAATTATTAGATATTGCGATTGTATTCGTTTCAGGACCACTATATTGTTGGATTGCTGGAGAGCATATAGTACTTGAAATATTCAAGGATTTATTCATCTGACATTAAATCACCCGATAAATTCTGTGGACCCGGGCACCGGTGCTCACACTCAAAACATTGAGCGAGAAGATATTCCTAGATATGGTAGAACAGTTGCCAATATGGCTGGAAATTTAGCCGTTTTATTAGAAAAGAAAATGTACAAAAAAATCAACGCAGTTGCACCACTTCCTGCTCGAGGCAGCGCAACTATGTAAACTCCATCAAGTCAAAAACGCAGAAACTTAATGAGCCAATTCAAATTCGGTCCCAATCCATCATAATTCACCAGGCGCCAATCAAGGCTCAAGCTAAAACCGGAAATACAACCTTTAATCATCTTCAATCTTCAATTATTATAATTAATCATTTTTATATCTTCAATTTAAACATCATCAACTGGTCATTTTATTCCTATTGATTCGGTCGGTGAATAACTCAAGTAATAAAAAAAAGTAATCTGTCATCTTGTATTTTTTTTTATAACCGTTTAACTAAATTATTCTTTTATTTCAAATTTATTTTATATGTTTCTATTATACATATATATTTGTTATTTAAAATTAAAGGCTCTGACTAAGTGTTGCAAAACTGTTATACATGGAATTTTATTTCAAAGACAATCATAATGGATTCTTGAAATGCCACTACTATTACTTTACAAAATGCTATAAAAGAATATTATAGACGGAGTTTCTAAAAAAAATCTACCAAAATCAGTAAAGGACGATTTTTTATGACTTGGGAAGAAGATCAAGAATCAGTTTTCATGCGTTTCCGTGGTGAAGATAGACAGAAATTACTTTCCATTTGAGTGTTCGCTATTTGGAAACGGTTTTCGGAAAATGAATCCTGACAGGTCGTGGAAAGTGAAGCTGGAAACTACTTTTCTAGCGTAATTTTCAGGCAGGCTAAAAAAAAGTGGAAGAACATGGCTGCATTTGGGATAGAGAATTTATGGGGTACAAATAAAGAGGACCAGTTCCTGTTCCAAAGTGCCGGTGCAAGCTACATAGTGGCCCAGAAACAAAGACGTTTTCCACTAATTTTGTGCTCTTTCGTTTTCGCTTTCCACCTGTTTTCGAGACGTGCGACCGAGTATAAGTGTTTCGGGGAAAACCACCCTGAAAACTACCGCTATTTTGACGTGAATTTTTCAAATCCGCTTGTTTTCTGCTATATTAGACGATCCATTTGAAAACGAAGAAAATTGATCTATTTGTAAAAAAAAAATTTAATGAAAGTGGAGACGCTTTGAATATGTGTTAACTACAATTGTGCTACATATTATGAGGTAACAATTGTTTTCTTAATGTTTCCTTTTCAGCAGGTCCAACTGTACACTGATATCTAACAATCGTGTTTTAAATTTAAAAGTATTTGAAAATTTAGGTTTAGATTATTAACTTCAGGCTGGGTACTGTAGTACGAAAAGTCCCAAAGACTAAGAGGGCCTTGGACGTAGGGGGGGGGGGGGAGACAAAATAATACCTAAAAGTTCGCGAGAATTTACTCAAGATCTCAAGTTTCTCGATGATCGGCAATCACAGGGCCATGAGAGGAGGCAGGGCTTATCCAAATTCTTAGCAGGAATGTACTTAACAACTTCTTAAAGTTTCTTGGCGATCGGATGAACAGTGTAGTAATGCATACAGGACACGCACACAGATATAGCCCACACTTTTTTTTGTCTTTTTTTTTATTCAATTTGGTTTATGTTCTTTCCACACTTGGATTATTGATTAATTTTATTTCTTTTTATCTTCTGTTTAATGCAACTCTTTACTTCTCTTGAACTTTTTCTGGTTGAAGTTTTTGAAACAAATTTTGTTCGTCTTTAATGAATATATTTTTTATTGGTTATTAAAATGAATATTTGTCATGCTTTTTCCTGTTTTCCTCCTTAAGAATAAAGATTTCGGCTTGGTATTTATACTTAGGACAAAATTATAATAATGGCTGTAGCATATAACTTTGGATTGATGAATACAGGGAACATCATTCAAATACAGTTTTGGCACAATTTTTGGGTTTCGGTAGGGTTGAAGCCATTCTAGCCCACATCATATTTCAGCCCTTAGTATAGACAAATAATAAGCGACCATCCCACTCAAGATGCCCTGGAAGTTCCTACTTATGTCCTTAACCCGTTCCTAAGATGTCGCAGATGCACCCTTTTGACAATCTTGGCTGCCCATAGTGTTTTTTAATTTGGTTTACCATCCCATAATTATGCCCTGAAAATTTCAACTTACTACCTTCTAGTTATTCCAGAGATATTGCTGATGCAACTTTTTGACAACCTGGATGAACATCGAATCGCTTCAAAGTCACAAAAAAAGGGAAACAAATGTGAGTATTAAGACAACAATAAACGGTTAACGTCAGAACCCTATATCTCGAAAAAAATCGCGGAATTTCGGAGCTAGTTCAGCTCCGGAATTCGAATTTACTAGCTCAGCAATATTGGGCCATGCAATTGGGATTGCACAGAACATGGCATTGATACTTTCAACTAAGTGTACAGCGGCCTCAAGTGGAGACGGAAAACTTGTAGCTAGCTCAGTTGCGCCGTCTATGAAATGCTATTCGAATCGATGCCTTTGCCATTTGCTGTCTCTACAGACAGAAGAAGCCTGCAAACAGAGATTTTTCTGTTGATACTAGTTATATCTCATATAAAACATCGGCTGACTTGGCAGCATTTTCCCCGGCCAATTCCTGAATGGGCAGATACTTCATGTGATCTGAGCTTCAAGGAGGAATCACTTGACGTACTAAACACATATTACGAAAGCTCTGTCATTCACGATTGAACTGGAAGATCTGTCAACACTATAGGCAATGCACGCGTCAAGAATGCTACAAGTCAGATGTCTGTGTTGAAAATAACGACTAAGATTATTTTTGATCATTTGCACATATGTATTTGAAGCGTTCATTTACTACAAATTAGAACATTCTATCACCTATTTTTTCCAGTTATCCACGTTCAAACTTATTCCCGTGAAGTTGATCGGCAGTAGTAGTAATCAATGTTATACTTTGCTTGCAGGTATAGCAATCTCCATGCTATTTGCTTGCAGGTATAGGAATTTCTATACTATTTGCCAGGACGTATACACCTTTTCAAAGAGAGTGAGTATCCTCTCACATGGCCTTATACTTCTACGAGACATATAGGTAATACTTCTACAAGACATATACACCTTTTCAAAGAGAGTGAGTACAACTTGATTGGTGATTGGGATTTGAATAAAAGGAATAGTTTTCTTTACAATTCATATTAGTAAGAGAATTGAATTCAAAGAGAATAGTTTATTTGAGAAGATATTAGTAGAGAAAAATGAGTGGTGCATTTACATTATTGGAGATTAATGATAGAGCCGACAACAGCAGCAACGATACACGAGTACCCAATGTGGCTGTGGAAATAACCGCTGGCTGTAGACTATGTCTTGAATGGGACACTATGTATGCTAGATACGTGATATCATTAAGCAAATTTAAACAGGAGGAGCAACTATGTTTTGCTGGAAAAGTGAATATTCTCCATATAAATAAACTTCGGTCAGCATTAGATGTCCTATCGAAATATATTGATGAGAACAAAATGCATCAGTGAATATTATTATTGTAATTATATTCAATAAAATCGTTTCTAAATCAAAGGTATTTTTCTTTCTATAGTAGACTAGCGTATATTTTTTAGAGTAGAAAAAATTCTGGTTAGTCTGAAGTTGGTTGTGAGTGTTAGGACTAAAAAAAAAAATGGATAGATTCGAGAAAGAGCAAATCATAGGGAATCTTGTTCTTATGGAAAAACGTTTGATTCTAGATGACGATTTTCTAGAGCTGTCTATTCAAAGGAAGATATTTTCTCGGGGAATGCTTGTCGATATAATGAAAACTGATTCTCCATCATTATACTATTGTATGAAGCTTCTATGTCGTGGTCCAAATGCATTTATACAATTTATTGATATATTGATCACGACACGGCAAAATGATATTGTGGATATGCTTTTAAACATTAGTTTAGAAATTTAGGACTTTTTTCATAAGAAAGATGGTGCTCAAGGATGATTTACTCCTCTCTCTCTCTCAGACAATTTTTTGTTGTTGCTAGCTCAGTTTCATTGTGGCAGTGAGAGTGACAACACATGACAAAGTGTTCCATACATGTCCCCTATGTATGTACACACTGGGCAGCTGGTCATCATGTGAGAATTGTACAATGATTGATGAGTATGATGAAAAGTGTAGATTATGCAACCCGTGTAAATTGCACAGAGAATATGCTGTACAAATTAAAGGTTGTAATTCCTGTCTTGAAGAGGTATGTGACTCTCATCCTAGAGGCCACCTATGCTCCAATTGTCACTATGATAAATGTAATCAGTGGGAGAATACATATCCCGGTATGATTGGAAAGAATCCTAACCGTGATTTTAGTTTATTGCTACGAGATTGGTATCGTCGTGGTTTTAGATTGTTCTGGGAGGAGGAACCGGGTCAGCGATTTAACTGTTGGAACAACAAAAGAATATGGTTTCTACGTCATCGTTGTGAAGACAATGGGTGTTACGATTATAAACCCACTGATTTTTATTTGGCTCTGACGGAATGTGATTCAACACTTGAGGACACTGTTTGTGAAATTGCTTCAAATAAGCAAATTGAAACATGTGAATTCTATAGAATGAATGAGAATAGTATCATTGACTATACAAAGAGATATGACAAGAGTGAAGTCACGCTCTACTGTAGAAAATGTGACCCTGACATTGCAGTACATCAGGATCAGTACACTGTGAATTCAGATAATCTACCTGCACTAGTTGTTGTCGACAAATACCTATACCTAGTAGAAGATGAAATCTAAAGAGTAGAAAAGTCGTTTTATCATGTATATAAATTTTTTTTTATTAATAAACAATTTCACATACATTTTTAGAACATTTTATTCGTAGGGTACTAAAATCAATATTAAATACGCTTGTAAGTATATTTTCCACTAGAAAGTCGTTCAATCGAGGTAAGTCAACGTAGATGTTAAGAAACTGCTTGTAGGTATAGCCACGACATCTGAACATGAAAAAGAGTAGTGCATGAAAGCCACATGTCTTAGTCGCTAAATCCTGTACTCTTCGTTGATTTTGAATAATGGTTTTCCCACTGCTTTCAATAAAGTTGCTGATGTATGGAGCGTAGAATTTATACGATAGGCCAAGAGGATCAAAAAATTCAATATTCTTCGCTGTTTGAAAGATGCATAGCCAATGACCAGTCTTCAAAGTCGATGGACTGCTATTAACAATGATTAGGGTATTGTTAACACTTGGAATTTTTTCAATGAAGTCCGAAGGTATGCAATAGATCTTGTACTGGGACATGTATGGATCCATACTAAATACGTTGATTATTTGATTTGTGTTCATGGTGCTAGGTCTAGTAGAACACTGCCGTCGGGTGTGATTTCCCAATAGGTTTCAAATTGACTCAGTGATATTAGCGTGATACTCTCAGTCAGAGCATCGGCAAATGTACACTCTAAACGTACATTCCCTGTTCGTACTATGCTCATATCCCGAGTCCCTGACAAGTCCAAAACAATAACCCCATGATTTTTTGAAAACATTGAATCGGTTATTCCATTTTCAAATAGTTGAGTCATGATCTAGGGATTGCATGGTCAACTCGTACAGAGTTCTATAGGATTTTTTGTCAAATGATAGAGTGTACAGTGGAATACCATTCACTTTGCACACAAGGCTAGATAGACCGAAAAAATTAAAATCATGGGGGGATTCAGTCCAGGATCCAACGGCACTGCCACTCTTCACAAACGCCAAAGCCAATTTTGATGGGATTTCTCCATTGATAAATGATAAATCGCTATAGCTACGAGAGCCGGTGGCCATGTGACGTTGATTGGTGATTGTATGGGGGACAAGAAGTTTAATGTTGTTACCATTGGCTCTTAGCTTTTCCACTGCCAATGCAACAGAGCTCATAACCTGTTGTTTTCGGACGTGGAGAATTGCCGATGTGATAATGACATTTGCATCGGGTGCTGCAGGAAGTGTTTTTCTCAAAATGAAATTCGATGGGGCCATCTGTAACTTTATGTCAATCTTGACATTGGGGGGTAGCCATTGGGATATATTGAATATCTCATGATTTAATTTTCCAACCAGGTGATACTCCTGGGTCACTGCAGTAGTCAACTCACCGTCAGTATCAACACCTGATCGATATTCATAGCCCAATGATTGTCCTCTCGACTCCTTGTATGCCTTTGGTGTCATCATCATAAATTGTATGTAGCTTGCATAGTTTGATAAATTATTGCTAATGCTCACCAAAGTACCATTAATAAATACATTAATTTGTTTGAATAGGTTGTGTAGAATATAGTTTTCGTAGGAGAGACCATCGCCAGCATTTGGAGTTGTATTATCTGAATTTTTCTTCACCGCAACATTTAAATCAATAAATGTTGATGACAAATCAATGAAATAATCTTCATTGGAAAATATTTGAAAGTGTATATTTTCCGAGAGGGGTTGTTGGGGGTGAAATTGTTCATAGTAGCCATACTTGACACTGACATCAACATTTTCAGCATTGAATAGATTCAATGAGGAACTGATTGATGGATATGATTCCTTGTGGGGGAGATAAGTCATCTTAAGAGAAGAAATCCTTCTTTGATCTAACAATCTTTTTCTTTTTCTTCTTCTGCTTATTGGTCTTCCTTGTTTTATTCCTCAAAGTCCTTGTTGATGTCCTTCGCTTCCCGCCTGGGTGGAGACTGATGAGTGAATGACGTGCACGCATCCTTTTCAATCCCTCTCCATTTTGTCGAGATTTTAATTGCTCACCAACGGCTCTTGCTGAAGATCTAATATTTTCCTTAACACTCCTCTTGAAATTCTTGCCCGACCCCCAGTCCTGTAGTGTGGAGGCAGCAAAATTTGATGCAGCAGGTACAAGATATTTTCTGGCAAGGGGTAGTGCAGAGCGAAATAGCCTAGCAAACCAGCTACCAAGACCATAGCCAGACATTGTAGTACGACCCTTGTGGTAGTCCAATCCATTGCCTATTTGACGTGGACTCAAAGCACCAACATAACAATCGATATCGGGACCGACAAATGGAATTCTTCTATTGTTCATTTTAGGTGATTGTGCTGTCGCTGACAATGGGTCGAAAATGACAAATAATCACTGCTAAGCCTTTTGTTATTGCTAGAGGATCATCCAATTCACTTCTTAGTGTTAACTGACAGAGTTCCAAATACGAAGTGTTTACAGGAACATACTGAAGATGCTTTATATTATAGTGATGAACAAGTTCATGAGTTGTTTTTCGTTCAAGAACACGTAGGAGGGGGACATTTGAATTACCGACTCTCGACGTTTCCACAAAGGATGCATAGAGAAATATGCAAGAGTCCGAGGCGAAACCAGGTGGATAATCAGCAAAAATAACTTGATCCATCCCGTAAACGGTGCCAGCATTTTTCCCATTGATCGTATTCTGTTTAAAGCCAAGAACGTCTCTCAGATTATCACTGAGAATAATTATTTCAGTGTCAACAGGTGAGGTAATGTAAATCCTATCATGTTCCAATGAATAATTAAAATGGAATGTACCATTCCTACGATATGAGATTTTTCTATTGATTGTACGACACAAATCTGTCATATTATCGTATTCAATATATTTCAATTTGGATATTCGCTAGATTTAAGTGCTTCAACCCATTCATGGTCGGCAAAGAGTGTCCAATCGAATGGTATAACCTTCATATCATACACATGATCCTTTCTCAGGATGTCATAGGTATTTTTGAGAATACAGTCGACAAGAGCCACTTCATACGCACCGTCAAATTTGATGGCGGGGGAGAGTTTTGTCCAAAAATCACTTGTCGTATTCAAGTCGTTGTAGAGAGGATCGGAAACGTTGGACATGAAAGTTACATAGAAAAATTTGGGCATTGTCAATATCTTCAACACCGATCCAAGAATCAAAATCAGAGTTGTATCCTAGCCACCGAACAAGTAACTGTTTCTTACCCCTGCGAGTACGAGTCTTTAATATCTTCAATTTGATAGATTTCACTATTATTTTTAACTTTTTGTAGTTCATAGTCATAAAAGCCGCCGAGAATCTCTTCATCTTTGGTATCACGCAGGCGATAAGTTATGGGTTTGGTGTCTAGGATTTTTGCCACTTTAAAAAGTTCTGTGGACCACAAGTAATTCCCCTTTTCAAAACATTAGTTGTTCTATTAATTCGAACAGTATCACCAACATTGAATTTATTTTTCTTCTTGACAGTCGTTTCATTGGAATATTGTTTAAGAAAAGTGTCAATTGTATCATGATCAGAATGATGAACTTCCGTTGGCGTAGAGTTGGACAATGATCGATGAGGTCGTTGATTATAAATCAACATGATTTTATCTAGATCATGAATAAAAGCCGATGTATTTTTCAATGTACAATATCTTGAAATTAAAAGTCGAATAGTTCTTATCAATCGTTCGGCCAATGCAGCCTTTATAGGACTATGACTATGATAGAGCAGTGTACTATATTTCTCTAGTACTTTTGCAACATAGGGATTAACAAATTCACTACCGCGATCCGTTTGAATTTTTTTATATGAATCCTGTTCGAGAATACTTTCAATGGCCTGAGCAACTTCAACACCTCTCTTCGAGCGCAATGGAATTGCATATGCATAGCGACTAAAAACACTGATTGCAAGTAGAATGTACTTGTATGGTGTTTTGTGACGTCGTTGAATCTCATCTAGAGTCAGGAGATCTGCTTGCATTATATGCAATGGGTAAAAGGCTTTAGTTTTTCGATATTGATTGGCACGAAGTCTATGATTTCTATGCAGAGTGTAACTTGATTCATTTTGTAGATAGTCTTGTACACTTTTAGTGTGAACACCCGTGACCTTGGAAAGTGGTGGGGGAACTTAAACTCCACACCTCGCCAATATTTTCATAAACACCTTTCAGAACTTCAACAATTTTGAACGTACACGTTGTGTAACGTCCGCTACCCTTTTGTATACTGGATGGTGATGGTGACATGATACGTCTTCGCTTTTTCCTCGCCACCATTGTCAAGTTTTTTCCACTAGGTGTGCTAGTATTTTCCAAGATTGATTTAAAATCTTCTTCTTCTTCTTCTTCATGTTCATATTTTAATGGTGTCAATGTTGTTGATGATGATGATGCATGTTCATTTAATTTTTTTAGAATTTGTCTATTGCTAATAAGACTTTTGGGGAAGTTTAATGTATTTAGAAAGTTGTATAGATGAGCGTTAAATGAAAATAGTCCTTTACGATTTGTAACCATGTCATAGATTAAATCAAGTAGATTATAGCTCTTGCCCTGAATTATAATCCCTTTCTCATTGCTCTCAACTTGAATATGATCTTCACCAATTTCCATGAGATAGGTTAGGAGTCGTTTACTTTGTTCACGATATGAGTGGGGCATTAGATTTCCAATGTTCAATACCATTGAATCCAATTCCTCCTTCTTTAATTGTGTTCCAGCAGACTCTTGAGAAGATGATTCTTTTTTGTGATCAATACCAGCAGCAGCAGCAGTGGGCTTCGACCGATAGGACTTATGTTTGTCCACTCGGCGAAGTGCATCTTGAAGTAAAAGCAGTTTTTTATCATCCTCAATATTTTCATTGTCAAGGAATTTACTCAGATTGTTCTCAAAGTGTTCCACGGGTGAGAGAGCGAGTTCTATTGGAGTAAATTTATAGGGTTTTGCCATCTAGAGAAAACTGTTTACAAGTCCTGCAATTATTGGCAGTAAAAGTGTGAAAAAGCTACCGCCCGCCAGAAGAAGTCGTTTCATTTTAAAATTCTTTCCTTTCTTTTTGGAGGCCAATGTACGTACAATGGAACGATGTTGCTTTGCCTGTTGCTTAACTACTTCTGGCAGTTGAACATTACCCTCGGTCAAATTTAAACAAAGTTCAGATATTAGATTAATGAAATCATTGTCAATACCATGTTTGAGTATGGCTTTCCTAAGCGGAGGTTTTGAAGTGCTTAGAACTGAAAACATATGTCTATTTTCATGTAGTTTCTTCAGTGTCATGATAGCGACTAATAGGTCTTTTTAGTGTTCACTGGGAGATATACTGTAATTTCATTGTCGAAAATATCTGTGACTACACGCAGATCCTCGGGTGTATTTTGATTAAGATCCAATAGGATATAGCCGTAGGGTTTATTAGTTGCCTGATTGTATGCTGAGAGCAGAAATTTAGGGGAACCTGGATAGATTTGTTTATTGAGGGTTATTAGCGAGCTAGAATCACGAACAACTCTGTAGATGATATAGTAGGTGCAGTTCAATGCAAGTGTTCGCATACATTTGCTCTGATGAAAGAGATTGTGTAGAGCCAGAGTAACGGAAATCTGTTCATGATGAGAGCGAACAGTGAACAATTGCAGCATTTCCTGGGACCATTGTTCAATAGATTCAGCCAGATCGTCAAAGATCAGCCAAGAGTTTGGTTCAATAATGCTGAAAACATCAAGTCCCTGTATGAATTGTATCTGCACCAAACCCGTGGTGGCAGCGATTGCTTGTATTTTATCGTATGACTCCTGCCAAATACTGTAACAATAGTAGATTTTTTTCAGCTTTTCCACAAACATTTTATCGCAATTTTTAATTATTTTAGTTAAGAGTGTTGTTTTGCCCGACATTGACGGCCCACACAGAAACGATCTGAATGGTGTTTTAAATTGATACATGTTCCCTTCAATAGTTCACTCGGACAACTAACTGTAGACCATAGTTGTCTAATGACTAAATAATTTCCCTACTCCGTTCAAGAATAATAATAATAATAAGAAGAAGACGAATAAAGAATCATATTTTCTTTTATTATATGCATAAAAAAGTAACAATACTTAAAAAAAATACTACATTGAAAAAAAAGCACATTAAACATGAAAAAAATACACTTCTTTTAATTTATTTATGATAAAAAATACAACATTTTCATAGGCACAGAGAGAGAAAAACACTTAAATAAATACTTTTTTTTGTTTATTTATAGAAAAAAATACAACATTAGAATAAAGCACTTTAAATAATATCACTTTTTTTTAATGAAACATGTATATTTACAAAAAAATCTGCTCTAAGTAAAAAAAAGATAACTTTGATAGTGGCGGTGCGCCCCCCACTGGCGGCCGCCCCCCCCCCCCCCGGGCCGCGAGGCTCCCCCAAAGGTTTTAGGAAAAAATTTACTGGACTTTATTCAAACCGAGACTTTCCCTATGGATAACACATTCGGCCCGGTCTGAAGTTAAATAGTGCCCAAGGGGGAGGGTAGTCACACCGTCTTGACAAACATAGACCTTGTCGGAGATGGTACTCATGGCAATTTTTTCTACATTTACAGTAAAGTTCCTGTAGTTGAGAGAACGAATTGCCAGCAATTTGGCTCGTGGAATTGTATTTTGAACAATACAATTCCTATAAATGTCCATGTTGAAATTCTTATCCACATAGCGCGTGGGTACTCCTTTGCAACGTTTCTTGATTTCCTCGTCGTGTGTCTGTATAAAGTACACCTTCGGACTTACAAACATACCACGGGAAATCATGTCGCTTCCCGTTTCTGATTTAAAAAATAAAAGCTGATTTGGCGCCCGGCGTTTCACTAGCTCTGGGTAAAGCCCACTCCAATTGGTGTAGTCCATCCGTGAGCTGATAATTTCACCGTGCGCCAAATCATCAATTAGATTTGGGGTTTTTACTTTTAACAGTAGAGAATCTGTGTCCCCGTAGCAGACCTCTACTTGCCCCTTTTCCGGCCACTGTACCCTAGCCACATTGTAGTAGAATTCCAACATGAGCTTTTTAGAGATCTCCAAGATCGCACTGCCTGCAGCAATATTTTTATTTAATACAATGCGTCTTTTTTTTCTATTCAATAGTACCATGTCCGGGCCAATGATTGTGAAGGAAGTGTAATTTGGATCGGCAATAATTCGAGCACATTGTTCAGGATCGGTCACGACGTCACAACGATTCCTATTGCGAACACTCTCACACATTTTACCGAAAGCCGAATTCAAAATGAGCTTATAAATTTTTTTTTCGGCTTTCGTTTGTGCTTCAGAACGTTTCTAGACAAAAGTGTCAACAAACGTTTTTAGATATGGTTTTTGGCTAAACTGGAGCGCTCTGTGAACCTTTGTGACGTTGAAACCGTTGTTGCACATCCATTTTAAAGTCACATGATTTACAACAACATTTTTTTTCGGCAGAAGGTCAGCAATAAGTTTTTGTTTTGAAGGTGACCAATGCAATCCGTCCACCTCGACTAAACGCCTATTGCGAGGGCTCAAAGAGTCCTTAGTCACAGGTCTATTGATGCACGGGAAAACAAAATCCTTTACTGAATCGTGAAGGTCGACTGGTATCTCCCCATCAATTTCAAAAAACCATCCAACCGGTCCATTCTCCTCAACACTGTCAATGTTGGGGAAATGGGGAGCTTGAGGGTCATTGAGCCATTTATAGTCACCACAAGGTAGCGCATAATGGGACATGGCCGAGGGGTAGAGAGAATTCATATCAAGGAAAACTGCATCCGATATTGTCCCCGTCTTCTCTCCAGTTGGATCAGTTTCCAAGATACGATCCCCGTGAAAAACATATCCACCCCTCATTGACCTTTCGATGAACAGATGCTGATCGATGTCTGTGATTAGCCCAATTTTTTCCCCACTAATTTTTAGGATGAGGTCCATCACCAGATGAGAAGATGAAAAATAATAGCCCAAATCAAGATTAAATTCCCCATAGATTTTGTCCGTATTTTTACACATAATGTCTAACAAAGTTAACACATCACTCGACAAATACAGCTTGCAGTAGTCAAACCCATTTTTACACCCTCCCTCTGCCCACACTTTTTTAGCAAAACTGTATTCATCGGGGGTGCACCTACGATCATGTAGACTGTCGTGAAACGATTCAATCGAAGGAATAGTTTCCTCGGCGAATCTCGACATGGAACAATTATAATCATAAGGATATATGCCCTTGACCGTCAACAAATCATATAAATCATTTGGAAATTGTTGCTTGAGAAGGGGGAAAGCGTTGCAGCCGTCATCGTTTTTCTGCACTTGAATTAATTCGCTCAATGATTTGGGGAAAAAACTGTAGGAATCTAAAAAGCGAATTTTATTTGTGTACTCAATTTCGTCTTCAGCAAATTTCCACATAAATTCCAAAACAAGCAACTTTTCCGATGATTTAGGAATGATTTTGTAGGAAAAGCTGTCTATCACCCATGCATCATCCACTGTTCCATTTCTTTGAAGATGTGCCATTGCTGGTAGCACATACTTCAGATCGTAGTTAGAGTTATGTATAAAAACCGGAAGAAAGAGTTGCTGTTTAATTTTTAAATTACATGAATTGTGAGCCCACCCCCGAAAGTTACTTTTTCCCGTTGAATTGGGATCAATAAGGTGATTTTGATCCTGGACTGCGTCTTTTGGGGCAAGAACACCCCTACAAACCCAACAAATTGTCCCCTTTTCTAGTGCCAGTTGCTCTTTATCTGATAATGTCATTGGGTAGTTGGTGTGACGCAATCGTGAAATTGCGGCGTTTGCTGTTTTTATTAAAGATATCAATAACTTTTCCATACTACCCTCCTCATCCATAGCCAAAAAAAACTCAACTGCATTTTATTATTGGAATCGCGACGGGCATGCGCATAGGAACACGCAACTAGTTTGTGTTCCTTGACTATATTTGGCCTTGATGGGTCTGATACCTCCACCAGTCTTGATTCACAATCTAAAGATACTTTATCAACTTGTAGCAGGGAATTTTGGAAATTTTTAAATTGTAAAGTATCTTTGCCTTCTGCCGGCATTTCAATTCTTTGATTGCCATGAATTTTGCAATGGCTCATTTGATCCGAGAATGTTTGTTCATTTCGAAATGGGAAAAGGCACATGGGGCAATAGAAATGTTCCCCTTTCTTCACACCTTGAGATAAGAGTCGACTTATAGCTGTAACAGGGAAAAAATGACCGTAGGAATTTACATCTTTGGGAGGCTCGTAAATAACCCAAACCCAATTTTTAACATTATCTACTGACGGTGTCCTCACTGAATACAAAACCCCTTTTTTATTTCGTTTCTTTCCCTCATTTACAAATTCCGTGTCATACTGGAGAACAACCACCCCCAACCCAAGATTTTCATTTGCCTTCAAATATGGTTATTTCTTTCAAGGACACCGGATACTTCCCCTCTAAACAATCAAAATTTACTTTAGGGAAATTTTTCCGCCGTTACGTGCAAGTCCGTCGAGATTTTTCATTGATGAATCATTTTTTAATGTTTTATGGGCTGCTGCTAAAAATGCATATTTAAAGCATTGCAGCCCCGTTTCAAAATTGAAACCTTGAACTCCTCCTGTAGCCGACAAATCTGGGTGGCATTTTATTCGTCGACTACTACCCGCCCCCCTTAAAATAAAGTTTTTTTTTTAAATCTACTGAGATTCAGATCCATGTGTTCAATGTATAAAATTGTGGACCCACTTCCCCACTCATTAAACGTGTCCAAAGTCAATATTAATTTATTTACCCAGTTGAAAAAGTTATTCTCAAATTCATTTAGACCAGGGTAAAAAGTCTGGTTGCCAGTTGAAAAATGAAAATAAAAAATATCCCCAGATGTTCCCTTTTGTAAATAAACTTTTTGATTTACTGATGCTTTTACCCCCCCTTGACCCCCCCAATTCTGAATCTGAATCTCAATTTGTGCTCGAATTCTGTCGATGTAGCTATGGAGAACATTCACAGGGCCAGTTAAAATAATGCTCCCGTCAATCACGTTTTCCTCGGGAGGGTTAAAATCTACCCTATATGTTTGTAAGTGACTTAGAGCAGACTCTAACAAATAAAATTCACGTAATTCCGGGGACATGACACTATTTTCATGTCCTGCACCTATTTGCACAGGACTCAATTCACTAATTATAAAACTATCGTCAAAAATATCCCCGGAAAAATTAGATCCAACAATTTGCATTGCTATATTACTACTACTACTACTATTATCACTAGGTGTATCATTAAGGAGAATGGAGGGGGGTGACATAGAATTGTCAATAACACCATCCCCCGTCTGTTCAATTGCATTAGATGGAGATGGCATAAAGTCCCCTAGGCTAGTTAGCATGTCTTCCAGTGTGTTTGGGGACAATTGATCAAGCCAGACTGTATTGTCCTGTGACGTAATTTCTATATGAGGATCCAGTTCAGTTGCACTACTAACATCACCTAAATGCTCACGTATGAATCTATCTACCCATTCTGGATCCTCTATCATATCAAAGTCACAAGTTAAATCATCTACGCTAGCCATATCCCCAAAAACATCATTAAGAAAACCTCTATGCCATTCCATATTGTCTAGGACTAATGCTGATGGTTCGTCTCTGAACTCCACTGGTGGTGTTAGAATTGGTTCAGTAAATGCTGATGTTTCATCGCCCAATGGCGGTGGTATTTCATTAATCTAAAAAAAGGGGCTTATTAAAAATGTGAAATAACCATTATTTTTATAAAGTTAATAAACTATGTCAATTTTTCATAGTCATTGTCCCACCACCTGAACAATTAAAAGAAAAAAAAAGTTACATTGGCATATGTCTTTCATAATGACAACTGAACATGTTAAAAATATATTTGGTTTAGTCAGGAAAATGAAGTCTTATTCTTAGAGGATAAGTTAGAACAAGAGAATGATATATAAAACTAATAGTTTTATTCGAAAAAAAAATATAATTTTCAGAAGGAAAATCCAAAATAGAGATCCAACTCTAGTGCCTGTCCCTCTTGATTGTAATTCTCAATAAAACCCGACCATCGTTCAACCGAGGCAGTATGTTCTATGAAGCATTGCTCTTCAGCCTCGGTTAATGGGCATGCATCCCATACATTGGTTGCTGGTGTTGATGTAACTTTCTCCCTTTTCTCGACAATCCGAATTTTCCTATGTCGCTTGGCGACGGATTTGAATGAAGTGCTAGTAGCAGTAAACCTGGACTAAATAAATCATTGTAAGAGAAGAACTTTTTTCTCCTTCCATATCAACAATTAAAGTGCCCCCCCCCCCCGGAATTAAAGTGTCTTTGCGTAACGCCTCCATTTTGTTTCTCCCTGCACGAACAAGAAAGTAATAAATTTTGATTTTGCTCGTGATTACACGCATGATACTGCCGTAAAATTTGCCCTGAGAACCCCGATGGCGACTCTTGCAACAACTATGATTATTAACTGAATAAGATAATAATGAAAATGATTAGTGCAATTTGTGCTTCACTAATCATAACAATTGTTTTTACTAAATTCATGGAGATTGAATTTCTGGTTGTTAACGCATAATTCCTGACAAAAATTTTGATTAATGGATATCAGCTTGCTTTTGATAGTAAGCGATGTTTTTGCTTCTTCGTGATTGAAACCTATTGAGAGTGGTTTTACTAGTTCCACAGGACACAATTTTTTCTTTTGAAAGGAAAAGTTTTTAAAAATTTACAAACGATTTAAGAATTAAAGCTTAGGTAAATAGCCCCCCCCCCCCCCCCCGATGACGAATCTTGTACCAACTTTCATTATTAAAGTAGCCTTCACTGTTATCTTTCTTTTGATTGTTTCAAAAAT
The DNA here is from genome assembly GCA_027921565.1 of Artemia sinica. Lineage (NCBI taxonomy): Eukaryota > Metazoa > Arthropoda > Branchiopoda > Anostraca > Artemiidae > Artemia > Artemia sinica. Next base: position 73,873,686 of record CM051257.1, on the reverse strand, counting down.
TATGAAGTTCTTCAAACATTACCCGGAACACACTCTAGAATTACACTGTGTACGATCTGACAGAAACTGATTTCCCTTTGTGGGTTCGGTTATGATTTGCTTGTTCTGAGTGAGAAAAACTACGATGCATGTATATATTAATTGTCTATCGGATATATAGAGATGGTTAGGGGGTTAGGTATTTAATATAATAAGTTCTACGCGGCCTGCTTTCTTTTTTTTCTACAATATTATCATCATGTTTTGATATATTTCATTAGGATTAATATAACTTCACTTCTTTGAATGTGTTTCGTTTAACAGACAAGTACCCAGTATTCCATTTTGTCAGTGGTGCCGCGTTGAACTTCAGAAATAGGAGCTAATTAGTTAACACAAAAATTTAAACATTAAAAATCGGTTGAATATCGAGGACAAATATGCAAAAAAAAGTTACTTATTGTTCTAATTGAACCATCCTTGTGTTTCAGACGTCGTTCATAAAGAATTAATTGAAAACACTTTTTCTACAAAATAAGTTTTTCAAAGAAAATTCAAGCATAGATGAAGCTGACAGGCCTATAAAATTGTAACACCCAGAAGGCTTCTGTATCTCATTATCCCAAATATATGCATGCTAATTCAGTTATATTGTGCCGCAAATTCTTACACGTCAATCGCGAAATAGCATTATTCACCGCAAGCATATAAGGAGTCGATTTACTAAATTATTAAAATATTTTCAGAATATCTATTTAAAAACTTACGCCGAAAATCACAGCTAGGTCGCCAGATTCCTTCTCTCCTTCGGAATGCGGTGCGAGGCGAATTACACTTGGTCTGATTGCATTCAATGATTCGATTAATCCTGTCTCGGTGTTATCCTGAGCTTCATCCAATTTTGCACGTTTTTGCTGCGATGGCTGATCAACAGCATTCTAAAATAAAAATCATTTTCACTTTTCAAACTATTTAGCTTATGAGAGGGCACTGCCCCTTCAATATCACAGTACCAAACTCCCAAAAGTTGAAAAAATGACACAATTTAATTAGCTAGTTAAATTCTTACTTATTCAGAATATTAATGGAGGGCGCTGGGCCTTTCAATTCCATTGTACCAAACACAAAAAGTTGACGATTATAGATCTTTCTTTTATGCAAAGCTTTTAAAACTTTATATACCTAAATCGCGAAATACTTAAAATCACAGAAAAAAGGAAGAAAGAAGACTCCTAGACATAACCTAAACCAAAAAATTATTAAGTATATGAAGGGGGTCGCCATCTAGTCAATATCTCACCCCTTTACGCTAAAGTTTTTTTTTAGCACTTTCAAAAGAGGTATCTATTCTAATTAACCGGCCTTTGTGATTCAAGAGTTCGTGATTTGAACAAAATTCGAACTTTAGCGTAAAGAGCGAGGTATTGACTAGGGGTAAACTCCTTAATACATGTGATAAAAACATATAAATATAGAAGTTTCGTTATGTAAGTTAATTCATAACTCAATTTTGAGAAAGCCATTTAGCCAACAAATTTGTAAACATGCTCTTAATCAGATAGTGAGAAAACATCCCTTTTCAGGTAGAAGAACGTAAAGCGATTTGATTATTTTATTGGTGAAACTACCCGCCCTGTTTGAATATTAACACCCTTTTCAGGTGGAAGGATGAAAAGCGATTTGATTATTTTATAGCGAAACTGACTGGCCCTGTTTTGAATATTTACCGAAATTTGAAAAAAAGTGACTTTTTAATTAGAATAGGAAGCTTTTTTGAAAGTGCTAACAGCTTTAGCGTAAAGAGCATTATATTGAGGAGGGGGTGACCCTTCATATCCGGATTAAATCTGCCGAAACTAATATGCAAATTCTATTTTAATTTTTCATATACAATGAGCCAAAATCGAAGTGAACCTGCCTCTTTTTTTTGAATATTTACTAAAATTGAAACACATGGACTGTTTAATTAACATAGGAAGCTTTTTAAAAGAGCTAACAACACGGTGAAAAAAAGCGTAAGCAAGGAAGGTAAAGGAAATTCTTCCTTAACTTAATGGCGAGACAAAAATAGATTTCTTTTTTTATTATAATATAAGAAAATTTTACTCACCAGAAGTCGCTTAGAAGATTCCATATCTCAATCAATGTAAATGATCGTAAAATATAGATATCGATAGAACGAATGAAGTATTCAAACTGTATAAAATTATAATTTGAAACTTGAATTTATACAAAAAAAATAACTGAATATATTAACACCTAAACAAGACACACTGGTTTTCTGACACGGATTTACCCTAAAAGGCATGTATACCATATATATTATGAAGTAGAAATCTAGTCTACATAAATTATGTCAGAACCTTGTCCTTCATAACATATTACGCAATTCCCAACTAGCACAAGATGGACCAGAAGTATAATACCATGTGAGGGAGTTCTGAATCTCTTTGAATAGGTGTAATGTCTTGTAGAAGTATTACCTATATGTCTTGTAGAAGTATAAGGCCATGTGAGAGGATACTCACTCTCTTTGAAAAGGTGTATACGTCCCGGCAAATAGTTTAGAAATTCCTATACCTGCAAGCAAACAGCATGGAGATTGCTATACCTGCAAGCAAAGTATAACATTGATTACTACTGGCAATGACATTTACGTTTCTCTATAATGACGGATGTATTCTAGGGTTAATGTGTTACTTGATGGGTTGTCTAAACAAACTGTTTTTGCTGAGTGTCTCCTGTTTTAGGAACTTCAAAACAATTAGTCCACAACGCACTACCTTTTCTGTGAAACAGTTAATCATTCGAAAATGTACACTTTTATAAGACTTAAAGAAAACACATCATTTTTCTTGGAATTTACATATAAGAAACAAAATACACAAGATAATCTACGCTCGATTGACAGAAAACAAACAACCCTAAACACTATTAAGGGACGAAATATTAACATAACAAAATTTTGATTAAAAATTAACACTAAAATACATTGTTTTACAACAAGATTGTATTAACTTCAGCTCAGAAATAAGTCAAATTTTGCTTTGGTTTCGAAAGAAGCATTTCGAAAGAAGTATGGTCTAGGTGTCGATTTCCTGACACCCGAGGAAACAAGTTTTGAGATGGACGAATATTCCTTTACGTTTTTTTTTCGTATCAGACAAATAATTCATTTCTTTAGCCGGCGCAATTTCGTTTAAAATAGATAAAAAGCTTCTTATTTATGAACTGGCAAATGTATATACATTCTATTGTTAAAGTTTCTTTCATTGACATTCAAACTAATCTTGTTTTTTTTTAATCTTCCCGAAAAATTTAGAGAATTCTGCTATAAACTCCCAAAAGTATGTATAATTTGTATCATAACTTACATGTTAGGGTGGTGATTGTGAATTAGTGTTTTCATTTGAAAAGCTGTGCATTTTCTTAACTGTTACGGTTCGTCCTATTTGGTTGTGAGACGAAATTGTTTGCTGAGTTTGTATAAAATTAAAAAAGCCTTGCATGAGCGCAGTTTGATTTGCTATTGTCTCTCTCAATGTTTTTTGTGTTTCTTCAAAAACGCTAAAAATCAATTTTCGTTCGTTATCCTGCCTTTCTATCGACTTCTGTAATGACTTCATTACTTCAAGCTGCTGTTCCAAAATTATTTCCAATTTAGATTCATTCTTCAATTTCAGTGAATTACCTAAAAGACAAAAGTTGAAAATCTACATTCTTAAAAGCAAAAAAAAAACAAATCTTAATTTATTTTCAGGCAAAGCAGATCGATAAAAGCTAGATTGTTAATATTAGTTTAACAATATTACTATTAGATACTATCTACAATATTATTATTATCTAATTTAATGATATTTTTGTTGAATTAGATATTTTAATATTACATCAAAATCATATAGTACGGAAAGAAGCTGAAGTGTGGAATTCATTCGAAGTCACTGCAAATCTTAGTATTCAAGCTAGCCCTCTCCTCCAAAAGTCTAGGTGAGCAAAGCCTTCCAACAAGGCTAAAATTGAAACATTAAAGTAGATATTTATATATCTAAAATAAAAGGGTATACCCTAGCCGATTCCGCTATAAAGTCGAATGAACTTGCTAACCCGGTGATATTCACTGGGAAAAACAGAGTATCGAAAAACAAAGAGAAGCAAAGAGAAATAGATGAGTTAATATAAAAGAATTTTATTAAGAGAGCAATCTTACTAAAAAGAAGGAAATCAAATTAGTTTTTGCTAAGCTTCTTTAGAATAATTCCTTTTGGGTTCTAATGTTATTGCCTTCTCAAAATCACCAGCTAAAATAATAATTTGTAAAATACACTTTTATTAGCGCGACAAAAAAATATGAAAAACTATTCATCTTTATTATTATAACTATTATATCTAACCATTATAAATTTTAAAACATTATTTTAATAATTTCAACTGCTTCAGCATTAATTCAAATTATTTTAAAAATTCCTAATTATTATTATAATTAACTATTAGCAAACCTCGCCACGCTCAAATGAAATAGGGTGAATCCCAAATTCTGTTAATTTTAAAGGAGGCTAACGACAAGGTTTCAAAGCTTTTGATCAGAAAAGCTTTCTTGAAACACATATTTCTGGTTGAAATCAAGCTGATAGTCCCACACAACATTGACCGGTGAATGTCCTAAATACCTTTTTTCTCCTTAGGTTTAGTCAGCGTTGCCAGTCAACTTTTTCAGTTTAATGCAACAAGTTTGGTTAAGCTCGGCTAGGTTAAGTTATGTTTTTAACCCATTTCTTATATTTATGACAAAATTTAACCTAAACTAACCTAACTTTAACTTTTACCATCATAGCTTGCGTAAGACTGAAAAAGCTGACTCGCAAAGCTAATTGAATCCAAGCAGGAAAAAAGGAATTTCGAAAATTCACCGGTGAATGTCGACATTAACCAGATTCCAGAAAATATCGATGGTATCTGGAATCAATGAGGCATAATACAGTATGTTCGAAATTTCCAAATTTTCTAGAATAACGACAGCAAATGATGATGACGATAGTCTCAAAAGGTGCAAAAAACTTAATTTTAATATATTGTCTGTTTATTCTTATAGCTATTGTTTTATTAACCGTCAAGCAAACAAAATATGAAAGACGGAGCATAAGGGAAAAAAAGTGGAAAGCACCTTCAACAAATTTTGAACCGATAGTCCCCAATCAGTTATATTTAATTACATCAGCTCTGAATTTTATATATCCCTTCATGAAGTAGTTTGATAAATATTAACAAAAATTCGAACAAAGAACATGCAATATTATCGGTGCGCGCAATATATATATATATATATATATATATATATATATATATATATATATATATATATATATATATATATATATATATATATATATATATATATATATATAATATATATATATATATATATATATATATATATATATATATATATATATATATATATATATATATAATATATATATATATATATATATATATATATATATATATATATATATATATATATATATATATATATATATATATATATATATATATATATATATATATATATATATATATATATATATATATATATATATATATATATATATATATATATATATATATATATATATATATATATATATATACATATATATGTATATATATGGCGCCGAGCCGATGAGGGAAGACCGGCGGCGGCGGGGCCAAAAACAGCGCGCCAAGCCGCAGATAAGATGTCGACGGCGCGCCGCCGGCGCGATCAATGTTGACCGCAAACATTAATGTTTCCATCAGTCTTTCTCAAATCACAGCTTAAATTTACAACAGATTCGAGCCTATTCATGAGTTCAAAAATTCACAAGTCGGCTGGAAACTGGTCTTCTTCGTTATTCATCAAGAGAAGTAGATATCTAGTGAAAACGAAATGACTATGGCGTTTCAGAAACCCTTGCATAATAGTTGAAGCATCTATTAGCTATGTATTCTTAACATAAATAATTATCAAAATTAGTAGTGTTTTTTCATCGAGCGTTACTGCATACAAAACTTCAAAAACCGTATCACAAAATTCGTCAGTTATCTGGGTAAAAACTTTGAATATAAGTTTTAACTTAGAAGCTTAATTTTTTCATAACGCCCTTTGCCTATATCTGTTTTGTCACCTTTAAAACAGTTGAAATGGGCGACTTTGATATTGATTGTTTTTTTGCTCTTTTGGATTCCTAAAAAGCCTTCCTTGTATTAAAAACTGGTTTTCAATAACAATTTAAAAAAAAATACATTTTAAAGTTTTTTTGGCTTCTTTATAGAATATGTCATGTAGGCTAAGGCTGAACTGCTGTTTTTTTTTATTGCTTTTGGCTGCTCTTTTGGATATTATTCCTTTTTTCTTTTGGGGATTCATTCCAAATTATAAACTCATAAATACCTAATATCAGCTAAAATATAAACTGTATCTAAAAGGAATAAATTTATCAAATTGAAAAATACATGATGAACACTTCACATGAGAACACTTCAATTACAATGAAACAAAAAACACTTAATGGTTTATTCGGGATGAAGAAAAATGAAGTGCCAGCTATTTTCTTAGGTAGAAAAAGAAAAGCTCATCCGTTTTAAATGTAATTAAATGAAACAATATGCAGACTGAAGTAGCTCCATGAAGATGTTGAGATTTTCTTCCTAGTTCGTCACTTTTAATCCAAGCAAAATGTTAGGAGACTTAGTATCAGTTATTGAGTTTAAGCTTTGATTTCCAAATGCTCACAAAAATTACCAAATTTAAGAAAGTCGCAACAATAAGTCACCTGCGGTAAAAATGCTCAAAGACTCCTCTTTGATCCCCATTTAGGCTCAAAGCTTTTGCTATGGTCATATCAATGGAAATCTCCAAAGGGTTTCTTTTTAAAATAGCTTTCAAGCGTAGTTAGGGGTATTTAGCCTTTTTTGCTTTTCTTCAAAGCTTTGAAAAAAGTGTTATAATATTCCAAATATGTTATATTACATATTCCATTTGTTATATTAGTGCATATTTTTGTTCATCATTTGTGGGGTGATCAAATTTTTAAACCACTGTAGATACGTAAGAACGTTGCAACATCTAGTACCCTGAGGTCATAAGACTGTCAAAGACTCCTCCTTGAACCTCCAAAATTGAAAGCTTTCATTAAGACCTGGCCTTTTAATAAAACTTGGGCACTGAACCAAGGGCGCCATTGTCACTCGAGCGCAAACTTAGGTGGGGATGTCTATATCGCTTTCGTCATACCAATTCAGTTTTAGTGTGAATCTGCCTGGTACTTATGAATGAATGTTTTCAAAGTAAACTCGTTTCATCAATAAGAAAAAAAACGGGTTGGACGCATGTGTCCCTTTCCCTTTGGACGATAAGAGTATACAAGCGCTGTATCAAGTGTAACTCACGAAATCTTGTTAATTTTTGTCAACTTTTCAACTATTTGGCATCCCTGCTTCCAACAAAAAAAAAAATCAAGGTATTATCACTTAAATATAATAACTCTCTATCCCCCCTCTGGATACCATCTTGATAGGATACCGTCTCTGCTTTAAATAAAGAAAAGTAATTAACTTATTGGCATCCCTACTTTCAAAAAAAAAAAAAAATCGAGGTGTTATCATTTAAATATGATAGCTCCCAACCCCCCCCCCCCCTCTGGATACCACCTTGATAGGATGCCGTCTCTGATTGAAATTAAAAAAAATGACTTTTTGGCATCCCTGCTTTCAATAAAAAAAATTTCGAGATATTATCATTTAAATGTAATACCTCCCTCCCTACCCCCCCCCCTCTGGATACACCACCTTGATAGGATACCGTCTCAGCTTTACATTAAAAAAAAATTTGCTTAATAATTAAGTAGGTCACTATATGGATCAAACAAACACGCAAAATAACGTTAAACCGCTTAGTGTTCCTTGAAAAAAAAAAAAAAATGAGGGTATGAGTAAAGGGGTACAAAGACAATAACGAAAATGTCAAAATTATTCAGATACACCTCAAAATATTGGAAAACTGAGTCATAGATTGGCCGTGGCATTCAATAAGATCCAAAGAATCTAATTAAAAGGGACAAAAGCCAAATTAGGCCACTAGCCTATGAGAAATCGCAAAATACCCACGACAATGAACAAGTGCCAATGGGGGGCCCTGGGTCTATCAAGATATTTCAATGGTTTCCCAGGGAAACTGACATCATTTTCTTCCGTCTCCACTTTAAATGAAAAAAATAATTATCTTTTTGGCATCCCTGCTTTCAATAAAAAAATGAGGTATTTAAAAATGATAGACCCCTATCACCCCTATATTTTTTATGAATCATATTTTTGGGGTAACTTCCGTTTCAAGCTTTAATTCCCCAACCTTGTACATAGCTAGTCTATAGCTAAATTTTGTCTCAATAGAAGGTTTTTTTGGGTGGGGGGGGGGATAAAAAATTTTCAGAAAGAAGATTATATTTTCTTTAATCTATCAGGCGTTCAACATTAAGAAAATCTTATCTAAAATCAGCAAAAGAAAAAAACAATTCTGCAAACTTACAATTCAGCTGTAGAAACAATCTGTCGGCTATCAATTTCAAAATCCAACTGTAGGCTGAAGCTGTACAGTATTGAAGGCGTTCTAAAATTCTATTCAACTTGAAAATAAAATTCTTGACTACGAATGATGTAGAAATAGCAATTGGGAAACTGCATTCGAAATGATTTAAACTCGTTTCATAAAGACGATACTATTTTTGTCAACAAATGAAGAACTGTGTATGTTGCAATATTTGCAATTGCATATTGCATCTGTCTGGTTTTTATGCAAAGTAACAAAAGAGACGAAAATTAACGAACAAGAGAGTAGTGAAGAATTATGGTATGCAAAATAATATTTGGCAGGGAAAGTCACTGGTGATAAATCGCTAGGGGTGGCACCGTGATTGCGTGATTTTCGGGGATTCGGGGAACCAAATTTTTTTTCGGGGTGACGCATAGATTTTCGGGGAAATACCCGAAAATTCAGGGATAGTGCAAGTCCTGCTTGATTTCCAGTCAGGAAAATCGAAATAATAAACCACACGAGAAGGGAAAGCTCCGACTTTGCTGTTGACGCAATAAAGAATAGCCGCAAAATTAATTAAAATCGACCGAACGCCCCCGCCTCTGCCGCCGGCGGCGCGCCTGCGGCGTTGCGACACTTCGGCGGCGGTCGACCGGGCCTCTCGTCAGCGGCGTTCGGTCGATCCGCAGGCGCGGCGCCGGGGTCTGAGTGTATCTATCATCCATCCATAGGTCATTCCTAGGGCAGAACTAAGGTTGACAGTCATAGAACTAAGGGATGAAAGATTGGGTTGTCGCGTGACGGAAAATGGCCATTGGACTTGTATGTACATTCTGGGACTAAATTTGATTGAACTTACAGGCAGCGAACAAGTGAAACCTAAGCCTAATAGGCTTGGCCGCTTGTGGTCTAAAGGTGGAATACCGTGTCATAAATATTGACATATGACCAACAAGTCCCCTGGAATTGCAGGCAAACGGTAAAACCTATAGTTTCCCAAGTGCTTGGTTAAATGGTTGATTTTGAAATAAAATCAGGTGTTTTGCAGTAGGCATCAAGACATGGCTAATTGTAGAAAAAGCCAAGACAGATTGTCCGAGTAGTTGAGAGGCAAATCTGGGATAAGCCCTTATTAGGACTGTATAAAAATGATGTCATTTCATTTGTTGATAGATAAGTCTCCATTTTATTTCTACTGTAACATACGAACATACTGCATCTTGCCTCACTGATTCCAGACATCATCGATGTTAATATCTATGATCTATGTTAATATTCTTTCGAACATACTGCAAATTTCCGAATATACTGTAAACCTACCAAATTTCGAACACACTGTATCTTGTCTCACTGAATCCAGATACCATCGATGTTAATATTTATGATCTATGTTAATGTTATTTCGAACATACTGCATCTTGCCTCACTGATTCCAGATATCATCGATGTTAATATCTATGATATATGTCAATGTTATTTCGAACATACTGCAAATTTCCGAATATACTGTATCTTGTCTCACTGAATCCAGATACCATTGATGTTAATACCTATGATCTATGTTAATGTTATTTCGAACATACTGCCAAATTTCCGAATATACTGTAAACCTACCAATATTTTGAACTTAACTCTATCTGGCCCCACTGGTTCCAGATACCATCGCGCTAATTTCTATCATCTATGTTAATGTTATTTCGAACAAAATTCAAACATACTACAAATTTCCGAACATACTGCAAACATACCAAAATTTCGAACATACTGTATCTTGCCTCAATGATTCCAGGTACCATCGATGTTAATATTTATGATCTATGTTAATATTATTTCGAAAAAAATTCAAACATATGGCAAATTTCCCAACCCACCAAAATTACGAACATAATGTATCTTGCCTCACTGATTCCAGTTACCATCCATGTTAATATCTACAATCCATGTTATGATCCATGATCTATGTTAATACATATCTACCAGATATCTATCCTAATGCATTGTTCCAGAAAAGGGGGACGTTGCTAATGTTTTTTTTTTTCGCTGTTTATACAAAAATCGCATTAGTCTGAACAAAAGTAAGCACATAATTTTTTGTAAATACATCAGTTAGAAAAACCATGCTTTTTAAAACAACAAAGAATTCACGTCCTTATCACCCAGGGAGGACGGAGGACCCTTTATCTGATAGTACAAAACTAATAAGTCACACTCGGAATCAATGCTTAAAGAAATATATTTAATTATGGTTCTTCTGTTTTTTCCATTTCAGTGTTTTTTTTTTACTTTTTTTTAACGCTAATATTTGAGAGGGAATGCACTGAAATTTCTCAAATTTCTTTTTCCTTTTTATTCATTTCAAAAAGTTAGAAAAAAATATATCGTTATAAATGTGTTCATGTTTAAAAAAATTACAGTTAGAAATTTGTTAATATTCAAATTTCACTAAAAAGGTTCAGTTTAAATTATTAATGGTTCCTAGAAATGAACGTTGAATACAAGAAAACTATCACTATTACACACCTGTTATTTGAGATGGATCACACAACAATATCCCTAATTTGTTTTTCCTTTTCATACCACTAAAAATATTAAAAGGTACCTTTACTCAGCGAGGGCGTATTGAGCTGTAGGTCATCACCATGAGAGAATATATCTGTTTCGCTACGAAAATCTTCAAAAGAAGCATCTGATGTATTGCCTGTAAAAATGAATCTAATCAATAAAATAGTTTGCTCAAGCACCCCAAACTCTAAACTAATAGTCATTATTGTTTTATTTACAAATATAAATATTATTTATAAATTATTTTTAATGTACAAAACAAAACAAAGGGGAAAGTAAAATGACGCACACAACTCACAATCTTCAAAGTTGCAGTTTCAAAGAAAAAAAACCATCCGACCATTTGAAAAGGAGAAGATTAAAAGCAAAGCAAAATAGAGCTTTTTTGCTTCATCCTTATTCAGCTAATCAGAAGAAAAAAAGGACTGCAGGCTTTACCTCACCAGCAAGAAAAGTGTATAACACAACCAATGCTTGCTATTGAGAGCGTAAGACAGCTAATAATGATGGTCTTATTCAGTTTTGAACTTGACTTGTCCATAGAAAATAATCTCAAGTTTCTAATGCCAAATTTAGATTTCTGAGCGCTTTCCCTTTCTGCACCTTGGACATGCCATCAGAAGATTTAAGTCTAGTTTTATAAGCTTACTTATTCCATGGATAATTCTTAGATAATTAGATAATTCAGAACATATTTTCAATTTTCCAGACCATTTTATTTTGTTCGATAATGTCTCTTTGATTTCTAGGGACCGGGGTTCAAAGCAAAATTTTTGCGAAACTCTTGAAATAAAGAAAATCTTATTCAAGAATATTGCTTTGAATCGTGACACAGGTGAATTTGGGCTGAACTCTATGTACCATAATTTAAATAGGTAATTTTTTTCATTGTGCTGTAATTTTTCTTTTTCCCTATAGTGACTTGCATTACAATCTTTAGCCACAGACATTGCACAACTTGTTTTGGACAAACATCAAGTGTACATTTGAGCATTTACAAGCGTTTTTGTCATCTGCCGATTTTTATAGAGAAACGACAATTGTCAAACTTAACAACAATTATTAATCAAAACGATTTCCTCAAATATAAACGCTGATACACGATTTAATCAGCAGGTAAAGTAATTTGGCAACACTTTGAGCAGTTGTTGAGTAGACTATTGCAAAGGTTTTGGTTTAAAATCCCCACTCACTTCAAGGTCATCTTGATCTTTCAAATACTTTTCGCACTGAAAATGAAACTGGAGACCCTTGAACACAAATACTTTACAGTTACTTTGGTTCATATTATTTAAAAATAATTTCGAATTTAAAAATACAATCGTTATTTTATATGCGGGGAAAATTTTTGAGGGGTAATTGTCGAGAGGGGAAGGAATTTTCAGCAAATGAGGAGTTTTCTGCAGGGGGTGTCTTTCAAAAATAAAATAAAAATATGATCGTTATTAATACATGGGGGGAGGGGATATTTTCCTTGAATTTCCTTTCTTTTGAGATCACAGCCCTGCACGACAGATAAGCTAGTTACACTATAAACATAGATGATACATAATCGACCATTTCACTTCTTTTTGAAAATCCTCAAAAATGGTAAAGCAAATCACTCACTAGACATCAGACATAATACAGCCCATCTGTTTACAATCGGCTATCCCACTTCTTTTTGAAAATCATAAATATGACTTAGAAAAGTTTGTCCAGTGTCTCTATTGAGGGCAACCTTTAGGTGAATATGCTTCTTTATTTCAACTGCCTCCCTGAACACTTGCATGAGACCTTTAACGGGGGCAATAATAGAGTTATTATCAAATAAAAGTAAATGAAAGGTTGTCATAGACATGTTGAGCCAAGGCGGAATCAAAACACTTTTGATTCCCATTTATGATGAAATTTATAATTCCGATCGCTTTTACAATCGCTTCACAAGATTATGTTTTGCAACCAAATACACTCTCTTAATACTCGTACCTGGAGAGCGATTAGCTTTAAGAGTGATTTACGTAAGATGAAATTGAGAAATGCCATTTAGTCTTATATTTTTATCCAGTTACCCTTTAACCATTACTCGTAAAGGGTCATCTTATTTCAGTTTTGTGTTTTGTTTTATAGTTGTTTTTTTTTTATCAGTTTTATTCTGCACCGAGGACGGTCAAACGGAGGTCTTGACCGAAATATTTGCATAATTTTTTCACTTGCTGTTATTGTCCTTGTTTTCTCTCTTCTTCTCGATTTTATGTTCCATTCCACTTCTTTTTGAAAATGTCCTAGAGTTAAAAATTAGGCATATACATCAGTATCTCTTGTATGAGATCTGCAATCAACATCTTTGGACTTTTGCACTCATATTACTGGTGTGGTAAATTTTTGGTAATTACTTCCAGAGCATCCAAATCGAAATTGCACAAAAAATTAATAGCCTAAGATAATACTTTTTTAAAACGTTTTCAGATACAAGGCCATATTTTTACACGAAGATGATTTTATAATGGAAGAAATCCCCCCCCCTCCTCTGTAATTAAAATGTAAAACAAGAGAATTGCCTTTTCCTCTTTCCTTTATTCTTAATTTGCTCCTTTTTTAACCTTTCTTTTCTAAACTTCATCTTACAAGTTTTAGGACACACTTTTTTTTTTTACTTGATTTACTAATTCCGACTCAAATTTTATACTGATCATTCCACCTATTTGGCACCCTGAGGTGCAGTGTAACAGTTCTTAGAAGTTATTTGTTGTTTGTGTCTTTTATTTGACTACATGAGGGCAGTTTGGTTCTCTTAGATATTGTGAAGGTTTTTTTTTAGCATAAACACTATCTCATCTTATACAGCCCAAACAAGCAATGTAAAAATAGCAATCGACAAGAAAATAAAACTATATTTTGATAAGAAATTAATTTGTCTTTTAAAATAAGTTGTAAATATTTTTGCCCGAAAAGTCAACTTAAACGTTCCGAGACAGTACTAGTCAAGATTAAAGAAGGATTATACTAGCCAATGAATAAATCAAAATTGTCACCACGTTCTTAACCCAACTAGGGAAGTGAACTGACAAAAATACAACTCGCAGCAAAGAAAAGTCTGATGAATTTACTTAGCCTGTTGATTCATTTGCTTCACCTGTTGATCTGATAAATCAACATTTTATTTGTGCTGAAGCTAAATTTTGAAAAGACAATTTGATTGTAAGCTGTTGTGGTTTTCTTTCTCTTTTCACTTCATGATCCCATACAACTTTGTGATACACTCTTCAGGGAGCCCCATGTGCATATGTCTCTCTTGACTTGTTTTATTTACCAAACTTAAACAAATAAGAATAGTTTGGCCTCTCTTAGACACAAGAAAAGCTAGAGTTTCATCTGTGCTTTACTAGAAGTTAAATAATTAATTTAGACTAAAAGATTCTTTTGACCAATGGAAATTCCACCCACTTGAAGTGTATTTCAAAGGAAGGAACCGACTGATGTAAATTTATTACATAATAAACTAACAGATTGTTATAAACAAATGTTTTTTTTTCTGTAGCCCTAGTCCCCGTAGAAAGAGATGGAAAGCAAGGTAAAGTATTTCAGGTAATCAGCTCAGGTTCTGATCTTACTTTAGACTGCTAAATGAAGTCCAAAAGAAGATATCCTTAGATTCAAATAAAAACACACCTATTCAAAAGCTAGAGTAAATGTTAATAGCCTATGAATTTAATTAGAAAACTCTTCTGCCTGAAAATCTGCTACAATGCTCTCCCAGCGTACTTCGTTTATTCAATAAATAGAGACTGTCAGACATATTAGGACGACACTATTTAAATCATTAAAGTTATGAAACAAAACCTACCTTAGGTTCACTTAATATTAGTTCAGGGATCACGCGAAATCTCAGTGTACTTTGTTTATTCAACAAACAAAGATTGTCAGATACTTCAGAGCATTTATAATGTAATAAAACATACTTTTTAAGATTTCATGGAATATATATTTCTGTTTAAAGACTCAATGTCAATTTCAAGGTCTGCAAACTTCAACACTACAACTAGAGCACTCATCCCAAGGTTAGTTAGTAATTGTTCTTAGTAATAGTAATATAGTAAGAGTAATAGTAGTAATAGTAGTTAGTAATAGTAGTTAGTAATAGTAATAGTATAGTATTAATAATTATAGTAATTAGTAAATATTAGTAAATAATTATATTTATATATAGTAGTAAATAAATAGTAGTAAAAAGTAGTAAATAATTATAGTAATAGTAGTTAGCAATAGTTAGTAATTGTTTTCTTCTCTTTTTGTAAATTCTAGTGCATTTATTGCAGATATTGACCCCCTGCACACCCCTCGTGTTGGTGTCCATAGGAGATATCCATACCAGATTTTTTTGAAGTACTCACCTTAAAAGCCATGTAGGTGAGAATACCAGAAAAAGAATATTAGTAAAAAATTGATTATCTACTCACTAGATTCAAAATATCACCTTGCTTAGCCCAGCAAGCTAAGTATCTGGAAAGATAATAAATAACAGCCAAGAAAAGTCTCATGCATTTACTTAACCTGTTGAATCGCTTGCTTTCCGTTTATGTGACTGTCTCCTGAATGTCCCTCCTGATGAATTGGGTGAATGATTTGAGAAGATAAAACTTGTTGACGTTTGACTTAGCTGACTTTCTTCACCATCTGTCCAGCCTATGAATAAAAAGATAAAAACATTAAATATGTAAAGTATACTGCCAGGTTTAGTATGAATAGTCTATTTCAATTTTTCTCTACAATATAAAAAACAACGAGTTGAATAGTCTTTTTCTTGAACATAAAAAGAAAAAACATAACTCATTTGAAAATAATCTAAAATAAGTCAAATAAATTAGAGATGGCTTGATAGTTCTGATAATGACAGTTTCTTGAAATGCATTTTAGGGATGCAAATGGTAGCAGACTAGGCAAATCACCTCTAATTCCTCTATAAAAACAAGTGCTAAGCACAGTTGAAAAAACCTTAGCATGTCCTTAATTTGACTCCTGAAGGACCCAACAAAAGAGGGACAGAGGAGTTTTCATACCAGCTCCCAAGGTAATCATTATAACTTATAAACACTCGGCACAGTTAATTTGAGTGCTAAAAGGCTCAATAGCAGGGGATATAGGGAAGTTAAATTGGGGCCCAAGGTAATTATTATAATTTTTAAATACTTAGCAAATAATGAAATGTTTTACTAGTCTAAAAAACTTGTTCCAGCAATGTTTACCTTTTGTCATGATTGGAAAAAGGAAAAATCACAATACTAAATTTAGCTGAGCTCGAGTCTTTTCTTGCAGGGGCAAGGACAACTTAAAAATATAAAAATAATAAGTCACTTCAATACAAAACAAAACAAATTACTTAAGCATTGCAATAGTCTCTGAATTTGAGGGGGGGGGGGGGAGCACAGCCCGTACCTACCCCATACAAAGGTGAATGAGGAGCATTATTTAAGTTCTGGATATAAAATATACATGCATGAATAGCAAGTCATAATATTTTTTTCATTTTAAGTAGCTTAACAAAATGAAAGCCATACTCAGGATCTCAAATAGAAAGCAGTGATTAATAAAACACAAAGTATAAACCACCATTAACACCAAGCAATTATGCAAGTTAAAGGCCACTGGGTCCTTCTCCCCTCCCAAAATCACAAGAGCTTTACAATTTTTCTTATATTCTCATGGACTTCATTTATTTTGCTGCAAATTTGAAAGCCATATTCAGGAGCTCCAATAACATGCAGCAGTAAATAAAACACAAAGTGTAAACAGCAATTAAGAGCAAGCACTTATGCAAGTTAAAGGCCACCGGGCCCTTCTCCCCTCCCAAAGTAACAAGAAAGTTATGATTTTTCTTATATTCTCATGTACTTTACCTACTTTACTGCAAATTTCTTTCTTCAAGCAAGATTTTCAAGAACCTGCCCCATCCCTCCCAAGAATTGTTGGGCCTGTCAAAACCAAATTATCAAATATGAGATGAGAGCATGTTAAATTATTTTTTAAAATATGAAACACATAAAAAATGTCCAATTATTCCAGAGCCTTGAGATACTCAAATAACCAAACAGATCAAGATAATGAATGTAAATAAACAGCTACCTTGTCAATAGAAACTTAAACCCTAAAAATTAAATTTTGAAAACAATACTAGCAGTTTATATCTGTTTTAGTAATTAATGTTAATCTAAAATAAGTGAAATTTATTTCCCATTGAAAATGAAATTTATCTATAAAAATCTATTCAAATTAATTGAATTTGAAAATTCAATAGTTTTTGGAAAAGACGGAAAAGTTCCCAACAGGAGAGATGATCATGGTAACAACAAAAAGGGTAAATTTTAAGACACTTCAAACCTTGGATACAAGGTTTCCCACTCTGTTGACAGAAATACAGAATTTCAAAAAATATTATTTTAGTAAAAAAAAAAAGTTCCATTTTGGAGTTATTTTCATTAAGAATTGTCTTTTTTTGTATTTTTGGAGAGAAAAAATTCATTCCCCCCTGCTCCCTTTAAATTTTTGTGAATTGGCACCACTGTCTGTTTTATTTACAGAGGTAATTTCAGCAAACAAAAGATCATAGAATTTTAGAATAGTCAAAACCAAAATTTTAAATATCCAGAACCTTTTTAAAAGAGGTAAAAGCGGCGACATCACAGGAAACGGCTGACTTACACTATTTTAGACTACAAAAACACAATTCTGATGGAAGGAATGCATGAGTGAGTGAGAGAGAAATTGAAGTGTTTGTTATTCTATAATAAAAAGGTTACCCTACTTGATTTTGAATCTTCAAGTATTGGCTCAACAATAGCTTCAGAGATAAAGTCCTTTTCATCATTATATACTCGCTTTATACCTAAAAGAAAAACAGAATTGGACATTGTAAGATACTACACTTAAAAATTGAATTGTTTTTTGAAAAATTGGTTTTTAGGCCTATTAATAGCACTCAACTTGAATTATGTCATCCTTTCTCCAAACAGTTGTGAAAAACAAGCCATTCCTGAGATTCAAATGTGCAAAGATAATTTTAATAGTGTTATTTAGAAAATTGACAGACATTCATAAATCTTCCAAAGACAAGCAAATTAAAAAATAGTTACTCTGTTTGTGGAAATACACTGTTTTTGCAAAACAATACAACTACTAATACATTTACTTCAAAAGTTAGTAAAACAATTATTCACCAGCATTGACAGTTACATGTCCCTGAGCTAGGCACAAACACCCACAAAAAGATTCTTTTTAAACTCAACTTCTGCACTAGCCTACCTTATAATTTGCAAAATATAAGCTACTGCTCCATCATTAAAGCTCACTAACCTAGAACTGCCTATAACAAACACAAGTATCTATTTGACAAGCCTAAATTTTCTATAAGATATTACTTATTGGCTCTGGATGGTATTAAGCAGTTCAAAAACATATACATTACTGAAGTTAATTATTATTTTACACAAGTTGTCTACTGTTAAGAAACCAAGCAGAAGAAAATCCATGCTACTTTGTTTTAAAGTGCAAAACTCATAGCTGGAAGATAATTAAATGACACTTAACAAGATGATTCCTTTATGAGAGGGGACATCAATGCATCAGCAAAGTTTGTAATATCAGCCTGAAATTCATATCACATATTTGCAATCTTTATAGGGAAAAAAATTGATTCAGCAAAAATAAGCATTACCCTAGGTTTACACATAGAAGAGTTGGTATTAGGGCAATAATAGTCAGTTACATCAGTGAGTAATTTTAGTAGCCATAATATTCATGTTGTTTTTTACAGCCATGTGTATATCTTCAATCAATAATCATGCTGACCTTTCAGAGATACTTACATTATTTATAAAATTTTCTTCATTAGCCAACCTGATAAAAGTGCAGAAAAACTACCATAAAAAGGGGATGTTATTCCTGTGTGAAGAATCCAAAGTCATAAGTCTATGACATATTCAAATGTGAAATTACTTTAGAAAAACTTTTGAGAACCAGGAAATTTTAAATGAGTTTTATCATTCAGTTTATTGGGTACAACATCCCAACACTTGTTCTCAGATGCCACCATGGTGACATGATGCTCACTTACCAGTATGATGCACAACCAAATAACCCCTCTTTGCCAAACATTCAAGTCAGAACCATGAAAGATGCCACTCACATAAGCAGTCAAAATGTTCTGTTAATACACAAATTCAGCAACAATTCTTAACCAAGTTTGTTGTCAAAGATTGGAATAGTCTTCAAGCTGAAACAGTAATTGTACCCACAGCAGCATCCTCCACATCCAGACTTGACCAGGAATGGAATAACCATCATTGATAATGTTACTACAGACCAATTCTTCTATTTTACAGAACATAAGAGTGCCTGTCAGGAGCAGTATGGGATTATGCAACTTATCAAAAGAAAAGATTAGTCCAAAACTCTCTGTCTAGCCATGTATAGAAGACTTGGAATGCATTACTGCCAGAAACAGCTGAAGCTATCACAATACAATCTTTCAAAAGTCAATTAACTTTCTACAGAGTCCCATACAAAGTCTTATTGTGATGTTTTTAATTCTTTTTTTTCTTGTGATTTTAGTTGGCTAATACTGTCAGTTATCCTGATCACACTCAAGAAGTGAAGTTAGGTTAATAATAATGAAATACACCAAAATATGATGAAAATATAATGCTTTAGAAACAAAATTATCAAAATTACAACAGAGAATTATGGAAAATAGGCCATCCAGTATGCATTACATTAAATACCTAACCTAATCTAGCCAGGTCTATATATTAAATATTTAATTAAAATATATCAGTACAGTATAGCAGTTTATCTCACTGAGACTAAGCTAATTATCTCCAAATACAAACAGAGTAACCATTTTTACACAGATCAAGAACTTGAGCATGGTTGGGATAACTGACAAGTACCAGTTGTTCTTTTGATATAAATATGTTTTACTTTTTTTTCTTAAATGTTATAATGTTTAGTGTAACAAGCTTTGCACAGCTTAATGTATTGGAATTAATAAATAAATAGATAAACAATGGTGCATGGAAATATGAGTGGGATTGTCCATCCTATTCAATTACTCAATGATGCCAATTTCATATAAAAGCGTCTTGCTAAGAGGCTGATGTTGTTTATCATGGTTGCAGCAGCAGCTGCAACCTAGTAAAGAGCAAACCACAGCCCATAGTAATCAAAAGTTGAAAAACGTGTTTTGAAAAAAACTGTCTAGTGAGAAAAAATTGCCATCTGACACTGAATCAGGAATGGTAACTATTGTTTTGATTAATCTTAGAAGTAAAAGTTTATTGTAAAAAGAAATTTATGGTGATTTCAAAAAAGAGCCTGAAACCCCTTGAAAATGGCATCAAATCGAAATAAAAATGCACCACAGGAATCAGCATGGTCCAAAACCTTTTGTAGGATAATTATAATTCCCTACCTTGAACACCAAGGAAAATGACTTTTTTGCATGGGTAGCACTGATCTGTCTCTTGTCTTTTTTTTCTAGAAGGGCTAGGGGGTGGCCAGAGCATCATAGAGAGGTGTGTAATAGCTCATTCGAAAGGGAATTAAATTTGTAAGTGCCCTTTTTAAGTGACCAAAAAGATTGGAGGCAAATAGCCCCCCCCCCCCTCCAAACAGGGCCCCTCCTCCCAAACTAGTCCAATAAAAATTTTGAGATAGCCATTTTGTTTAACATTGTTCAAAGGTCCAATATATATGGTTTTGATGATGATATGGCCCTCCATAGTCCCTGGGGAAGGGCTTTATGTGGTATCAGGTGTATCAATATCATGCATATTGGTCTTGGGCATATTGGTATTGCATGAATTGTATTGGGAATATTGGTATTGCTATCTGTTGTTGTTTGTAACCAAAAGTTAAAAAACGCGTTTTGAGAAATACTGCTAGTGAAAAATATTCCCATCAGACACTGAATCAGGAATATTAACTATTATTTCGGTTTGTCTGAAAAGTAAAAGTTTATTGCAAAAAGAAATTTATGGTGATTTCGAAAAAAGCCTCAAACCCCTCAAAAATGGCGTCAGATCAAAATGAAAAGTGTACCATTGGAATCAACATGGTCGAAAACCTTGTACAGGGAAGTTAAACTCCCCCCCCCTGAACAAAAAGGAAAATTACTTTTTTGCATTGGTAGCAGTCTGTCTCCTGTTTTTTTTTTTCAACAGGCCTAGAGGGCAACCAGAACATCATAGAGATTTTTAATGGCTCATTCAAAAGCTATTTCTCATATCTATGTGCTTTTTATAAATTCTGCCATCTGCAAGTGCCATATGGCACTAAAATGGCACTTTTTGTGCTATTTCTCAAGGGGTGGCAATACCAGGCTACAAGAACATCATTGACAGATCTTTTATAGCTCATATAAAAGATATTGCATATCTACATCTTTCATATAAATCACACCATCATCAAGTTCCAAATGGTACTAAAAACAGCACTTTTGGTGTTATGTCTACTTATGTCTCAAGTGGAAAAGCTGGGGCTATTGGGCTAGCAGAACTTATAAGTGATGTTTAATGACTCATTTGAAAGCTATTGCTCTTATATACGTGTTTTTTTCAATTTTACATTCGTAAGTGCAATATAGCACTGAAAACAAAACTTATAGTGCCACTTCTTAAGTGGAAAAGCTCTGAAGTACAAAACAGGTATCATTGTAATAGTTATGCTCCAGAACCCTTAACTGGAGGTTCACAAGAACCCCTCCTGTACACTCCCCTCCCAGCCCCCTTAGTAAGTTTCATAAATTGTCTGCTCATCAGTAAGCTACTGAAACATTAGCAGGCTACCATACCATTGTAGATAGATGTTTAATGGCTCAATTATAAGAAATTGCTTATATTTACTAAGTTTTTAAAAAATTCTACCATCTATTAGATTTCACAGATTTTAATGTTAACTAGTTTCTGAGGAGAATTCGCAATGAACTCTTTGTCATGGTTGAAGCATTAGCTGCAACCTATTAAAGAGCAAACCACAGCACATAGTAACTAAAAGTTAAAAAATGTTAAAACAGTTGCTTTTTTCTTCTTTATTCCATGCCTAGAGGTTTACTAGAACATCATGGAGAGACGCTTAAGAGCTCATTCAAAAGCTATTTCTCATATGTACATGGTTTCATTCACTGTGTGCAAGTGCCATATGGCATGAAAAAAGGCACTTTTTATGCCGTTTCTCAAGGGGTGGGGCTAGCGGGCTACCAGAACATCTTATATAGATTTTTGATAGCTCATATAAAAAATATTGCTTGTATTTACATTCTTCCTATAAATTCCACCATCAGCAAGTTTCAAATAGCACTAAAAATGGCACTTTGGTGCCATGTCTCAAGTGGAAAAGCTAGGGCAAGTGGGCTACTAGAAGTTTTTAGTGATGTTTAATGGCTCACTTAAAAACTTTTGCTCATATCTATGTGCTTTTTATCAATTCTACCATTTGTAAGTGAGATATAGCACTGAAAACAACATTTTTGGTGCCACTTCTTAAATGATAATCTTGGAAGCATAAAACAGTATTACTGTAATAATTACAGTCCAAAACCCTTAACTGGAAGTCCTACAAACACCAATATATTAAACTACATTATTAGAGGCGTGGTTCTGTCAGTACAGTGCTGGACTTTAAATTAGAGTATCATGCATTCAATATCAGCTTGGATTTTTTTTTTCAATCATGGTTTGTCCCTTCTTATGATTACTTTTCAGATAATCCACTATTTTTGTAAGTGTGATGCACTCACTTTTTAAGGCATATCCCAGGAAGGCAGATTTTAAACCAATTATTTATATCTATGTGCTTTTTATCAATTTTACCATCCAAAAGGGCCATATCACACTAAAAACAGCACATTTGGTACCACTTTGTAAGTGGAAGAGTTTGGAAGCATAAAATGGTACCATTGCAATAATTATGGTCCAAAGCTCTTAACTAGAGGTTTATAAGATCCCCTCAAATATACTCCCCTCCAGACCCTCTTAGTAAGTTTCATAAATTGCCTAGTCATATTAAAAGTAAAAGATTTTTGTTAAAACAAATTAACTAAAACTAAAAACTTTTCAACTAAATAACTACCAAAAATTAAGCTTGATTGATCAACAGTTTTGAAATGAGTATTCAAACTTTACTCTGTGATGAAGCCTGTGTGCTAGTTCTAACAGCAGTAATTGAGGGGAAGGGACATCCTTGTCCACTTAGTTTTTGCTCTTGCCTAGGTTTTGAAATCACCTTTCTTTGGTTATTTCATTGGAAAAGGCACTTGTTTCATTTAAAAAGTTGGAGAAACAACCAAAAGTGCACTTTGTGGGAATGTGCTATCAAGTCAAATTTATAAAAAGTGATTAAGTATAAATATAAGCTTTTAAATGAGCCCTTAAATAGCTTTCTTTTGTTACAGTAGCCTTCTAGTTTCTGCTAGTCAGTAGGTGATTTTAAAAGCCCTGTCTTCATTATTGCTTTTTCAGGCAAAGTTGGCCAAGTAAAAATAGCTTTTTGCTCATCAAAAAACAAACGTTCCTCAAAAACATGTATTGCTTTGTGAAGTATGGATAATCACCTTTATATTATAGACTGAAAGTTTTTCTTAGCTGTCAAGGTTGTTTGCAGTATATTTTAGAGGTGCCTTTCTCCCCTAGATTGGTGATAATTAGAAATTATATTAAAAATAAGTTTTCAACTGAAACTAAGAAGTGACATTCAAACTTAAAATGAACATACATTATTCCATATAAATAAAAAAGATCATGGCAGCATTGTTTCTACATTAAATTTTAATCAAAAAGGAACAAAGATTAATTTAAAAAAACAAAGTTTTTCCAAGGGAAGTAAAGAGCAAAGTTGAAACTTAAAATGGACAAAAATGATTACTTCACAGCCTATTTAATATATATTAATATAACTAGTACAAATAAACCAACTAATTATGTTTTCCTATGCTTTTAGGATTATACAAAACTAGCACATTACTGAAAACACAAAATAATATAGGAGTTTTGGTACAGTAAAAGCAAACCAATTAAGGACACTTTTTATAGAATCAAAATATTATCAATCCCTTTTAAGATAAAGCAACAATCCATTTTAAGATTTTCTTTATTTTTTTACATTTAATTTGGTATCACTTCTGCACAATGGCTCAATTCAATGTCTGGCTCTTGTTTTGATTCTTAAAAGGACGTCATGATTAGTTTGTACAAAAGTTCAAAGTAAGGCCATCTTGATATTATTAGGACTAAAGACTAGCTTTAGAATTTGTATCATAGCTTGAAATTCACTCTTGTATAGAGAAATAATCAGATTTCCAGAGTTCATATTATGTCTTATTTGATCTTCAGTTCAGTGATACTAAAGCATATTTCTTACAATTTAAGACTGTATATTACCCACTATTGGTATTATAGCTGGTGAGAGCCAAATGCTGTTTCATAAATCAATCCAATATTTCTGTACGCTGTTCAATTACTTTGCAGTTATTAAAAAAATTTTAGTTTTATGCTTATGTTTTTAAGATAATTTTAGTTGTATACTGCAAGTTACTAATGTTGCAACTGGTGTAAGATTATGAAAAGCTTTATAGATTTGTTGAGTGTTGTCAGGCTACATACTCACTTTTGACTCTTAAATCAATAATCTTGTTTTTTATACTTGACTTTTGTGTTTTCAGTAAAGTGCTAGTTTTGTATAATGCTAAAAGCATAGGAAAACATAATTAGTTGGTTTATTTGTACTAGTTATATTAATATATATTAAATAGGCTGTGAAGTAATAATCTTAGTTTGTTTTAAGTTTCAACTTTGCTCTTTATTTCCCTTAGAATAACTTTGTTTTTTTAATTAATTGTACTCAACCATCTTGCATACTCTATTTGAAGTTGCTGTTGTGCAGTGGTGTCAGCTTTGAACAACTGGAGAATGATCATGATGGGCCATACCTACCTTACAGTCACCATTTCTGAAGGCTTAAATTGCATCTCTCTAGAAGATCTCTAATGGTGTGTCACTAGACCATAACAGAGACAACAATTCACTGTATTTAACAAGGAGCAGAATAGATCCAGTATGGATCTCAATTTTCTCCTGAGTGCAAACTATGGTAATTATGCTGAAAAAATGGCATGAAATATGGAATCACGATACAACTTTCATTCTGTTTATTTTGTTGAAGGCCTAGGGGTATAAAGATGATTTTGGTAAATTTCTACCAAATCATATTATTGACTTATGCATAAAGTGAATATACCACTTGATGCCTTTTTTTATGCTGATTACAAATATAATAGTCATTTCTATTGGAAATGAATTTCAGCCCCCCCCCCCTATATATGCCAATTCAGGGTATATATTTCTACATCAGGGGGGGGTGGGGCAAATTTTGTTTCTGATGTAAATGGGAGGTAAGTTTAAACTTTACCCCCACCCTAATGTAGAAATATATACCCTGAATTGGAATATATAGGGGGGCTGAAATTCATTTCCAATAGAAATGATTATTATATTCATAATCAGCATAAAAAAAGGCATCAAATGGTGTATTCACTTTATTCCTAACTCAATAATATGATTTGGTAGAAATTTACCAGGATTTCTGGGGATGAATTGTTAAAACACAATTAAAAACCATGAAAAAAAGCATAGGCCTAAATCAGAAATCTAAAAATGTCTCTCTTTTATTCTAACTTGTCTCATTCTGGAGAGCTGATATTCTTCAATTTTCACTTACTGAACACTAGTAATAGCCTGTAATAACCAACAAATTGAAAACTGCCTAGCAAAAGGTCTATTAGCCTACTCATCAGGGCTGAAGCAATTACTAACCAAAAATTTCATCAAGGTCATCAAAATATTCCCATTTAATAGCCTCTGTTCCAGACATATACTTTCTTGACTTTAACTTATTGTAATTATCTCTTAAATACATAATCCTGAGCTTAATGTCCACATAGTGCCTTGGTCTGTAGTTTCTTGGGTCTCTTTCATATATTCTTAGAGCAATTAGCTCCCAGATATGTACTTTTGACTTCATTGAGGTAAGATCATCGTAGTATTCTTTATATAATCTAATAAGTTCGTGTGTCTCTGCTTTAGTCCACTTGGGTGACTGCTTCAGAATTTCTTTGTCTTTTTTTGAGACACCCATTTACAGACTGATCAGCTAGGCTACCACAAGGTAGATATTTCTAATCAATTTTGGGAATTTAATATATGGTTCTCTATTAAACTATAATGATATTGAAGCTAATATTTTTCTGAATATTAAATTAAAATATAAGAGCCACCTCTATTTCTTCTATTATTTACAAGCTATTGACAGAAAAGCTTCGTCCTTGAGAAGAAAATAACGCTAACTACCTATATCAAAATGACTTTATTTTGCTTGAGGTATTTAATTCTACTTTCACTTTCTGTGTAGATAGAATTCTTAATAAAACTAAAAATTTTTGATTTTCCTTTCTTGTTATGTTTCTTTTCAATCGTTTTGCAAAAAAGTGTATACTTTAAAGCGGCGGTCAGATGCACATCTAGTTGGACTTGGAAATCTAGACACGTAGTCCAGATTAGGGTTGCCAACTGCCGACGTCAAAAAGGAGTGCAGATCTAGGCAAAAAAAGAGTGCAAGTTGTTACAAGCGTGTGCAAGTCAAAAAATTGGCGCGCGCAGCCCCTTTCACTGTTCTGACCATTCTTACGCCATTTACCCATAATTATAAGTTATTTTCCGATCGATAAACAAATTATCTTTAAATTTTTCAATTGTATTTAAAATAAAGTTAGGAAATCAACCTCTAAATCATAAGTTAGATAATGGTTATCATTCTTTTTTTCGCTTAAAAGGTAATACTCTTCATGCAATTTGCTGATGTTTGTTTTGATTGCTTAGATCTTTAACTGAACTATAGTTGACTGCATCCAATGTTTAGTTAAAGTTTTGTCGCCATTTTATCCAAATATTTTGAAAGGAATATAAGAGGTCCAAGTAACAAGTCGTGAACTATAGCTGACTTGACTGTAGTCAAGTCAAGTACCGTACCCTAGCACAGCGAAAAAAAAAAATGGAAGCAGAAACAAAACGGATTTATTATCCTTCAAAACAGCACACAAAATTGCGCGTTTATTGCATTTTCATTTGCATTTTATCACGTTGTGCCTCAGTGTAACCCAGCAAATTCAGAAACCGTTGAAGAAGAGGCACAAGAGTGTCCACATCTCCAGATAAGGCAACATTTGGACTTAAGCATTTGAGATTTTCCAACGTTAGGTCATTGTAGTCAATCCGTTTGCTCATTTGTGAGCACAACTCCAAAAAAAAAGAAATCAGACAGCTCATCTGGATGCAGTGAACCTGCTGAGCACTCAATAGGCCAATGTTTTGCAGGCTTCTCATGAGGCACAGTGCATTTGGTCCCAACTTTATACAATCAAGTGCAAGAAAATGAGCTGGGCTCAACCGAACTTTAAATGGATCTTGTACCCGCCCTATTTCTTTTTTTTGACATAGCACTTGAGAAGCAACAGATACATCTGTCGCGATGTTTCCAAAAGCCTGTGAAACCGTGTTCCCTCAGCTTGAAAATCTTTGTTTAGTATATTGATCTTTTTAAGAAAAATGAAAGAAAATACAAAATAACTTTCACAGATGAATCACGGATAAAAGAAAGAATTTTATTAGCCTTTTCTTTGGCTCCTCTATCTCCAGCGGAGTCGCCTTCTCCATGGTTGGTAAAGAATAAAAGGAGCAGGTTCTACTGCGCAAAGATCCGTTCAACGGAAGCTTCAAGGGTGAGCCATGACGTACTTGAAGTCTTTAAAAGCTTATGGTTTTCCACATGACAGAAATTCTGATAGATTTTTAGTTCATCCTGTCTTTTTGGGCTATTTGCCACATATGCAACTACGTCACGAATAAAAATGTCAATTCCATCTGGCAACGTCTTAGCTGCATATGCAGAACAGAGAGCAAAGGAATGGGTAGTGCAGCCTATCACAAGCAAATCTGGCACATATTCTTTTAACAGTACATCAAGACCTTTTTGATGTCCAGTTTTAACACTGGCATTGTCAAAGGCAATTGCCATCAAGTTTTGCAAAGGTATTCCTAGGCTTTCCAAATATCCAAGTATTAGACGTTTTTCCCCTCTGAACTGGCCTCACTTACTTGCAAAAGCCCCAGAAAGTCTTCTCGCACTATATCTTTGGAGTCTTTGTACTTTGCTGTAAGGATCAAGACCTTCTGCCAAGATTTATCGGTAGATTCGTCAACTATTAAAGAGATATGAGCTTTCTTCAGTTCACAAGAAAGCACATCTCTTTCTACAAGGGCATGACGTGTCTAATTATCCCACTAGTTTTAGTTCTGCCCTGATTGAAGCTTTTACAAAGTTCTGAGTGTCCAAAAGTATTTTTCAGGACTGGGATTTAAGTGTCCATTCTTGTAATGGGAATGTCTTCCATGACGATCCACGACGTAAGTTTCAAGCTGGCTTCATTTATAGACTCAGCATGTAATTTTTGGGTAGGTCTTCATACTGCAGCATTGATGCCTGATTGTTCTGAACCTTGCTCTTGTGAAAGTTTGTTCTAAGATGGCACCTCACATTTGCCAAACATATGATTATGTCTTTATAACACACTTTACAGTAAGCTAAGTCGATCAGATATTTAAAAAACGATCAGGTATTCAATAAATAAAAAATTTTCAACTGAAAATAAGGAGCAACATTAAAACTTCAACCGAACAAAAATTACAACGTATATGAAGGGGGTTGTCCTCAACACCTCACTCTTTACGCTAAAGTTTGAATTTTGTCCCCATTCTTTCAAAAAGTCTCCTGAAACACAAGGGTCGTTTAAGTAGAAAAATAAGAAGCTTTTTTAAAAGTACTAAAAAGCTTCAGCGGGAAGAGCAAGGTGTTGGGGAGAGGGTGACCCTCTTCAAATACGTGGTAATTTTTGTTCGTCTTAAGTTTTTATGTTGCTCTTTACTTTGAGTTGAATAACTTCCTGTTTTTTTATAGTGTTAAAAACCAAGGCTGAAATAAGTATGCAAAAAAGAAAAAAGCTTGGAGAGAAATACTAGGCACCTTTTTTCTCCTTGTATCTTGTACAAGATTACTTGCTTACTGTATAAGCTCTTGGGAATGTTAAAAGGGGTGATTAGCCTATTCTACAATCAGCTTTGCTTAAATTGAGAATATAAGCACTTAGTACTTCTGCCAAGCTTTGTCTATAACCAAAACTTGGCAAAGACAAAGATGTTTCGAACTCAGTCCTCCTTAAAATTCAGCAAGCGAAATGGATTCTCAAATCAAACCAAAATTATATATTTCCAATGCATTCTGCCACCCATCAGTAACTTGTTTTTCTGGTTTTTGTTTTGTCACAGTTGATTAAATTTACTGGTATAATGGATGAATTTCAGCCATGTATTTGCAAATTAAGGGGGAGGGCCTGGAAGTAATGTATAGCAGGGCTACAAGCAAGTTATCAGCAACAACTATTTCTGTATATTAATTATCAAGTATGAATTGTTTTCTTGACATGTTTACTTCTCTAGGTATATACCATTACAAGTAGGGAAATCTGCATATTACAAAGTATAAATTGTTTTCTTAACATGATTTTTTAGCAACAGCCCCAATTCTTGGCTAAGCCTAGGATACAAAAAGGTTGGGCCAGATCTGTCAAATATATCAAAAAAGGATAGATCTGCATGATATTCTAGTCTTGCCTTAATCTGAGCAGCAATAAAATTCCTTGTGAGACTCCTAACGCAGAGCCATCTCAGCCATGCAGATATAAATTCCTAATGGGGAAACGTTTCAGAATAGAAAGCGTTCCACGCGCTACAGGAGGGCTCTTGTCTTTTTGGTGCATAGCCACGGCTGAGCCACCGTGATTTTGGAATTTTTCTTTGGTTCCAAACTTTCAGTCAAAATAAGCCCAAAATAAGCCCATTTTTAAAAAAAAAAAAGCCCACGTTCCCGCCCCACGGTCCCCACGCCCACTCAAAATTCAGCCCGCCCCTGACGGCTAAAACAAGCCCACGTGGCGGCACATCTGGCAACACAGGCCTGGATGTTGATGTCTGGACCAGGGTTGCCAACTTGCACACTTTTCGTGTGAAAAGCATCTTTTTTTTCATTGCACTCTTTCACACCACGGACCGGATTTGCACTCTTTTTGCCCATTATTTGCTCTTTGCACTCTTTTTTGCACACTTTTATGAAATGATGATAAAACAAAAGTATTAAATTCTACCATCAAACCTTGCATAAGACTAACAAATGACTGCTAAAGCTGAATGAATTTAAGCAGAGAGAATGGAATTTTGAACATTCACCGGTAAATGTCGGCATTTACCGGATTTTGGTCTTCCACCATGACATATATATTAAACAGTTGGTGATAACGAGCTGTAAGGAGAAAGTCATGCTTATAGTAACAATCCCTTTATAAAAAGGAGTTTTGATAATAAGAATATGGTCAATACACAAAAAAAAGATTTTTTACGGTAATTCCAAAGACGTAAAATTTACTAAGTTTTAAGTTACCCCAACAAAACTTACGAGTCAGAGAAAATGTGCCCAAGTTTCGATAAAGAGGAAAAGCAGCCCAAAAATGGCGATTGATTTAGATGAGAATTACACGATCGAATTCAGCATTTAAGAAAACTTTACTGTAGAGGTTCCACACCCTTATCTACTAAAATGTGAAATTTTAAAATTTTTTTTCGAGAAGGATAACCAAAAATGCGTGTTCTGTTGGTTTTTTTTTCCAGCAGTGTAACCCTATCGAACTACTTGTCCTAGTATATCGGAAGAAGAGCCAGTAGAACAAAAATAAAAGTTCTGTTGACCTATTAATCAGAAAAGTTTGTTCTGAAAGAAAGTTTAATTTTCTACCATTCTGTAGCGTAATGCGAAAATTTTAAAAAGCCATTGAACCAATGGTAAAAAGCTATGGAATGAAAATTCCTGGACAGCCACTTGATTTAAATTTATCAAAAAACCTCATGTTGAGCTTTCCAGTATCAGAAACAGTAATACATCACGCTGGCGTATTCAATCCTAAAGATACAGTTACTCTCATAAAATAAACGGTTAATATAAACTTTTCTTTTAAGATTCATTTAACTAAGTTTATACATTTTAGAATTGATAAAATTATGTAGAATGTTATATGATTATCCATAATCCGTTATTGAAAACGGCCAGAGGATCTATGTGTAGGTAGAAGGAGTGTGCCTAAAACCTAAAAAAAAATGGTTTTATGCCCAATTCCCTAAATTCCAGTGAGCGTTCAGATAAAAGGAATAGAATTTGGGGAGATAATTAGAAATTGACTTATAACTAAATCCTCTTTACTCTCCAAATATTTAAGTCTCCTCCCTTAATATTGGGGCTGGGGAGATGATAACCTTCCCCTTGTGAAAATTATTATTTATGTATTGTAAAAGATTTTATTCATATGCCTAACTGCACAGAGGTGGAAAAGTGAAGTTGGGGCATCATAAGCATTGCGAAAAATTTTTTGGAGAGGAAAGGGGCGCGTAATTACTACCAGGAGCTTTGTTTTTACCAAATATAATGATAATGTTTCTTATTTCCTATTTATACACAGCGTTTAATGTCCTCTTCTTTCTTGGGGGGAGGGGGTATCTCTCACACTGATAGCAATGTGAAAAATCCTTATTAACAGGTTATTTCAAAGAATTAGCCTTAAAAATCGTACAAATTATGATGCTAAATATATATATTTTTTTATATTCCAATCTCTTTGAGTAATACATATTCGAGAGTTGTATTTTTTTCAAGGATGTATATAATTCTCGAAGTGCTGTTTCACAAATCCTGCAATTGAACATACAAAAGAGGAGTTTAAGGAGGGAATAGTAACCATTCTTAACATTTAAGAAAAGTTTAGGTCACAAGTTTGTAGTTCCTTGTCAATAGAAACAGAATATCCGAAATAGTTTTGATTAAAACAAATGCAGCAACAAAATCCATCATTCACGCTAATTCTGAATATGGAAAAGATAATTTTAAAGTTGGGGTGTTATCTTCAGGAAAACTATGCTATGAAATTGAACATGTATGAGAGACCTGAAGGAATTATCTGTAAAATGTGGAAATTTTCACTTATATGAATAAAGGATAAAACGTGCAGAATGAAGCCCGAGGGGGCAAAGGCTTAATCTAATAATTATAATTACGTTTGAAAGGCAAATACTTTGAATGAGCTTTTTTCTTTAAACATTGCTACGCAAAAGTTAGGTTTTTATTCTAAGAGTCTGAGAGGTGATAGACCTCCTGACATTTATGGTATACTATGGGAAATATACAGAAATAGAAAAACAGGTTTTCTCTAATGAAATTAAAGGGGGACATTAAGAATAAAAGATGTACAGATATTCATCTTCATATGAAGGATTCTCCGTATTCAGCCACCCATTCTTTAGGTTAAAGTTTGACTTTTTGTTTCAATTCTTAAAGACCGACTGATCTAACTATATGGCTATTGGATTGGTATTTTTAAAGTACCGTAAAACCTTAGCATAAAGAGTAAAGGGTTGAGGAGGAGACAGCCCACCTGATATAAGGAATAATTTCTGTCTGGCTTACGTTTTGATAAAGCTCCTTACTTTAATGTGAGAAAAATATTTTGTTTTTATTTAGTATTTTCAACGAGATTACCAAGTTTGCTGAACTTCCATTGATATCAAAATAAGGGCTTATAACCCCTTTTATTAGTGTCAATCCCACCTCCCTCACTCCTATGTTTTCAAAACTACATGAAGACTTCCTTGTTGACTAGCTTAAGGAAAAAATTCCATCTCTTATTGATCTGAGGCAATTCCGGTAACTCAAATCCACAGACTATATATTACCTTGTTCATCTTTTAGACTCACGAAATAATTCTGGAAATACATAATACCTGGATATATACAGAATACCTATATATATATATATATATATATATATATATATATATATATAGATATATATATATATATATATATATATATATATATATATATATATATATATATTATATATATATATATATATATATATATATATATATATATATATATATATATATATATTATATATATATATATATATATATATATATATATTGACTCACAAAAATTTAAACTTGATTGAAAGAGCTAGGACTGATGAAGGGACATCTCCCTCATAAATGGAATAATTCGTTTTGGTTTTAAGTTTTGATATTGCACTAACTTTCAATTGAAAAAATACGTTATATTAGCTTCTAACCTATTTAATTTATGATCGTTTTTCAATCATGCCAGGATATTTCCTCCCCCGTGTAAAATTTCTCCTGAAACAACCCCCCCCCCCAATCCGCCCCCACTGAAAAGTTTTTCCCACAGAAAATCACCTAAAAATATCCATACATTTTTGGATAACAAATACTATGTGTAAATAAAGGAGTTTAAAACTTACAGCCCTTTGGCTCTGGAGGGGATCTGTTATCCCAGAGGCCTAGTTATTTTACTTTCAAACTTAGCTGAACAAATGGTTGTCTCAAAACTTTAATTGGGTGTCTGTGAGTAAACAAGATGCATGAAAGAGGGGCTAGTTGCCCTCCAATATTTTTGATCGTTTAAAAAGAGCACTACAAATTTTAATTTATGGTCTTCTGATGTTTGAGAACGATTTCTCGATAGAATCCCTTGGAAAATATAAACAAATAAATAAACGCACATCTGTTATCTTTGTTCTGGCAAAAAGATACAAAATTTCACATTTTTGTAGATAGAAGCTTGGACCCTCTGCTGTACAAATCTCTGATGTACTGAATCTGATGGTTTGATTTTCATTAAGATTGCTTGACCTTTTCGGTGTGTTTTTCCCCCTTTTCAAAAATCATGCAAATTTTCTCAGAATCGTAGCTTCTGACGGGTAAAATTAAACTTAATGAGCAATATACATTTTGAGTTAGCATAAAAGTCTAGTCTTCTTATGTATCGATTGATATCAAAATCCTGTTCTTTAGAGTTTTGGCTACTATTGGGTCGAGTCGCCCTTTACTTAGTTTTTTTTTTTACCATGAACTGTTAGACAAATGAAAACCTGCTGGCTCTCATTGGAACCAATGGCATCAATGATAAAGTCTCCAAGTTTCAAAACTGTTTAAAGTGAAGTACACAGCTTTCTTACCTGAGAAAAACAAGTAAAAATTTTGTCTTCAAACAACATTACTTGCCACTTGAAAAAAATAATGAGGGTTAAAATGAATCTACTTAACTAGGCAAAATTTCTGAAGCCAATTCACCACGTGAATATACAAGCAAAGAAATAATAAATCTGCTTCTTCATTTTAGTCTTATAAAATCAACAATTTGTTTTCTACAAACCCAAAACAGTGACATAGAGTAGAATAAAAAACATATTTCTAGGAAGACCTAAAGCAATTTTGATTTCCACCTCCTAGAAGAGCCTTTAGATCCAGCTAGCAATCAAAGCAAAATCTTTGCCTCACTAATATAGGGCCTCACTTTCCCCGCTCTAGATGCTTCGTATTATTTACGTCTCTCAGCTTCCATGTTATTTCACCTGTAGATGTGCAGACCAAAATTGAGAACATAAAATGTAAGGTGCTTATCTAATAGACAATCTTATATAACTAAAAGACACCTTTGCCGACAATCCTTAGAAATTCTTGCTCTTAGTTTTTAACAAAAGTACCTATACTGGTAATATCCTAATCTGCTAGATATTAAGTTTTATTAACTCTGTAAAAAAAGAAGAAAGAAAGCAAATTTGTTGGTGTCCAACCAAAATTATACCTGTTCTCGTTTTCTCCAAATTAAATGAAAGTATTTTATGTAAAGGGTTGAAAGTAAAGATAATCCCAGTACCTTTTTCCTAATATCGATCACAATACCTTTTGGTATAAATAGTACAATACCTTTTCATAAAAATAAGAAAGGAACTTACTCCACGAACTATAATTTTAGCCACGTAAATGCTCCTCATTTACACCTATAAACAAAATTATAGTTAACAAGTTGTTAAACAAACAATTCCCTTAAGGCATATGTGTACTTGAGAAACTTTCGCTAGTTTGCAAAGTTGTTGTGTTTGCTGAGAGAAACATTAGTGAATGGATCTTTAGTCAAAACAGGCTATAGCAAAATGTTTTTAAGCTCCAAATTCCAGCTCATCCCTAATAAATACATTTGCTTTTCTGAGACCCTAGTCGTTGCTAGAATAATTCCAAAGATTTGGGCTGAACTATAAACAGATCTGTTTTTTTAATGTTTTTTAGCCTCGTAAACACATTTGTATACCTTACTTTATTATATAGAGAGACTTCTGCGAGTTTCATTGATACAGCAAAACAACTTTCGAAGGCAGGGAAGACACCATCAACTAGACATTATAAAATATTTTAAATTATTAACACAATATGAGTAGGGAGCGCCCTTCCATTTATCATGGCACTATACGCGTAAATAGGGAGTATGCAGTCCTTCAGTCCCATTGTTAAGGTCATGGGAAAACCCAGGGATGTTTTTGTCAGCAAGAGATGACCTTGAGGCAATCCTAGCTACTTAACTAATTTGTCAGCAACGTAATATTTCGAGGAAAACCCTTATTGTTATTGTTGATTTTAGAATTAGAGGTCAATAGGAGAAAAACCAATGGCCTTGGAAATGCCCTATATAAAGTAAAATAAAAATAATGATAGAATCAGAAATTGAATAGACGTTGAAATTATGTTGACTTTGAAACTGAATAGACTTTGAATAGTTTGAAATAGCGAATTAAATAACTTAAGTGAATAAAATGTCTGAGAAAAGGAAATGTAGTGATCTTTTAAGAACGGCGAGTAAAGTTTTTTTGCATTATACATATTAATATGGATGGACAGAGATAGCTTTTATGACAGTTTTGTTTTATTAAAACACATTAAAAAATTATCTAGTTATTATAATGAATTGGTATAGAACAGGGGTGGCCAAGCCGCGGCCCGTGGGCCGCGGCTTGGCCCACCTTAAACATTTTTTTGGCCATCGAGATTCATCACACTTTTATATTCTGTGCCCTCATGATGCATGCACATCTTGGAACATTAAAGATTCGATGTTTCACTCTTAACAATATTGTCTATCGATGTATATAGTCCACGTATTATATTATTATGTTGTAATGCCCAAGTGTTATCAATGTATCATGTTATGCAAGTAGAGTTATAAAAACGGTGATTTTCATTTAATCACATGCACTGAGTCGAGTCTGATGGTTAAGTCGTGGGAGATGTTTACCGCAATTTTATCAGTTACGAGAAGAAATTTTTTATGTTTATGAATGACAAACAAAGGTCCTTGGCAGAATTAAGAAATGGTGAATGGTTATCGGATTTATGCTTTTTAGTGGATATTGTCAACGAACTGAATGAATTAAATATATCGTTGCAACGAAAAGATAACCTCATAGTCGATACAATTAATCACATCAGAGCATTTGAGACGAAATTGTTGTTATTCAAATCACTATGGATATTTAATAATGCTCACCACTTTCCATTGTTGAAAGAATTTAAAAAATCAAAATATAACAATTATCAAATATGCGAAAGAAATAAGGAAACTTGCAGATACTTTTGAAAGCCGATTCAATAATTTAGAGTGGAAAATACCCCAAAATTTATGAAATATAGCCTATTCCTCTCCTTTTCATATTGAAATTGAGTCTGTCCCAGGATATCTCCAAATGGATGTGATTGACATGCAGTACAACAAGTAATTAAAACGCATGTTTGAAAATTCGGAATCAAAAATAGATTCTTTTTTATATTTACGTCAAAAAAGAAAAATTATGCAATTCAAGAAATTTCGCACAAAAAGCTGTTAGCGCTTTTGGTTAAACTCACACCTACGAATGTTTTTTTTTTCTAAAATGAAATTAACCAAACACAAGACACGCAAAAAACATAACAGTCGCTAAGCTTCAGCACCAATCATGATGTGCAAATTCCTAAATTAAGATCGACTTGCAAAAGTTAATTGAAAAAGAAACAAATATTGCTCTATTAAAATAAATATTTTTTCTATGATTTAATTTTTTTTACTTCTTCATATTTTTTTTTTAGTGTTATACATTTTTACAATGTGCATTTAGTATCATTATTGTTATTACATTATCTATGTTCGTATGTAAAAATAATAGTAAACATAATTAATGAAAGTTAATTATTTTTCAATTTGTACTCCAGAAAATATCTATAATAGGGCTAAATATAATATTGGTATATATGATTTTATATGTGGCCCGCGGAATTATGATATATTTCCAAAGTGGCCCGTACGATAATTTGTGTTGGCCACCTCTGGTATAGATTTTAAAATTAAATAATATTTCCAGTGAAAATCTACCCCCCTCTTTTTTTCCTTATAAAAATAAAAATGAAGCTTTCATTTCCTTTATAAAAATGAAGCTTTTAGGGATTGGTCCACGGAAAAAGTTTTTTGGATTATAATATTTCCAGTGAAAAACTACCCCCCTCTTTTTTCCTTATAAAAATAAAAATGAAGCATTTTTTTCCTTTATAAAAATGAAGCTTTCAGGGATTGGTCCACGGAAAAAGTTTTTTGGATCATACATAATGAGTAATATTGTAAGGAAAAGATAACAAACATCCTCATATCCTATCAGTTGAGAGTTGGATGGGCGACTGAATTTAAAACTTTATTTTGACACTTTTTACTTAACAATGTCAAATATGGTAATTTAGAATGTTGTAATTTAAAAGCTTCCACGATCTAAAAAGTCAAAATACCCCCGCCTACCTCTACAATAGCTATATGATTCTCAGAGACGATTGCCAGTCACCAGTGACTCTCTTTACCAAATCTATTCATAATATTTTTAACTGTATTTAATTTACTGAAGGTTTGCTAGCTACCCATATCCGGGGGGGGGGGCAACAAACATTTCTTGATTGAGAAGGAGGCAGGGGGATGATCATATATAAATAAAACATGGTTATAGTGGTACTATTATCTACCTACATACATATAAGTTCCTTAGTTATTATAATTAATTGCCATAGACTGTAAGATTACATATTTTTCTTTAGGAAAGAATTATCCTTTTATTTTCAACTATATGCTCTACCCCTCCCCCTTTTTTCTATTTTTTATAAACTATTAATTGAGTTCCTTATTGAGTGTTATTTTTGGATTCAGAATGACATTCTTAACCTAAAGATATAAATTTATGACATACTAATCTTATCAGTGAGTTATCCCAGACTGAGATGTAAATAAATTTTCATATTCCTCGCTAATCGAAAATTTATTATTTTTTTGTATAGTTTAATATTTTATAACATAAAATTTATTTAGGTTCAGTTCCTTGTTTTTACTTAAATATAGAGGATGAGACTGCTAAAGCGAGGGCAACTTGACACTGCAAACCTTTTACGAAACACAACTTAAACTAGATTGGCAAATCCAACCCGTTCTGGTATTACATGCAATTTATTTTTTGTAGGAAGAGGAGGGGCGCGAATAAAATTGATTGTTGAAGACAGGTAGATAACAGGTAATTAATTCAACTGGTAGTAACAAATATCAGAGGTAATGCATACATAGGATGCTACTTAAGACAACTAAAGTTATTTAAAATTAAATTTTTTCATTGGCTTTATTTTTGAGAAACACTCAATTCCTGTCATTGGAGTTGAATATAACCCATATCAATGATTTTTTCTTAGACGAGGGGAGAGGGGCTGCTTAACAACATTGGTAACAGTATTTTTTTTAAGTGTCAAGATGACGTTAACTATACTTGTAACGAATAATTAAGTTTTCCTATTTTTCATTTTTATTCTAGATTCATATTTGGGACTTAGAATTTTCTTGGGCTTACTATTTCTAAGTCTAAATATTTGAAATAACTAAATTAACATCATCTAGGAATCTCCATTTTGCTTGTAGTTCTTTGATGCTTGGGGAGCATTTCCCTTAAGCGAGGAGGAAGAAGCCCTATTTATAAATTTTCTCAATAGAATTGAAAAATGGAATATTTTCGTTAATAATTCGGAGCATGATGCTCAAAGTATCTTCCTTGATTTATAAACGTCCCCTTTCTAAATGCTTTTATGCACTGTTTTTTAATATTTAAGTCCACAGTACTTATTTTATGTAAATATGTTGTTTTTTTCTAAGTGTTTTTTAAATTGTGATATTTTTTGTATTGATTACAAATATAGTGCATTTATTGTAGAAATAAAAAACATTTATTATTCTAATTTCATTGTTCTTGAACACCGTACTATCAATGATAGGGAAATTTTTACTATTTTGGTAACTAGCACGAGGGGGAGGGTCAGTTTCTTTGGTTTTTCTTTAAAAAAATATTGTTTCTAGTTTTCTTATCTTTTCTTGTACTGCTCTTGTTGTTCTATTCTTCTGGTTTCGTATTGCGTTCGTTTTTAGTATTTTGTTCTTCTAGTATAAATGAACAAATGAATCTTAAAAGAAATAAAGCTTTAATTAAATATTTGAATCAAAATTGAAACAAAAAAAAACACAATACACAAGATTATGGTTACTGTCTCCTTCCCTAACTGTAAAAGTTTAAAACCTAATGCGTCAGTGGCGCTTTACTGAAAATAAATTATATTACAAATATTTTTCTTATGTAATTATTAGAACATTGAAAATAAAAATGAAATTACAGCATAATTAAATTATGAACCCCAGGTAGAAATTGAAATATACTCCTCAAAGTCCTATTCAGGACGTTTTTTGGGGGGAGGGTGCATTATTATCGGATGGAAAGTACAAAATATTCTTAAAAAACATTAAGAATTTGAAATTCATTACTCTCTCCTCTCCCTCTCTCCAAAATAGCTATATTATGCTCAGAGACGTTTGCCAGTAACCAGTCACTTCCTTTGGCTAAGCTAGCCATAAAATAATTAATTACATTTAATTCACTGTAGGTTCACTATCTATCCATATCCAGGAGGGGAGGGGGAGGGCAGAAACCATTAATTAGAGCATTTATACTTCAAAATTGACTAAATATTGACAATACTTTAGGTAAATATTAAAATAGTTTTAAAGAACGAGGGAGAGTTAGAAACAAAATATGACCCCTCTTTATTACCAGGAATAGGCTATTTCTGGTCTATGCTTTTATCTTGAAATAAAATAGCAATGTACAACCCAATAACGATAAGACTATATATTATGCAGGAGGAGAGCTGTATCCCCTTCCTCTAGACCATAGAGACTTGGGGATGCTCGTTCAATCAGAAAATCAGACTCAAAGTACTTTTTTTTAAGTCAAAAGTGATTGGAGGATAACCAGATATGGTCAAAGATCCTTTTTGATTAAGACCTTACATATACAGTTATAACGATTGTATAATTTCAGATTTTCTAATATATATTGCAAGTGTTTATGATACACTATATAGGTAAAGAATAAGCCATTATAAGAAAAAGAATAAATTTGAGGGGCTGCAACAGACTCCTACCATTTCTATAGGCATAATTATAGAAACTTAAGGACAATCCAAAGTGCCTGGGAATCCTTGCTATGTAAGTTGGTAACTTGCTTGACTACCAAAGTGCTTGGGAAATCTATGTATCGGAACTTTGTAGCTTACTTAGCTATCAAAGTGCATGGACAATCCTTTTATCTAAGTTGGTAAGGACTCTCTTTCTCTTTTTCTATTTTTTTTTCTGAAGTTCCTATTCAATATGTCTATCTCCCTCCAATTTTTTCCGGGACGAGTTTTTGTAAAGAAATAAATCTGCGAGACATCACTTTCAACAATCTTCATCAATATCAACCAGTCCCAGAGACTGCCGAAACATGTACTCCGGAAAAACTTTAGATTATTCAAGCAGAGCTGAAACTCAACCTGCTACTGTTCTGTATGAAAATTTGCTATTGAAAAAAGTAACTACTAAGTTGTAAATTGAAAACGGTATGTTTCTAAGTGAAAATGATAGACTTGACTCAAGAAAAATTTATTGCAGATCTCACCCAGGACAAGCCTTATTATCTATAACTCGCTTTTCAAACTCAAAAAAGTCTTTAAAAGAGAAAGTTACTAAGTTGAGTATGGAATATAATGAAATTTTAGGAGAGAAAGAAGAAGCTGCTGTAAAAGACGAAGAAGAAATTTCATGTTTTAAGTCTTTTGTAGTATACCTTCAATTAAAATCCAATACATTAGAAACAGGCTCAGAACGTCTTGAACAAGAAGTTGGAGGCAAAACCAGCTTGATCAACACCTTAGAAAATACAGTTATCCATTTGAAAGACAGAAAAAATAATTCTTTCACGAAATGTTTTTTTATCGCGACTTGTTTTAAAAGGTTTAACCAATTTTGTCTTTGCTTCTTGAATATTTTAAAATTCTTCGTTGCTTACGAATAAAAAATCAGTTGAAAGGACTTGCAGTATACTTTTTTAATGAATATGTTTTTTTTTCTCTATAATAAACACTCTCTTGAAGATCCTCTAACTTTGAATTTTTGAACTATTTTTGATATTTTTAAAATATGAAATGAAAATGATATACGCATGCAGAAGGTGATTTCTTATGTTGTCGTTAAGCATGAAGAGAATATTTTTTTGCGTGTTAGTTTGTTTATAATCAGCAGTACGATAGTTAGTTTAAAATAAATTGAATGGAAAGAAAAACACCTTTTCACAGAGTGAGTTCCCCCTCACTAACCAAGGTCATTCTAAGGCACTTGAAGCAGCAATGAAATATTGTCTAAGCGATATGTATAATCTTGAACGTTAGTTGCACAATTATTTTCTCCGTAATTAGGATAATCTTGAGACTTAATGAACTCTAAACAAACTCCACAATGATGATTCTTTAAAGCACTTGAAAGACCAATAAAAGCAAACGATTTCTCCGACCTTGAGTGCTTGTTATTTAGTTTTATGTATGAATTCAATTATGAAATCGACACTTTAAGCAGGTACTTGAAGTAAAAAGAATATTGAATTATTTTTCTTTTTAGTTCACAGAAAAATACCAGTGAATGATGTTCGGAATTATTGACTATAAATTTGTTACTACAGCTATAGTTAATTGTGGATTAATATTTGAATGTGCTCTCTTAGTGACATTCAATTGACAATTGAGAGGGCTAGCGCCCTTATTATTTCACACGAAAAATTGGCAAAATCCACTTGGAAAACATCAAGAGAGGTAAAAGTGACAAGATAAAGCACGACACAACACTAAAAAAACATTCTGATTCATATGTCAAACAAAAAAGCTTCCAAAATGTACTTTGAGACATCAACAGAGGTAACACAGACAAGACAAACCATGACAAAAAACTACGAAAAGATCCCAAGTCATACGTTTGAAACGAAAAACTTCCATAAGCACTTTCACAACATCAAGATATTTGATGTTACCTCTGTTGATGTTTCAAAGTGCATTTTGGAAGTTTTTTAACTTGAAACGTACGAATAAGATTGTTTTTATACTTTTGTGTTACCTCTCTTGATGCCTTCAAAGTGCATTATGGAAGTTTATCGTATCAGTGTGTAACACTGACAAGTTAAACCTCGACACAATACTAAAAAATATCTGGAGTGATATGTTTCAAACGAAAAATTCCAAAATGCACATTGAAAATATTATCAGAGGTAACACAGACAAGATAGAGCAGGGCGCAAGACTAAAAAAACATCCTGAGTCATACGTTTCTAACGAGAAAACTTTCAAATGCACTTTGAAAACATCAATTGAGGTAACATAGACTAGATAAAACACGACACAACACAATAAAAACATCATGACTCATATGTTTCAAACGAAAAAACTTGCAAAATGCACTTTGAAAACATCAAGAGAGTTAACATTGACAAAATAAACCACGATACAGGACTACAAAAACATTCTGAGTCATATGTTTCAACCGAAAAAACCTTCAAAATGCACTTCGAAACATCAACTGAGGTAGCACAGAGAAGACAAACCACGACTCAACGCTACAATATATCTTGAGTCATACGTTTCAAACGACAAAACTTCCAAAATGCAATTTGAAGGCTCCAAGTGAGGTAACACTGACAAGATAAACCACGATATTGCACTACATGAACATTCTGAGTTATACTTTTGAAACGAAAAAACTTCCGAAATACACTTTGAAACATCAAGTGAGGTAACAAAGACACGATAAAGCGTGAAACAACACAAACAAATATTTTGAGTCATGCGTTTCAAACGAGAAACTTCCAAAATGCACTTTTAAAATATTAACAGTGGTAACACTGACAAGATATACCACGACACACCACTATAAAAAGATGTTGAGTCATAGGTTTCCAACGAAAAAAAACTT
The DNA here is from genome assembly GCA_027921565.1 of Artemia sinica. Classification (NCBI taxonomy): domain Eukaryota; kingdom Metazoa; phylum Arthropoda; class Branchiopoda; order Anostraca; family Artemiidae; genus Artemia; species Artemia sinica. The sequence goes on along the minus strand of CM051257.1, from coordinate 73,830,176 downwards.
CCAAAATGTACTCTGAAAAAAATCCACTGAGGTAACATAGACAGGATAAACAACGGCATCACACAACAAAATGTTGGCGGAGGGCCTGTAATAGTGTGGCACGATGGTGTGAAATATTAATAGTCTTTCCTCAAAGAAATGCACCATTTTCGTTAAAAGCTCTTAGAAATAACTCTAAATAGGGTCTTAATTTACCAGTCGCGTAATATCATGATGATGTGGAGTATTTTGGGGAGCGTCGTGATAGGCCTGGTTCGCGACAATTTGAATTATTGGATTGAATTTGTAATTTTTAACATGAAACGTGTGAAAAAGTCTTTAGGAATGATGAATGAGGGGTCAGAAGAGGAAAGTCAAATAATGGCACTGTGATGTGGATTGCTTGGAGTGTCATGTTCTATCAGCAAAATACCGAGTTCCGCTTTCCAACAAAAGATATACTGTTTAATTTAGATTCACAAGCTTATTTTCAGATTGAAAAGGTTGAAAAATGTCCTAGGGGTGATGAAGGGGTGTGCAGTGTGGAGAGGAGGTGCGTGCAATACTGTCGGGGTGTGGGGCGTCTTTTGTAGGTTATTATGAATGGGGGTATGCCACGTGGATGAAAGGCATGTAAAGTCGTCGTGGCGGGGTGTATTTTGGAGGTTATTATGAAAGGCTAGGCTTGCGAAAAAAAATTGAATCAATGGGTTGAAAGCATAATTTTTAGCCAGAGATGTCTGAAAAATGTCTTAGGGTGGTGAAGGGGTGTCAGAGGGGGCCGCAGGGCATTAACAGTGTGATAGTGTAGTGTGAATTGCATGGAGTAATGTGTTTTTACAGGTTAAAAGTTAAGGTTGAGGTGTTAAAAAAATGTTTTTCGTGGTGGGGAGGGGGACAAAAAACTGACACGCACTCAAAGAAATGATACATTTTCGTTCAAAGCTTTTAATATGGCTTAAATTTTGCTCTAATATTAGTCCGTCCTCTGAAAATGATTGGTAGGAGGATGGGAGGGGTTGCAGTCATTTATTGTCATGATGCTGTGAAATATTCATAAGTTTAGTTCAAGGAAATGATATATTTTTGTTAAAAGCTCTTAATACGGCTTAAATTTAGTTCTAGTAGGTACCCCGTCCTCTGGAAATGCATGTTAGGAACCCCAGTTTTCTACAATACACGGTTCTTTTGCCTATATTACGATCCTTTATAAGCCTTTTTTCATGATTTGTTTCTTGTTTGTCGTTTTTTTAACTGAGTTTTTTCTGTTTTAATAATGTTTGTAAATTTGTTTTTATTAATAGAAATTTTATTTACAATAAGCGTAATATTTTAGATATGTTGTTTAGCACGTGTCTCTAATACCTAGGTGTTTACAAACTTTTAACATCCCTTTCCGCTTTATCATAGGCAGCATAATCGCGCTGCCGAGGAAAATAACGATGTTGGCACAATTTATTATTTTTTTTTGGGTTAGAGCAGGGTACTTCGTATCGAAGGAGTTGTCGTAGAAACTTCGAAAAGGGCTCATTCAATTGGAAATTGGAGTGGCTAGTGCCCTTTTTAATAGTCAAAAGTGATTTGAAGGCAACTAATACCCCTTCCAGGCCCACCATTTCCCAATCAAAATTTTGAGATAGTCATTTTGTTCAGCGTAGTTTATATCCAGACAGAAATTATATTTTTAACGAGGATACTCCCACACATCCCTCAGGGCAAGGGTTGTAAGTTATCCCCTGGGGGCATATAAGATTGTTATAGAAAGCGTTGTCGTAGAAACTTCAAAAAGGCCCACTTGATTGGAAATTCAAAGGGCAAGTGCCCTTTTAATAGTCGAAAGTAATTGGAGGGCAACTAACCCCCCTCTCACTCCCATCTTTTCCCCAAACACAACCCATCAAAATTTTGAGATAGCCATTTTGTTCCAAGTAGTTGAAAGTTCTGAAACTTAAGTCTTTGAGGATTACAACCCCCCCGACAGCCCTCAGGGCAAGGGTTATAAGTTATGCCCTGAGGGCATATAAAGTTTTTATAGAAAGAGTTGTCGTAGAAACTTCAAAAGGGCTCATTCGATTGGAAATTTAAATGGCTAATACCCTTTTTGATAGTCGAAAGTTATTGGAAGGCAACTAACACCCCTTCCACGCCCACCAATTATACAAACCCATCTGATCAAAATTTTGAGATAGCCATTGTGTTCAATGTAGTAGACAGTTCTGGAAATTAGGTCTGTGAGGATAATAACCCCCTCAGAGCCCTCAGGGCAAGGGTTATTAGTTATACCCTGGGGACATATAAGATTTTATTGAAAGCTTTGTCGTAGAAACTTGAAAAAGGATGCATTCGATTGGAAATTCAATGGGCCAGTGCCCTTTTTATTAGTAAAAAGTGATTGGAGGGCAACTAACCCCCTCTCACGCCCACCTTTTCCCCAAACACATACAATCCAAATTTTTAGATAGCAATTTTGCAATTTTGTTAAACGTAGTTGAAAGTTTTGGAAACTAGGTTCTTAAGGTTGACACCCCCCCCCCCCACAGCCCTCAGGACAAGGGTTGTAAGTCATACCCTAGGGTCATGCAAGGTTTGTATAGAGAACGTTTTCGTAGAAACTTCAAAAAGGGCTCATTCCATTGGAAATTGAAATTGCTAATGGCCTTTTTAATAGTCGAAAGTAATTGGAGTGCAACTAACTGCTCTCTCAGGCCCAAAAATTTCCCAAACATGCACAATCAAAATTTTGAGGAAGCCTTTTTTTCAACATAGTTGAAAGTTCTGGAAATTATGTCTTTGAGGATGACAACCCCCACAGCCCTCAGGGCAAGTGTTGTAAGTTGTGCCCTGGGGGCATATGAGGTGTTTTTTATAGAAAGCGTTGTCGTAAAACCTTAAAAAGGACTCATTAGATTGAAAATAGAAAGGGCTAGTGCCCTTTTTAATAGTTGAAAGGTATTGGAGGGCACCTAACCCCTCTCTCACGCCCACCATTTCCCCAAACACAGCCAATCAAAATTTTGAGATATTCATTTTGTTCAACGTAGTGAAAAGTTCTGTAAATTAGTTTTTTTAGGATGACAACCCCCTCAGAGCTCTCAGGTTAAGGGTTGTAAGTTATACCCTGGGGGCATATAAGGTTCTTATAGAAAATGTTGTCGTAGAAACTTATAAAAAGGCTCATTTGATTGGTAATTGAAACTGCTAGTGCCCTTTTTAATAGTCGAAAGTGAATGGAGAGCAACTAACCCCCCTCTCACGCCCACCATTTCCCCAAACACATTCAACTACAATTTTGATATAGTCATTTTGTTCAACGTAGTTTAAAGTTCTGAAAATTATGATTTTGAGGATGACAAACCCCCCCATCCCCTCTGGATAAGGGTTGTAAGTTATGTCCTAGGCGCACATAAGGTTTTTATAGAAAGAGAATTTTCGTAGAGACTTCAAAAAGGAATCATTCGATTGGAAACTGAAAGGGCTAGTGCCCTTTTTAATAGTCGAAAATGATTAGAGGGCAACTAGCCCCCCTCTCAAGCTCACCATTTCCTCAAACACATCCAATCAAAATTTTAAGATAGTCTTTTTTTCAACGTAGTTCAAAGTTCTGGATATTACTTCTTTGAGGATGATTAAACCCCCCCCACCCCTCTGGGCAAGGGTTGTAATTTATGCCCTGGGGGCATAAAAGGTTTTTATAAAGCGTTGTAATAGAAACTTCGAAGGGCTAGTGCCCTTTTTAATAGTCAAAAGTGATTGGATGAACACTAACACCCCTCCCACGCCCACCATTTCTCCAAAAATATCCAATAAAAATTTTGAGATAACCATTTTGTTCAACGTAGTTGAATAGTCTGGAAGTTATGTCTTTGAGGATGACACTCCCCCCACAGCCTTCAGCGCAAGGATTATATGTTATGCCCTGGGGCCATATAAGGTTTTTTAGAAAGCGTAATCGTAGAAACTTAAAAACGGCTCATTCAATTGGAAATTGAAAGCGCTAGTGCCCTATTTAATAGTCGAAAGTGATTGGAGGTCAACTAACGCCCCTCTCAAGCCTACCATTTCCCCAAACACACCCAATCCAAATTTTGAGATAGACATTTTGTTCAACATAGTTGAAAGTTCTTGAAGTTAGGTCTTTACCAGCGTTTTCTTAGAAACTTCAAAAGGAACTCATTCAATTGAGAATTGAGAGGGCTAGTGCCCTTTTTAATAGTCAAAAGCGATCGGAGGGCGAATGACCCCCCCCCCCATAATACCCATCATTTCCCCAAACACTTCCGATCAACATTTTGATATAGCAATTTTGTTGAACGTACTTGAAGGGTTCGGAAATTATGTTTTTGAGTATGACAACCCCCAACAGCCCTCAGGGATAAGGTTGTAAGCTATGCCCTGGGGGCATATAATGTCATATAGAAAGTTTTGTCGTAAAAACTTCAAAAAGGGCTCTTTTGATAGGAAATTGAGAGGGCTATTGCCTTTTTTAATAGTCGAAAGTAATCAGAGGGAAAACCACCCCCCTCAACGCCCATCATTTCCCCAAACATTTCCAATCAACATTTTGATATAGCCATTTTGTTCAACATAGTTCAAAGGTCTGGAAATCATGTCTTTGAGGATGACAAGCCTCCCCCATAGCCCTCATGATAAGGGTAGTAAGTTATGCCCTTGGGGCATCTAACATTTTCATAGAAAGTTTTGTCGTAGAAGCTTCAAAAAGGGCTCGTTCGATTGGAAATTGAGAAGAATAGTGCCTTTTTTATTGGTCGAAAGGGATCAGAGGGCTAATGTCTCCTTCCGTGCCTATCATTTCCCCAAAAACTTACAATCAAAGTTTTGATGTAGCAATTTTCTTAAGCCTATCAGAAAGTTCCTGAATTATGTCTTTGAGGATAACAAATCCCCCCAGCCCTTAGGGCAAGGGTTGTAAGTTGTGCCCTGGGGACATATAGGGTGTTTATAGAAAGTATGGTTATATAAACTCAAAGGGGGCTCATTGGATTGGTAATCAGATGCTCTAGTGCTCTTTTCAAGAATCAAAGTGATCAGAGGGCAGCTACCCTCTCACCCCTACACACACATCATATTGTCCCAAAATGTGTCTAATAGAAATTTTGAGATAGTCGTTCCATTCAAAGTAGTCTAAATATCATATAACAAGGCTTAAGAGGTTGAAACAAACCCCAGAGTTTAGGGACAAGGGTTGTAGGTTATGCCCAGGGTGTATTAAAGGTTTTTATGGAAGGATTGGTTGTTTATGTCCAGAAGAGGCTCAGTGTTTCTTCCTGAAAAAGACTATGTCAATATAAAACGAACAGAAATTAATTAAAAAAACTTTTTGCACAAAATAAGTTTTTCAAAAAATAAAGAATTAAACTAAAAATGAACAAAAATAGAATCAAATAATCTACCAAGCATACAACTGCAACAAATCAGTATCAATAAATAAATGAAACCCAAAACAAACGGAAATCAAAATAAGTGAAACTCAAAACGAGCAGAAATTAATCTGAGTAAGGTTCTAAACTCTATGCTTTCTAAATGCCAGAATAAAATTTGTACTTTCCTGAAAAAAATCTTTTAAATGTTTTCACTTATAACTTTAAGAAAACAAAAATTAATTAAAATTTTAAGCAATAAATATGTATATTAAACTTACAATGCACATTTTTTTCAGTAAATTCATTTGATTTTTTTTCAGTAAAGTACAAATTATATTCTGGCTTTTAGAAAGCATATGGTTTAGAACCCTACTCAAATTAATTTCTGCTCGTTTTGAGTTTGACTTATTTTAATTTCTGTTTGTTTTGGGTTTCATTTATTTATTGATACTGATTTCTGGTAGTTGTATGCTTGGTAGATTATTTGATTCTATTTTTGTTCATTTTTGGTTTAATGGAGTTCTTTACTTTTTTTGAAACACTTATTTTGAGCAAAATTTTTATTTGATTAATTACTAAAAATACATTGAGAGGAATTGCGTCTGGAAATAGATGTTTTCTGTCTTCATGCCAATTCAGTCTGTCCTCTGGAAATGATTTACAGTTGAGTGGGGAGGAAGTCGTACACTGTCACGATGCCGTGAAATCTTCCCAACTTTAGCTCAAAGAAACGAGATATTTTTGTTAGAAGCTCTTAATACGGCTTAAATTTAGCTCTAATATCAGTCCTGGCCACTGAAATGCATGCTAGGACCCCCATCTTTCTATAATGCACGGTTCTTTTTGCCTATGTTACAATCCTTCATAAGACTTTATTTATGTTTTTTTTGTCGTATTTTTTAACTGCTTTTCCTTTGTTTTAGTGATGTTTGTAAATTCGTTTTCATTAATAGAAATTTTACTTATAATAAGCTTAATCCTTTAGATATGTTGTTTAGCACATGTGTCTAATACCAAGGAGTTTACCCAATTTAAGCATCCCTTTCTCCATTACTACTAAAAATACATTGAGAGGGATTGTGTCTGGAAATAGATGTTTTCCGTCTTCATGCCAATTCAGTCCGTCCTCTGGAAATGATTAGCAGTAGGGTGGAGGGGGAGGGTGGTAGCCGTATATTGTCACGATGTTGAGAAATATTCATAAGTTTCGCTCAAAGAAACAAATTATTTTCGTTAAAAAGTCTTAATATGGCTTAAGATGAACTCTAATATCAACCCCGTCCTCAGAAAATGCATGCTAGAACCCCCACCCTTCTATAATAAACAGTTCTCTTTGCCTATATTACAAACCTTTATAAGCCTTTTTTCATGTTTTTTTTGTCGGTGATTTTAAATGCTCTTTTCTCTGTTTTAACAATGTTTGTGAATTTGTTTTTATTAATATAAATCTTATTTATAATAAGCTTAATCCTTTAAATATGTTGTTTAGGACGTGTCTCTCATACCTAGGTGTTACACAATTTAAGCATCCCTTTCTCCTTTACTGCTAAAAATACATTGAGATGGATTGTGTTCGGAAATAGATGTTTTCCATCTTCATGCCAATTCAGTCCGTCCTCTGGAAATGATTAGCAGTAGGGGGGAGGGGGAGGGGGGCAGTCATATATTGTCACGATTCTGTGAAATATTCATAAGTTTAGCTCAAAGAAACAAATTATTTTCGTTAAAAACTCTTAATATGGCTTAAATTTATCTCTAATATCAATCCCGCCCACAGGAAATACATGCTAGAACCACCTTTCTATAATACACAGTTCTCTTTGCCTATGTTACAAACCTGTATAAGCCTTTTTTCATATATTTTTTTGTCGTGTGATTTTAAATGCTCTTATTTCTGTTTTAATAATGTTTGTGAATTTGTTTTTATTAATAGAAATTTTATTTACAGTTGGCTAAATCCTTTAGATATGTTGTTTAGCACGTGTCTGTTTACCTAGGTGTTTATAAAATTTAAGCATCCCTTTCCTCTTTATTACTAAAAATACATTGAGAGCAATTGTGTCTGGAAATAAATGTTTCCGTCTTCATGGCAATTCAGTCCGTCCTCTGGAAACGATTGGCAGTAGGGTTGGGGGGGGGGGGCAGTCGTATATTGTCACGATACTGTGAAATATTCATAGGTTCAGCTCAAAGAAACGAGATATTTTCGTTAAAAGCTCTTAGCATGGCTTAAATTTAGCTCTAACATCAACCCCGCCCTCTGGAAATGCCTGCTAGGACCCCTGGATTGCTATAATACACAGTTCTTTTTGCATATATTACCATCCTTTATAAGCATTTTTTCATACTTTATTTTTTGTTTGTCGTGTTTTTTAACTGCTCTTTTCTCTGTTTTAATAATGTTTGTAAATTTGTTTTTTATTAGTATAAATTTTATTTACAATAACCTTAATCCTTTAGATATGTTGTTTAGCACATGTCTCTAATACCTGGGTGTTTACAAAATTTTAGCATTCCTTTCCCCTTTATTACTAAAAATACATTGAGAGCAGTTGTGTCTGGAAATAAACGTTTTCTGTCTTCATGCCAATTCAATCCGCCCTCTGCAAATGACTGCTAGGGGTGGTGGGCATTCGTGTATTGTCACTATGGTTGGAAATATTCATAGTCTTGCCTCAAGGAAACGAGATATTTTTGTTAAAAGCTTTTAAAATGGCTTATATTTAGCTCTAATATCAACCTTATCCCCTGGTATAGCATGCTAGGATGTGTTTTTCTTTAATGTATGGTTCTTTTCTTTGCTTATACTTTATTCTTTTATAAGCTTTTTACGTTTTGTTTTTTGTTTATCATGTTTTTTTAACTGTTTTTCTGTATTTTAATATTGTTGTAAATTTGTTTGAATTAATAAATCTTTTATTCACAATAAGCTTGATCCTTTGGATATGTTGTTTAGCACGACCAAGGTGTTTACACAATTTAAGCATCCCTTTTGTCTTTTTATCGCTACAAAATACATTAGCAGTAAATGTGTCTAGAAATAAATATTCCCCGTCTTCGTAGGAATTGTCTCAGGTGCACGGAAAAACATTGCTTACGTTCGGAATCCTACCTGGTGGATCATGGAATGGACAGAGATGTGTCTTGTGATATCAGTAGGAACCCATTATTGACTCAAGCGAGTACAAGATCACAGCCAATCAGAGGCCTAGAATCCTACGAGTACAAAAACACGCCTCTTGTTTGACCAATCGGTGAGTCGGAAATACTTACGGGAGTGACGCAACATGCTCAGTCAATATGACGAATACAAGATCATTGACCTACTAACGGTACGAACAACTGGGCGAACAAGATCACGACCGGAACATGTGACATCATCATATAAGGAAAAGATGACAGCTGTCAATCACCGGTTGGAATGCTGTGATAACAAGGTGACATCATCAGATAAGGAAATTTCAACATTGGAATATTCTTATCAGAGAGTTGAAAACACAGACGGGACAAGATAACTGATTGACGCAATTTCTCCATGAGATAAGATAAATTTGAAAGTAGAAACAAAAATGGTAAGGCATCTCAGGGAATGCTAACTCCTATTAAGAGATACATATTGTTTTTTATTTGGGCGGTTCTCGACTGTGTTCAGTATAATACATAAGCACAATTTGAACAGAGTTGTAAGGTCCCCTACCTCAACCCCAAAGGGCCCCCTCCCCCTAACTTTTTTGACCCCCGCCCATTTTTGTAATACCTTTTTTGTGCGCTTCAGACACAGAAGCGTCCCTCCTCCCCCTAACTTTTTGGGCCCCCCTTTTTAATGCTTTTTTTGCGTGCTTCAGACACAGAAGGGTCCCCCCCCCAAACTTTTTAGCCCCCCATCATTTTTTTAAATACTATTTTTGCGCGATTGAGACACAGAAGGGCCCCCCTCCAACCAAATTTTTGGGCCCCTCCCCACATTTTTTAATAATTTTTTTTGCGTGCTTGAGACAAAGAAATTAACAAACAGAAAAGGTTTTTCAGATAAAGCAAGGAACAAGTTTAAAACTTTTTCTAATAAAGTTGGGTTTTAATTTTCAGAAATAAGAACATATTTAACACGGGAGTTGTTTCCTGGTAATTTTAAATGTGACAGTGCAGGGATGCCAAAACAAAGGAACATTTAGAAATTACGTTTAGGGGATTATTTGGGCGAAACAGATTAAGACATTTTAGAGGATTATTTGGGCGAAACAGATTGAGAGGGATTGAGAAAAATTGAGAGAGATTGAGAGATTGAGAGATTAAGAGAAAGTAAAATCATAAACCAGCATAAGTAAAAATACCAAATCATAAGTTTCCATAAACACACACACGACATGAGAAGAAACATAGCAGAGGAAGCAAGAATTGAAGACTTTCTCACAAGTAAAATCATGAACCAGCATATTTAAAAATACCGAAAAATAAGTTTCCAACAACAAACAGACGACATGAGAAGAAATCTAGCACAGAAAGCAAGAAAAAGCAGACGTTCACACAATCTTGAACCATCATAAATAAAAATACCAAATCATAAGTTTCCAAAAACACACACACTACATGAGAAGAAACCTAGCAAAGGAAAGTAGAAACAACAGACTTTCATACAAGTAAAATCATGAAGCAGCATAAGTAAAAAATACCAAATCATAAGTTTCCAACAACACACACAGGACATGAGAAAAAACCTAGCAAAGGAAGAAAGAAACAACAGACTTTCAAGCAAGTAAAATCATGAACCAGCACAAGTAAAAATACCAAATCATAAGTTTCCAACAACACACACACGACATGAAAAGAAACATAGCACAGGAAGCAGGAAACGAAGACTTTCACACAAGTAAAATCATGAACCAGCACAAGTAAAAATACCAAATCATAAGTTTCCAACAACACACACACGACACGAGAAGAAACCTAGCAAAGGAAGCAAGAAACAACAGATATTCACACAAGTAAAATCATAAACCAGCATAAGTAAAAATACCAAATCATAAGTTTCCAACAACAAACACACGACATGAGAAGAAACATAGCACAGGAAGCAAGAAACAACAATTATTCACACAAATAAAATCTTGAACCATCATAAAAAAAAAGAAATCATAAGTTTCTAACAACACACACAAGACATGAGAAGAAACCTAGAAAAGGAAGCAAGAAACAACAGACTTTCACACAAGTAAAATCATGACCAACACAAGTAAAAATACCAAATCATAAGGTTCCAACAACACACAGACGACATGAGAAGAAACCTAGCAAAGGACGCAAGAAACAGCAGACTTTCACACAAGTAAAATCATGAACCAGCATAAGTAAAAATACCAAATCATAAGTTTCCAAAAACAAACACACGACACGAGAATAAACCTAGCAAAGGAAGCAAGAAACAACAGACTTTCACACAAGTAAAATCATGCACCAGCATAAGTAAAAATACCAAATCCATAAGTTTCTAACAAAACACACGCGACATGAGGAGAAACATAGCACAGAAAGCAAGAAACAGCACACTTTAACACAAATAAAATCCTAAACCCCCATAAATAAAAATACCAAATCATAAGTTTCCAACAACAAACACACGACATGAGAAAAAACATAGCACAGGAAGCAAGAAACGAAGACTTTCACACAAGTAAAATCATGAACCAGCATATTTAAAAATACCAAATCATAAGTTTCCAACAACACACAGATGACATGAGAAGAAACCTAGCACTGAAAGCAAGAAACAGCAGAATTTCATACAAATAAAATCTTGAACCATCATAAATAAAAATAACAAATCTTAAGTTTCCAAAAACACACACACGACATGAGAAGAAACCTAGCAAAGGAAGCAAGAGACAATAGACTTTCACACAAGTAAGATCATGAACCAGCACAAGTAAAAATACCAAATCATAAGTTTACAACAACACACACACGACATGAGAAGAAACATAGCACAGGAAGCAAGAGACGAAGACTTTCACACAAGTAAAATCATGAACCAGCATATTTAAAAATACCAAATCATAAGTTTCTTACAACACACAGACGACAAGCGAAGAAACCTAGCAAAGAACGCAAGAAATAGCAGACTTTCACCCAAGTATAATCATGAAACAGCACAAGTAAATATATCACAACCTAAGTTTCCAAACAAGACACACTCAACATGAGAAGAAACATAGCACAGGAAGCAAGAAACGAAGAATTTCACACAAGTAAAATCATGAACCAGCATATTTAAAAATACCAAATCATAAGTTTCCAACAACAAACACACGACATTAGAAGAAACCTAGCAAAGGAAGCAAGAAACAACAGAAATTCACAGAAGTAAAATCATGAACCAGCATAAGTAAAATTACCAAATCATAAGTTTCCAACCACAAACACACGACATTAGAAGAAACCTAGCAAAGGAAGCAAAAAAGAACAGACTTTTAGACAAGTAAAATCATGAACCAGCATAAGTAAAAATACCAAATCATAAGTTTCCAACAACACACACACGACATGAGAAGAAACATAGCACAGGAAGCAAGAAACGAAGACTTTCACACAAGTAAAATCATGAACCAGCATATTTAAAAATATCAAATGATAAGTTTCCAACAACACACAGACGACATGAAAAGAAACCTAGCACTGAAAAACAGCAGACTTTCATACAAATAAAATCTTTCATACAAAAACAAAACTCACATATTAAATAAACACTTCCATGCGCTGAATGTCTTATTTATTATGTCTTATTTATGTCTTAGTTTTTTCTTATTTATTTATATTTTTTCTTTTTTTTTCTTTCTCTTTATGTGTTTAGTGTGTTTTATTGTGATGTAAGTTAAGTTTTTTATTTTATTTATTTATTTTATTTTATTTTTTTCCGTTTAGAAAGGCTCCCGGATGTGGGGCCGAAATATTCGGAGCTTTTGTGCATAATTAATTGTTTTGTATTTCACTGCTTTATAAAAAATTAAAGCCCGTTTTTCTTGTTTAAAAATTTTTTGTTTTTAATGGAAAAGCAGTGTGGTCTAAGAAATTATTTAAATCATAAGTTTCTTACAACACACAGACGACAAGAGAAGAAACCTAGCAAAGAACGCAAGAAATAGCGGACTTTCACACAAGTATAATCATGAAACAGCACAAGTAAATATACCACAACCTAAGTTTCCAAACAAGACACACTCGACATGAGAACAAACCTAGCAAAGGAAGCAAGAAACAACAGACTTTCACACAAGTAAAATCATGAAACAGCATATGTAAAAATACCAAATCATAAGTTTCCAACAACACACACACGACATGAGAAGAAACAAAGCAAAGGGAGCAAGAAACAGCAGACTTTCACACAAATAAAATTTTGAGCCATCATAAATAAAAATATAAAATAATAAGTTTCCAAAAACACACACACGACATGAGAAGAAACCTAGCAAAGGAAGCAAGAAACAACAGACTTTCACACAAGTAAAATCATGAAACAGCATAAGTAAAAATACCAAATCATAAGTTTCCATAAACACACACACGACATGAGAAGAAACATAGCACAGGAAGCAAGAAACGAAGACTTTCACACAAATAAAATCATGAACCAGCATAAGTAAAAATACCAAATCATAAGTTTCCAACAACACACACAGGACATGAGAAAAAACCTAGCAAAGGAAGAAAGAAACAACAGACTTTCAAGCAAGTAAAATCATGAACCAGCACAAGTAAAAATACCAAATCATAAGTTTCCACCAACACACACACGACATGAGAAGAAACATAGCACAGGAAGCAAGAAACGAAGACTTTCACACAAGTAAAATCATGAACCAGCACAAGTAAAAATACCAAATCATAAGTTTCCAACAACACACACACGACACGAGAAGAAGCCTAGCAAAGGAAGCAAGAAACAACAGATATTCACACAAGTAAAATCATAAACCAGCATAAGTAAAAATACCAAATCATAAGTTTCCAACAACAAACACACGACATGAGAAGAAACATAGCACAGGAAGCAAGAAACAACAATTATTCACACAAATAAAATCTTGAACCATCATAAAAAAAAAGAAATCATAAGTTTCTAACAACACACACAAGACATGAGAAGAAACCTAGAAAAGGAAGCAAGAAACAACAGACTTTCACACAAGTAAAATCATGACCAACACAAGTAAAAATACCAAATCATAAGGTTCCAACAACACACAGACGACATGAGAAGAAACCTAGCAAAGGACGCCAGAAACAGCAGACTTTCACACAAGTAAAATCATGAACCAGCATAAGTAAAAATACTAAATCATAAGTTTCCAAAAACAAACACACGACACGAGAATAAACCTAGCAAAGGAAGCAAGAAACAACAGACTTTCACACAAGTAAAATCATGCACCAGCATAAGTAAAAATACCAAATCCATAAGTTTCTAACAAAACACACGCGACATGAGGAGAAACATAGCACAGAAAGCAAGAAACAGCACACTTTAACACAAATAAAATCCTAAACCCCATAAATAAAAATACCAAATCATAAGTTTCCAACAACAAACACACGACATGAGAAAAAACATAGCACAGGAAGCAAGAAACGAAGACTTTCACACAAGTAAAATCATGAACCAGCATATTTAAAAATACCAAATCATAAGTTTCCAACAACACACAGATGACATGAGAAGAAACCTAGCACTGAAAGCAAGAAACAGCAGAATTTCATACAAATAAAATCTTGAACCATCATAAATAAAAATAACAAATCTTAAGTTTCCAAAAACACACACACGACATGAGAAGAAACCTAGCAAAGGAAGCAAGAGACAATAGACTTTCACACAAGTAAGATCATAAACCAGCACAAGTAAAAATACCAAATCATAAGTTTACAACAACACACACACGACATGAGAAGAAACATAGCACAGGAAGCAAGAAACGAAGACTTTCACACAAGTAAAATCATGAACCAACATAAGTAAAAATACCAAATCATAAGTTTCTTACAACACACAGACGACAAGAGAAGAAACCTAGCAAAGAACGCAAGAAATAGCGGACTTTCACACAAGTATAATCATGAAACAGCACAAGTAAATATATCACAACCTAAGTTTCCAAACAAGACACACTCGACATGAGAAGAAAACATAGCACAGGAAGCAAGAAACGAAGAATTTCACACAAGTAAAATCATGAACCAGCATATTTAAAAATACCAAATCATAAGTTTCCAACAACAAACAGACGACATGAGAAGAAACCAAGCAAAGGAAGCAAGAAACAACAGAAATTCACAGAAGTAAAATCATGAACCAGCATAAGTAAAATTACCAAATCATAAGTTTCCAACCACAAACACACGACATTAGAAGAAACCTAGCAAAGGAAGCAAAAAAGAACAGACTTTTAGACAAGTAAAATCATGTACCAGCATAAGTAAAAATACCAAATCAAAAGTTTCCAACAACACACAGACGACATGAGAAGAAACATAGCACAGGAAGCAAGAAACGAAGAATTTCACACAAGTAAAATCATGAACCAGCATATTTAAAAATACCAAATCATAAGTTTCCAACAACACACAGACGACATGAAAAGAAACCTAGCACTGAAAAACAGCAGACTTTCATACAAATAAAATCTTTCATACAAAAACAAAACTCACATATTAAATAAACACTTCCATGCGCTGAATGTCTTATTTATTATGTCTTATTTATGTCTTAGTTTTTTCTTATTTATTTATATTTTTTCTTTTTTTTTCTTTCTCTTTATGTGTTTAGTGTGTTTTATTGTGATGTAAGTTAAGTTTTTTTATTTTATTTATTTATTTTATTTTATTTTTTTCCGTTTAGAAAGGCTCCCGGATGTGGGGCCGAAATATTCGGAGCTTTTGTGCATAATTAATTGTTTTGTATTTCACTGCTTTATAAAAAATTAAAGCCCGTTTTTCTTGTTTAAAAATTTTTTGTTTTTAATGGAAAAGCAGTGTGGTCTAAGAAATTATTTAAATCATAAGTTTCTTACAACACACAGACGACAAGAGAAGAAACCTAGCAAAGAACGCAAGAAATAGCGGACTTTCACACAAGTATAATCATGAAACAGCACAAGTAAATATACCACAACCTAAGTTTCCAAACAAGACACACTCGACATGAGAACAAACCTAGCAAAGGAAGCAAGAAACAACAGACTTTCACACAAGTAAAATCATGAAACAGCATATGTAAAAATACCAAATCATAAGTTTCCAACAACACACACATGACATGAGAAGAAACAAAGCAAAGGGAGCAAGAAACAGCAGACTTTCACACAAATAAAATCTTGAGCCATCATAAATAAAAATATAAAATCATAAGTTTCCAAAAACACGCACACGACATGAGAAGAAATCTATCACAGGAAGCAAGAAACAAAAGACTTTCACACAAGTAAAATCATGAACCAGCATAAGTAAAAATACCAAATCATAAGTTTCCACCAACACACACACGACATGAGAAGAAACATAGCACAGGAAGCAAGAAACGACAGACTTTCACACAAATAAAATCATGAACCAGCATAAGTAAAAATACCAAATCATAAGTTTCCAACAACACACACGACATGAGAAGAAACCTTGAACAGGAAGCAGGAAACAACAGACTTTCACACAAGTAAAATCATGAACCAACACAAGTAAAAATACCAAATCATAAGTTTCCAAAACACACACACGACATGAGAAGAAACCTAGCAAGGGAGGCAAAAAACAATAGACTTTCACACAAGTAAAATCATGAACCACCATAAGTAAAATTACCAAATCATAAGTTTCCAACGACACACACACAACATGAGAAGAAACATAGCACAGGAAGCAAGAAACAACAGACTTTCACACAAGTAAAATCATGAACCGACACAAGTAAAAATACCAAATCATAAGTTTCCAACAACAAACACACGACATGAGACGAAACTTAGCAAAGGAAGCAAGAAACAACAGACATTCACTCAAGTAAAATCATGAGCCAGCAGAAGTAAAATTACCAAATCATAAGTTTCCAACAACACACAGACGACATGAGAAGAAACCTAACAAAGGATGCAAGAAACAGCAGACTTTCACACAAGTAAAATCATGAACCAGCATAAGTAAAAATACTAAATCATAAGTTTCCAACAGCAAACACACGAAATGAGAAGAAACCTAGCAAAGGAAAAAAGAAACAACAGACTTCCACACAAGTAAAATCATGAACCAGCACAAGTAAAAATACCACGTCATAAGTTTCCAAACAACACACACACGGCATGAGAAGAAATATAGCACAAGAAGCAAGAAATGAAGACTTTCACACAGGTATAATCATGAACCAGCATATATAAAAATACCAAATCATAAGTTTCCAACAACACAAAGACGACATGAGAAGACACCTAGCAAAGGAAGTAAGAAACAACTGACATTCACACAAGTAAAATCATGAACCAGCAGAAGTAAAATTACCAAATCATAAGTTTCCAACAACACAAACACGACATGAGAAGAAACCTAGCAAAGGAAGCAAGAAACAGCAGACTTTTACACAAGTAAAATCATGAACAAGCATAAGTAAATATACCAAATCATAAGTTTCCAACAATAAACTCACGACATGAGAAGAAACATAGCACAGGAAGCAAGAAACAGCAGGCTTTCCCATAAATAAAATCTTTAACCATCATAAATAAAAATTTAAAATCATAAGTTTCCAAAAACACATACACGACATGAGAAGAAACCTAGCACAGGAAGCAAGAAACAACAGACTTTCACACAAGTAAAATCATGAACCAAAACAATTAAAAATACCAAATCATAAGTTTCCAACAACACACACACGACATGAGAATAAACCTAGCAAAGGAAGCAAGACACAACAGACATTAACACAGTTAAAATCATGAGCGAGCATAATTAAAATACTAAATCATAAGTTTACAACAACACACACACACGACAAGAGAAGAAACCTAGCAAAGGAAGCAAGAAACTACAGACTTTTACACAAGTAAAATCATGAACAAGCATAAGTAAAAATACCAAATCATAAGTTTCCAAACAACACACAGACGACATGAGAAGAAACCTAGAAAAGGAAGCAAGAAACAGCAAACTTTCACACAAGTAAAATCATGAACCAGCATAAGTAAAAATACCAAATCATAAGTTTCCAACAACAATTACATGACAATAGAAGAAACCTAGCAAAGGAAGCAAGAAACAACAGACTTTAACAAAAGTAAAATCCTGAACCATTATAAGTATAAATACCAGCTCATAAGTTTCCAAACAACACACAGACGACATGAGAAGAAACCTAGCAAAGGAAGCAAGAAACAGCAGAATTTCACACAAGTAAAATCATGAACCAACGTAAGTAAAAAATACCAAATCATAAGTTTCCAAACAACACACAGATGACATGAGAAGAAACCTAGCAAAGGAAGGAAGAAACAGCAGACTTTCACACAAGTAAAATCATGAACCAGCATAAGTAAAAATACTAAATTATAATTTTCCAACAACAAACACACGACATGAGAAGAAACCTAGCAAAGGAAGCAAGAAACAACATACTTTCACACAAGTAAAATCAAGAACCAGCACAAGTAAAAATACTATATCATAAGCTTCAAACAACAAACACACGACATGAGAAAAAACATAGCACAGGAAGCAAGAAACGAAGACTTTCACACAAGTAAAATCATGAACCAGCATATTTAAAAATACCAAATCATAAGTTTCCAACAACACACAGACGATATGAGAAGAAACCTAGCACTGAAAGCAAGAAACAGCAGACTTTCATACAAATAAAATCTTGAACCATCATAAATAAAAATAACAAATCTTAAGTTTCCAAAAACACACACACGACATGAGAAGAAACCTAGCAAGGGAAGCAAGAAACAACAGACTTTCACACAAGTAAAATCATGAAACAGCACAAGTAAAAATGCCAAATCATAAGTTTCCAACAACAAACACTAGACATGAGAAGAAACATAGCACAGGAAGCAAGAAATGAAGACTTTCACGCAAGTAAAATCATGAACCCGCATAAGTAAAAATACCAAATCATAAGTTTCCAACAACACACACACGACATGAGAAGAAACCTAGCAAAGGAAGCAAGAAACAACAGACTTTCACACAAGTAAAATCATGAACCAGCACAAGTAAAAATACCAAATCATAAGTTTCCAACAACAAACACACGACAGAAGAAGAAACCTAGCAAAGGAAGCAAGAAACAACAGACATTCACAAAAGTAAAATTCACAAATAAAATCTTGAACCATCATAAATAAAAATAACAAATCTTAAGTTTCCAAAAACACACACATACGACATGAGAAGAAACCTAGCAAGGGATGCAAGAAACAATAGACTTTCACACAATTAAAATCATGAACCAGCATAAGTAAAAATACGAAATCATAAGATCCAACAACACACACAAGACATGAGCAGAAACCTAGCAAGGGAAGCAAGAAACAATAGACTTTCACACAAGTAAAATCATGAACCACCATAAGTAAAAATACTAAATCATAAGTATCCAACAACAAACACACAACATGAGAATAAACCTAGCAAAGGAAGAAAGAAACAACAGACTTTCACAAAAGTAAAATCATGAACCAGCATAAATAATGTGAAAATCATGTGAAAGTCAGTTGTTTCTTGCTTCCTTTGCTATGTTTCTTCTCATGTCTTGTGTGTGTTGGTGGAAACTTATGATTTGGTATTTTTTACTTGTGTTGGTTCATGATTTTACTTGTGTGAAAGTCTGTTGTTTCTTGCTTCCCTTTTTAGGTTTCTTCTCACGTCGTGTGTGTGTTGCTGGAAACTTATGATCTGGTATTTTCACTTATGCTGGCTCATGATATTACTTGTGTGAATGTCTGTTGTTTCTTGCTTCCTTTGCTAGGTTTCTTCTCATGTCGTGTGTGTGTTGGTGGAAACTTATGATTTGGTATTTTTTACTTGTGTTGGTTCATGATTTTACTTGTGTGAAAGTCTTTTGTTTCTTGCTTCCCTTGCTAGGTATATTCTCATGTCATGTGTATGTTGTTGGAAACTTATGATTTGGTATTTTCACTTATGCTGGCTCATGATTTTACTTGTGTGAATGTCTGTTGTTTCTTGCTACATATGCTAGGTTTCTTCTCATGTCGTTTGTATGTTGTTGGAAACTTATGATTTGGTATTTTTGCTTATGCTGGTTAATGATTTTACTTGTGTGAAAGTCTTTTGTTTCTTGCTGCCTGTGCTAGGTTTCTTCTCCTATCGTTAGTTTGTTTTTGGATGTTTTTTTTTGGATGGTTTTTAGTTTTATTTATGATGGTTCAAGATTTTATTTGTGTCAAAGTCTGCTGTTTCTTGCTTCCTGTGCTATGTTTCATCTCATGTCGTGTGTGTGTTGTTGGAAACTTATGATTTGTTATTTTTAATTATGCTGGTTCATGATTTTACTTGTGTGAAAGTCTGTTGTTTCTTGCTTCCTTTGCTAGGTTTCTTCTCATGTCGTGTGTGTGTTGTTGGAAACTTATGATTTAGTATTTTTACTTATGCTGCTTCATGATTTTACTTGTGTGAATGTCTGTTGTGTCTTGCTTCCTTTTCTAGGTTTCTTCTCAAATCGTGTGTATGTTGTTGGAAACTTATGATTTGTTATTTTTACTTATGCTGGCTCATGATTTTACTTGTGTGAAGGTCTGTTGTTTCTGCCTTCCTGTGCTATGTTTCTTCTCATTTCATGTGTGTGTTGTTGGAAACTTATGATTTGGTATTTATACTTGTGCTGGTTCCGGATTTTACGTGTGTGAAAGTCTGTTGTTTCTTGCTTCCCTTGCTAGGTTTCTTCTCACGTCGTGTGTGTGTTGTTGGAAACTTATGATCTGGTATTTTCACTTATGCTGGCTCATGATATTACTTGTGTGAATATTTGTTGTTTCTTGCTTCCTTTGCTAGGTTTCTTCTCATGTCTTGTGTTTGTTGTTGGAAACTTATGATTTGATATTTTTTACTTGTGTTGGTTCATGATTTTACTTGTGTGAAAGTCTTTTGTTTCTTGCTTCCCTTGCTAGGCATCTTCTCATGTCATGTGTGTGTTGTTGGAAACTTATGATTTGGTATTTTCACTTATGCTAGCTCATGATTTTACTTGTGTGAATGTCTGTTGTTTCTTGCTTCCTATGCTTGGTTTCTTCTCATGTCGTTTGTGTGTTGTTGGAAACTTATGATTTGGTATTTTTGCTTATGCTGGTTAATGATTTTACTTGTGTGAAAGTCTGTTGTTTCTTGCTCCCTGTACTAGGTTTCTTCTCCTATCGTTAGTTTGTTTTTGGATTTTTTTTTTTGATGGTTTTTAGTTTTATTTATGATGGTTCAAGATTTTATTTGTGTCAAAGTGTGCTGTTTCTTGCTTCCTGTGCTATGTTTCTTCTCATGTCGTGTGTGTGTTGTTGGAAACTTATGATTTGTTATTTTTAATTATGCTGGTTCATGATTTTACTTGTGTGAAAGTCTGTTGTTTCTTGCTTCCCTTGCTAGGTTTCTTCTCATGTCGTGTGTGTGTTGTTGGAAACTTATGATTTAGTATTTTTACTTATGCTGCTTCATGATTTTACTTGTGTGAATGTATGTTGTGTCTTGCTTCCTTTTCTAGGTTTCTTCTCAAGTTGTGTGTATGTTGCTGGAAACTTATGATTTGTTATTTTTAATTATGCTGGCTCATGATTTTACTTGTGTGAAGGTCTGTTGTTTCCTGCTTCCTGTGCTATGTTTCTTCTAATGTCGTGTGTGTGTTGTTGGAAACTTATGATTTGGTATTTATACTTGTGCTGGTT
Source organism: Artemia sinica (assembly GCA_027921565.1). Taxonomy (NCBI): domain Eukaryota; kingdom Metazoa; phylum Arthropoda; class Branchiopoda; order Anostraca; family Artemiidae; genus Artemia; species Artemia sinica. Next base: position 73,808,887 of record CM051257.1, on the reverse strand, counting down.
CCGGATTTTACGTGTGTGAAAGTCTGTTGCGTCGTGCTTCCTTTGCTAGGCTTCTTCTCTTTTCATGTGTGTGTTGTTGTAAACTTATAATTTGGTATTTTACTTATGCTGGCTCATGATTTTACTTGTGTGAAGGTCTGTTGTTTCCTGCTTCCTGTGCTATGTTTCTTCTAATGTCGTGTGTGTGTTGTTGGAAACTTATGATTTGGTATTTTTATTTATGATGGTTCAAGATTTTATTTGTGTGAAAGTCTGCTGTTTCTTGTTTTCTGTGCTAGGTTTCTTCTCATGTCGTCTGTTTGTTGTTGGAAACTTATGATTTGGTATTTTTTAAATATGCTGGTTCATGATTTTACTTGTGTGAAAGTCTTTGTTTCTTGCTTCCTGTGCTATGTTTCTTCTCATGTCTCATGTTCATGATTTGCATGTTCAAAAGCTGGTTCATGATTTTACTTGTGTGAAAGTCTGGTGTTTCTTGCTTCCTTTGCTAGGTTTCTTCTCATGTCGTGTGTTTGTTGTTGGAAACTTATGATTTGGTATTTTTACTTATGCTGGTTCATGATTTTACTTGTGTGAAAGTCTGCTGTTACTTGCGTCCTTTGCTAGGTTTCTTCTCATGTCTTCTGTGTGTTGTTGGAAACTTATGATTTGGTATTTTGACTTGTGCTGGTTCATGATGTTACTTGTGTGAAATTGTGTTGTTTCTTGATTCTTTTGCTAGGTTTTTTCTCATGTCGTGTGTTTGTTGTTGGAAACTTATGATTTGGTATTTTTTATTTATGCTGGTTCAAGATTTTATTTGTGTTAATGTCTGCTGTTGCTTGCTTCCTCTGCTATGATTTTTCTCATGTCGTGTGTTTGTTGTTGGAAACTTATGATTTGGTATTTTTAATTATGCTGGTTCATGATTTTACTTGTGTGAAAGTCTGTAGTTTCTTGCTTCCTTTGCTAAGATACTTCTCATGTCATGTGTTTGTTGTTGCAAACTTATGATTTGGTATTTTTACTTATGCTGGTTCATGATTTTACAGGTGTGAATGTCTGCTGTTTCTTGCTTCCTTTGCTAGGTTTCTTCTCATTTCGTCTGTGTGTTGTTGGAAACTTATGTTTTGGTATTTTTAAACATGCTTGTTCATGATTTTACTTGTGAGAAAGTCTTCGCTTTTTGCTTCCTGTGCTATGTTTTTTCTCATGTCATGTGTGTTTTGTTGGAAACTTATGATTTGGTATTTTTCCTTATGCTGGTTCATGATTTTACTTTCTCTTAATCTCTCAATCTCTCATAATCTCTCTCATTCCCTCTCAATATGTTTCGCCCAAGTAATCCTCCAAAATTTCTCAATCTGTTTCGTCCAAATAATCCCCTAAATGTCTCAATCTGTATCGCTCAAATAATCCCCTAAACGTAATTTCTGTATGTTCTTTTGTTTTGGCATCCCTGCACTGTCACATTTAAAATTCTCAGGTAACAACTCGGGCGTTAAATATGTTCTTATTTCTGAAAGTTAAAACCCAACTTTATTAGAAAAAGTTTTAAACTTGTTCCCTGCTTTAGCTGAAAAACCTTTTCTGTTTGTTAATTACCGTGTCTCAAACACGCAAAAAAAAGTATTAAAAAATGTGAGGAGGGGCCAAAAAGTTGGGGGGAGGGGGCCTTCTGTTTCTCAATCGCGCAAAAAAAGTATTAAAAAATATGGGGGGGGGATTTAAAAAGTTGGGGGAGGGGGGCCTTCTGTATCTCAAGCGCGCAAAAAAGTATTTAAAAAAGGGGGGCGCAAAAAAGTTGGGGGGAGGGCAGGGACTTCTGTGTCTCAAGCGCGCAAAAAAAAGCATTAAAAAAATGGGGGGTGGGGCAAAAACTTTTTGGGGAGGAGGGCCCTTGTGGGTTGGGGACCTTACAATACTTTTTAAATGGTACTTGTGTGTTATACTGAATACAGTCGAGAATCGCCCAAATAAAAAATAATCTGTATCTCTTAATAGGAATTAGTATTTCCTGAGATGCCTTACCATTTTCGTTTCTACTTTCAAATTTTTCTTGTCTCATGGAGAAATTGTGTCAATCAGTTATCTTGTCCCGTCTGTATTTTCAGCTCTCTGATAAGAATATTCCAATCAGTGCTTCCACTTTGTCGGATTTTTCCGACATTGTCGGATTTTCGGCCCTCTTGTCGGACAAAAAAACATCATGTCGGACTTCGGAATTTTGTCGGATTTTCAGTAAAAAACGGATATTTTTCGGATTTGTGTATTTTTCTAGACTACTGGAGTTCCAACTCCAATAAAAAAGGATTTTCATACTAGTAAAATTAGAAGGCCAATTCTGTTAGGGATTTTTAGAAAGTCATTAGTGTTAGCGGCGACAGTTTGACAAGGCACAATTTTTGAAAATTTACACATGCTGTGCTCCAATCTGCTCTGATATTTCTGTTAATTTCAAGATCTGAGGAAAGTTAAGGTGAGACTTTTTTCCAATGCCAGTATAAGATTAGAAAGTCTATTGCCAACATAGTAGCCTACAGTAGAGCTAGGCCACCATGGTTTAGTGACACCATGTGCTTCACAGGTTCAGAATGTTTTAAAATCTCAAAATAGCCTGCTCAAAAGAAGAATGCAAGTTGGGTCTGGGTCTAGGTATGTAGATCGGTAAAAGACTGGTAATTCTGGCAATCTTCTTGAAGTCAAGTTTAATTCTAACAGAGAAATTACCCACAATTTTTCCAGAACTGATCTGCAAAGCACACTTGAACCATCATAGCTATCCTGATCAGCACTGTGGCCACTCAGGACAGAATAAATGGATTCTGCACCAAGCAGGATAGCCTACATGTACCCTGCATGGGCTGCATGTGTCTGGAACCGGGGTATGGAAGGAGAAAAAAAGAGTTTCTCTGAGCAGTAGGCTATAGCTAACCAGTCAGGAACTCTACTATTTTGTGATCATCAGCCAGCCCAGGCAACTTCCTCTAATGACAGAATCTGTCTCAGTAAATTTCTACCAAAAAATATTATTGACTTACGCATAAAGTGAATATACCACTCGATGCCTTTTTTTTATGCTGATTACGAATATAGTAATCATTTCTATCGGAAATGAATTTCAGCCCCCCCCCTATATATGCCAATTCAGGGTATATATTTCTACAACCTAACCTAACCCTGAATTGGCATATATAGGGGGGGGGCTGAAATTCATTTCCGATAGAAATGATTATTATATTCGTAATCAGCATAAAAAAGGCATCGAATGGTGTATTCACTTTATTCCTAGCTCAATAATATGATTTGGTGGAAATTTACCTCTGTCTCTTGTCAGTAATGCCCAAAGTGAAATTATTCCCAAGCACAGCTAACTTCCACTTAGGAGAAAAATTGGTAGATCTTCTCCTGAGTGGAAATTAGCTCTCTCGGGACTGTATCTCGTTTTGGGCATTCACTAAGTAGTAGCATATCCACTTATCAGGCAAAGTTGGCTCTATTGCGCGATAGTCTCAAAAGAGTAGAGTTCCTGACTGGCTATAACTAGGATATCCTACAAGGAAGGTTTAAAAGGTCAAGAGGGTTTCAATTTCCTTTAAGGCTACTCTGACTATCGTACATTCACATTCGTTTTTTCTTTTCTTTTTTTTACTATTGAGATCAAGAAAGCTACAATTATTCAGTCAAACTGTATTGAAAACAGCAAACCTATCATCTACGAGATTAATTCAATATCATCTACACAATTATTCAATGTGCTTCACAGGTTCATCTTTTGCTAATATCTCTGTTAAAATGACATTCTGATTTAAGAAGACCAGCTTTCAACAGTGAAGAGACAGTGAATTTCTTTCTTTTTGAAGTAAAGCATACTTTATAGATCCTGTGCTGTAATTAAAAAAAAAACAGTTTTTTAAACTGAAAGTAAGGAACGACGTTAAAACTTAAAACGAACAGAAATTATTGCGTATATGAAAGGGGCTGTCCCCTCCTCAATGCCTCGCTCTTTATGCTAAATTTTTTTATTGTATAAAAAAATAAGAGTTGTGAGAAAGTCAAACTTTAGCGTAAAGAGCAAGGCGTTGAGGAGGGGACAGCCCCTTTCATATACGGAATAATTTCTGTTCGCTTTAAGTTTCAAACGTCGTTCCTTACTTTCAGTTTGAAAAACGTGTTTTTTTTTAATTTAATTTCTGATCGTTTTTTAAACAATATACCCAAAGAAATTATTCCGTTTATGAAAGGGGCTGTCCCCTCCTCAACGCCTCGCTCTTTACGCGAAGGTTTTTTATTGTTTAAAAAAATAGAGTTGTGAGAAAGTCAAACTTTAGCGTAAAGAGTGAGGCGTTGAGGAGGGGACAGCCCTTTCATATACGGAATAATTTCTGTTCGTTTTAAGTTTTAACGTCGTTCCTTACTTTCAGTTAAAAAAACTTGTTTTTTATTTAATTTTTGAACGTTTTTGAATTAATGCAGGTTTTGATATTGGCTCACCGTACATGAATAATTAAAACAAAATTTGTATACTAATTTTACTTCTGTTTGGTTAAGTGGCTTTCTCGAAACTTGTTTAATTTAGTTACGAACGTTTTTATTAGTAATAAATATACGTAACTTACGAATTAACTTATGTAATGAACTTCTATATTCATAGATTTTTAATACATATATTAGGGGGTTCGTCCCCTAGTCAATACCTTGCTCTTTAAGCTAAAGTTCAAATTTTGTACCAATTCTTTTAAAAATGACCCCTTAATCACAAAGGCCGTTAATTAGAATAAATAGCTCTTATGAAAGTACTAAAAAATCTTTGGCTTAAAGAGCGAGGTATTGACTAGGGGTGAACCCAATCATATACGTAATACTTTCTGTTCGTTTTAAGTTTTGATGTTGCTCCTTACTTTCAGTTGAAAACTTTTTTTTTATTTAATTTCTGATCTTTTTCTTTAATAATGATGGGAAATCCGGCATCCCCTTCATAGCAATGTCCCTTCCCCCATGAAAACCTCCTTCATGGAAATATCCTCCCATATAACGCCCCCCCCAATAATGTGGAGAAAAAATATTATACATCCCATGCCCTTTGACTATCCAGATATGGACCCTTCTGCCCCCCCCCCACCCCACCCCCAATAAAAATTCTGGAGATTAGCTCCTGGGCTTGAGCAGTCTTCATAAACAATTGTGACAAAAAGTGATCTTTAGTGTAAAAAGCGAGGGTGGAGGAAGGGGTATCCCCCTAATATACGGGATAATTCCTGTTCGTTTTAAGTTTTAATGTTGCTAATTAGTTTCAGTTGAGTTGCTTTTTTTTATATTTAGTTTCTGACCGTTTTTAAAATCTTGCCAGAAAATACCCTCTTCCTTGTAAAATTTATTCTGAGAAATTCTCCCCAGAAATTTCCCTCCTGACAAAAATTCTTGTCGTGGAACCCCCCCCCCCTTCAAAAAATGCCGTATATGTCCTGATAATAAATACTATATTTCAGCAAGGGGCAAATTGTGTAGCTTACAGTCTTTATCCCATGGGGTATTGGGGTATTTTTTATCTCCTAAGGCATTGTTACTTGACCTTTCAACTATGCTGATTTAAATGGCTATCTCAAGCTTTTGATTGGGTGTCTTTGGGGAAAAATGGGCATGAATGGGGGTTATTTGACCTTCGATCTTTTTGGTAACTTAAAAAGGGCACTAGAGCTTTTCATTTCCGTTCCAACGAGGCCTCCCACGATATTCTAGGACCACTGGGTCGATGCGATCACCCCTGGGAAAAAAAAACAAAAAAAAACAAATAAACACGCATCCGTGATCGTTCTTCTGACAAAAAATGCAAAATTCCACATTTTTGTAGAAAGGTGCTTGAAACCTCAACAGTAGGGTTATCTTATACGCTGAATATGATGGTGTGATTTTCATTAAGGTTCTTTAACTTTTAGGGGGTCTTTCTCCCTTTTTTCGAAAATCAGCCAAATTTTCTCAGGCACGTAACTTTTGATTGGTAAGGACTAAATTTGATGAAACTTATATATTTGAAATCAGCATTAAAATCTGATTCTTTTGATTTATCTATTGGTATCAAAATTCCGTTTTTTAGAGTTTCGGTTACCGTTGAGCTGGGTCGGTCCTTACTTACAGTTCGTTACCACGAACTGTTTGATACACTTATTACATTTTACTTATCAAGTCTTGTTGCAGGAAGTACCATCATGTCCGACAGCTCGTCATCTTCTGAAACTGACATTGAATATCTTAGTGGGGAAGAAAGGCGGAAAAGAAAGGGAGAAGAAAAAAGATCCTTCCCAAGAAAGAAGGCTCAGAGGAAAAAAGCCAAATTCAGACACAGCTGGCTGAACGTCCCTGAATTTAAAGGGTGGCTTGCAAAGGACAAGTCATCTGATGAAAAGGCTTTCTGTTCGCACTGCAGTCAGTCCTTGTGTTGTGGTAAATCCGAACTCCGAAAACATGCAAAGAGTGCAAAGCACAGTGAAAGTGTAAGGAAATTAGAGGCTTCAAGAAAGCTCACTACAAGGATTGATCATATCCTCACCACAGACAAAAACGAAGAAGAAAGCCTAAAGGCCAAGTTGGCTGCTTTCATTGTTGAAAACAATCTGCCTTTATCATTTGTAGAAACTCTTGTACCTTTTCTGAAAACTTTGCCACACAAGGCTGTTGTTGAAAAAATTAGGCTGGGCAAGCAAAATGTGACAAATGTGATCAGACAGGCATTAGGACCGCACTACAATGAACTTCTGTGTGATCAGTTGAGATTGACGCCTTTTTCTATCATTATTGATGAGACAACTGATGTGGCAGTAAAAAAACAACTTGCAATTGCAATTTGTTCTGCAATAAGGATTTCGAAGTAGAAGTCGACCTTCTAGATATGGTTGAGTGTTCCGACGGGAAGGCAGAAACTATTTTCAATCTGCTATGCAAAGTTCTTGAAGATAAAAAGATACCTACGGAGAACTGGGTTGGGTTCTGGGCTGACACTTGCAATACTATGTTTGGGTGTGAGAACTCCGTTGTCAGCAGAATCAAAGAAAAATTCCCATCTGTGATGTGTGTCAAGTGCAGCAGCCATTCCATTCATTTGGTGGCTTCTCATGCTTGCAAACAATTGCCAAAGCAACTGGAAGATCTATGTCGGACTGTATACAGTCACTTCAACATGAGTGCCAAAAGGCGCTCTGAGTTTGAACTCCATCAGCTATTTACTGACACCCCAGTCCTGAATGTGCTTGCCCCAGGTCAGACACGTTGGCTATCACTTCGGATGTGCGTTCAGCGACTATTACAGAATTGGGATGCACTTTGTAGCTACTTTCAGTTAGTATTAAATGAAGATCCCACTCACGCAAACGACAGGGCATGGCAAGCCCTAAAGAATCCACTGCTTCGGATTCAGCTTGAATTCCAGCTCTATGTACTGGAGCTGTTTACAGATTTCAATATGCTTTTCCAAAGTGAAAAACCGTTGTTCCACAAAATAAAATTAGAGGTGGAGATACTCTTGAGAAAACTGGCCATGAATTTCATGAAGACCAGCTACGTCAGATCAACCTCGCCTTTGAATCTTGACCCCGACAACACGAGTGAATACCTTGCAGTGGAAGATGTGTACTTGGGAGTTGCAGCTCACGAGTCTCTTCAGACCTTGCAATCAGACCCGAGTACAAAAGCAGATGAACGTGAAGTTATAGTCATCTATGAATGTGCTCGGAAGTTGTATGCAGAGGCGGTGAAGCAAACCAAGCAGCGATTTTCATTTGAAGATGAACTGTTTAAATTGTGCGGTATACTTGACCCTGAGAAAGCTTTGGATATCGGTGCTGTCACTCTTCTCCAAAAGATCCTTCAGCGGTATAAGGCACCATCGTGGGATGCACGAAAAATTATAGAAGAATGGCGGAGTCTACTGATCTTTGATCTTCCAGATGTGACAGACGTCTGTGATTTCTGGCTCCATGTGGCTTCTTTGAAAACGCCAAATGGTACGCAGAGATTCCCCAACATAGTTGGGGTTGTGCAGTATCTTTTGACCTTGCCGTTTTCGAACGCAGTTGTAGAGCGGTTCTTTTCTACGTTGAAAGACGTGAAAACAGATCATAGGAATTCGCTCAAAAGTGTGACCCTTACCTCTATCATGCAGGCCAAGTCTGGCATGAAAAGAAAGAAACATTTATCCCGCGACTTAGAGGTCGATGCTGTCCTCTTAAAACGACTCAAGTGTATTAGAGCAAACGCGACGGCAGACGAGTGCGCTCAGTCTAGTGGAACTGCAGCTTTAGTTTAAGTTAGGTGCAGATGAATGACGTAAGAGGGTAAGGAGCATAATTGAATGTTTAAGCTGCAAGTATCTCTCCTAAAAGAAAACAAAATCAAAAACCCTGTTTTGCATTACTTTTCCAATGTTTCGGATGTCTCGTACACGGCGAAAATCGCCGGGCTGATTTTGAGAGCGGAAAAGAGATACATTTTCTTATGCTTCTACAATCAGGCTTACATCGCTCGTTTGGGCATAGACCTATGGACTTGTGCAATCTACAAGGCAGCAGCTACAGCGTTTTTTGTTTTGTTTATTTTTTCTTCTTTTGAATATGTGAAACTATAGCCAAAAACTGCCATACTTGTTTACATTAATAGTCTGATTTTTGATACCAGTTTTCCAATAAATGAATACTCATGAGTAGCTAAGCATTTTTGAAATCGTCACCGCGTTCGTTACCTTCGTAGAGAGACTGTACTGGACTGGACCATTAGGCCCATAAGGTATAACACTGTCTAAACCGTGGTCAAGATCGTCGCACAGCAGCCCAAGAAGAAGTAGAAGTTGCTCTCGGCCATTTGATCCGATGGAAAAAAAAGGCATAGCAGAAGGTAAAATAGTATGGAAAACAAAATAAACAGGCTTTTTTTACGCCCAGAAGAGGGATTTTGGTTCACAATTTCGGTTTTTCGTCGAAATTCCGAATTCGGTGCAACTTCTTTTTCTTCTTGAAGCGGTTGACGGCGTTTTGAAAACGTAGTGTCTTGGCTAATGGTCCACGGCGTCTGAACCGCAAATAGCTGTGTCGTCAGCGCAAGGAATTTCTAGCGCGGCTGCGTGCTAAAAGAAGGGCCAAAAGGATGAAAGTGGGAGTAGTGGTATCAGATCGCGGAACTGAAAGGCGACTCACTGCATCCTTTTCAGGCTAACACAACAGCAAGCTGAAATCACAAAAATAATTTGCAGAAGAAGACGTTTGAGAAACCATTTTGAGCCGTTCTGAAGGTCTAAAAATAGTGTAGAAAATAAGAAGCTTCGTTCTTGAAGTCGGATTTTTGTCATATTTTTCGGTTCGAGTCGGACATTTGTCGGATTTCGAACCAACCAAGGTGTCGGAAAAATAGTCGGATTTTCTGTGGTCCGGCGTCGGATTTTTCAGGATTTTTAAAAAGACGGAACAGAAATCTAGTAGGAACAAAGTGGAAGCACTGATTCCAATGTTGAAATTTCCTTATCTGATAATGCCACCTTTTTATCACAATATTCCAACCGGTGGTTAACAGCTGTCATCTTTTCTTATCTGATGATGTCACATGTCCCGGTCGTGATCTTGTTCGTCCAGTTATTCGTACCGTTAGTAGGTCAATGATCTTGTATTCGTCATATTCACTGAGCATGTTTCGTCACTCCCGTAAGTATTTCCGACTCACTGATTGGTCTAGAAAGAGGCATGGTTTTGTACTCGTAGGATTCTACGAGTAGGATTCTACGTAGGATTCTAGGAGGCCTCTGATTGGTTGTGATCTTGTACTCGTTTGAGTCAATAATTGGTTCCTACTGATGTCAATGGAATGTGTTCTTTCTAGAATGTATTAACTAGGACAGAATACAGGAGATAGCAGGCTAGTCCTGATGCTTGGAGCGCTAATCCATTGGAAGAAAATTCACCTTTTGAGTCCCAGCGAGGACAAAGAACTGAAGAAAAAAAGAAAGGATAAAAAAAGAAAGGAAAAAAAGCTTTGAAGGTCTCGGCAAAAAATAAAATGCCAAAAAGTATGATGTGACAGTGACTTGCACACTGTCATTACGCAGCATGTGCGCTATCATTGCGCAAGGTGTGTGCTGACCTTATATAAAGTGCGCGCTGTCATTAAGTTAAAAGAAAGAAAAAATGCCTTGAACAGTTTGACAAAAAATAGAATGTCAAAAAAAGTATTATGTGAAAGTGATGTGCGCGCCGTTAGTAGAGTAAGAGGTGCAATTTCCATGGAAGCTATAGCAATCACCATGTTATTTGCGGAGACATATAGGAATTTCAACGTTATTCTATAGAAGCTCTTCACCTTTTCAAAGAGAGTGACTATCCCCATGCATATAGGTAATACTTCTACAAGACATTACACCTTTTCAAAGAGATTCAGAGCTAGGAATTCAGGTTTCTGGGCCAACCAGACAAGTTTCTGGGCCAACCAGACAGGTTTCTGGGCTAATAGCTGTATGGAAATACTGTGGGTACATATGGAATCCGGTTAATAGCCTGTAGCTTAAAGGTATCTGAGATCTCGCCCCAGTATCGCATACACTATTAGAGATATCAAAATGATATCTCATTTGCATTAAGCTAACTCAATTTGCGAAAAGAAATTCCATTTACACAACTCTGCTCTGATTGAATTGTCGCCAGCAATGGGTCGAAAACGACATGTAATCAATGCTAAGCCTTTTGTTATTGCTAGGGGATTACTCAATTCACTTCTTAGTGTTAACTGACAGAGTTCAAAATACGAACATTTTGAAAAGCAGACAGGTTTTTTTTTGTTTAGCATTTGCAAAAAAGGGGTAATTAGTGATTGGATAATTTTTTAACATGAAATCTCTGAATAAAATATTTGTGGAGGGATGGGATGATGGGAGAAGGATTTCTTAGAGTACTTATAGTGCTGTACTATGGGTCGACTTGCTAGCGAAAAAAAAACTCGTATGGTTGACTTGAACTAAATCAAAATACACTATGTGCAAGCAGATTTTCAAAATGTATGAAGGGGGAGAAAAAAAGGGATTAAACTGATTAGCAGTTAAGGTAACCCCGAAGGAGTTGTTAACTCAGGTAATTTGTTATAAATTTGAAACATCATCAGTCTATGAAAATGGCTAACGACGGTAGAATGACATTGTGACTTGACCTAGCTTTACTTTTCCGATGTGGTCTGTATAATACACAAGTGATGTTTGATAAGTATTGTCAATTTAAAATATGATCTAACGTTCCCTTCGTTCCCCCATTTCTGAGGGCAGGGGAGGGGTCAATTTTGGAAGGAAAACCAAAAATACTCAGAATCGAAAATAAACATGATCTGCCTCAAGGCGAAGGCTCAAAGACCCTTCGTCCTAGAAGAGTTAGAAGGAGGTGGCGAAGAGTTAGAGTTAGAGAAGAGTTAGAAGGAGAGTTAGAAAATAGGCCGAATAAGGTTTCTAATAATTTCAATTAACACCATAAAGGGTATAAGGGGTGCCGGTGTCCCTAGGGGGACGAGGTGGGCCAAGGCACTTAAAGTCTGCTTAGCCCAAGCGTAAATAACAAAAGAGGCCCACAGGGGTACCGCCAATCTTAAGGTAACTGCTAAATGTCTGGTAGCAGTAAAAATATACGGAAACAAGCCGACAAAATTATTAAATAAAATAAACAAAAAAAGAGCAATTACTAGAATGTTGGCTCCGATTCTAGCTGTCCCTATTAGCAGGGACATTTCTCGGTTTAATCCGTTTAAGATTCTTCTAGCCAAAAATTGAGCTCGTGAGGGGAGTAATCAAAAAGCCATCGTTATAAATAAAAGTGGGGTGAGTATTCTCAATCAATTAGATAAAAAGAGGAAGTCGGATCAAATACTGAGAATAGATTCGTTATCATTTTCAATTCGGGTAAACAACTTGATTCAATAGCGTCCTAGTAGGAGATATCGGTCGCGGCTGATAGAGGAAAAAGATCAGAGCTATAAGAATTCATAGGAGGAGCATGGAGGCAAAAAAGATTATAATTCAAGGAAGTGGTAGTATTTGGGGGATAAGAGATTGCCACTGGCTTCTTAAAGTTGACAACCTTATATTTATTATTAAACTAAATCTCTATTTCCATAGGGGGTAATTACCATAAGAAAGCTTAAGAGGCTACCGCTTAAATTTCAGCCACCCTATGAAATTTGTAATTCAAGTCATTTCAGGAAATCTGTTTCTCTAAGAGCCTCAATTACGATAGGTATAAAACTATGTCCAGAGCCACAAATTTCAGAGCATTGTCCGTAAAATACCCCGGGTATATTTACTAAGAGTCTAGACTGATTAAGTCGTCCCGGGACTGCATCCATTTTAATACCTAGGGATGGTACGGCCCATGAGTGAAGGACATCATCTGAGGTAATCATTATACGAATAGCTTGATTATATGGAACAGGGAGGCGGTTATCAACATCAAGCAGACGATATATACCAGAAGAGAGCTCATTTGAGGGGATTATGTAAGAGTCAAATTGAACATCATCAAAATCAGAGTACTCATAAGATCAGTATCATTGGTGTCCTGTTACTTTAATTGTTAGGGCGGGGTTATGAATTTCAGGGGAGGGCAATAGCTACTAGAATAACAGCAGGGATAACGGTTCATACTGTTTCGATCGCTTGTCCGTCAAGGAGGTAACGATGGAGAAACTTATTGGAAAATAGTGCGGCTAGGAAAAATCCAACAAGTGAAGTGATAAGAATTACTACCAAGAGGGCGTGATCATGAAAAAAAATAAGTTGTTCTATGAGAGGTGAATTTCCATTTTGCAGACCCAGTTGGAACCATTGAGACATTTTTAAAGGGGTCCCCCCATCTTTGGAGCTTAAATCCAACGCATATGCGTTTCTGCCACTTTAAAATGTAGAAATTATCGTAATTTCTTCGTAAGAGTGGTCAGCAGGTGGGCGGGGGTGATTTCACTCTACACTCGATCTTAAGTTTAGTGAAAAAAGATTAATTCGTTTGGTAACCATAGCTTCCCAGATGCAAAAAATAAATATAAGTGTGGCAATTATAGATATAATTCTTAATTCTTCCTAACGAAGAAACTACATTCCATGAGGCATATGTGTCGGGATAATCTGCATATCGGCGCGGTATGCCTGCGAGACCTAAAAAATGTTGTGGGAAAAAGGTTAAGTTTACCCCTAAAAATATAATAAAAAAGTGCACCTTAAGAAGGAACTGATTCATTCTTAGCCCGGTCATAAGAGGGAATCAATGTACGAATCCCCCTATAATAGCAAATACAGCTCCTATTGACAAGACGTAGTGGAAGTGAGCAACAACGTAGTAAGTATCATGGAGTACGATATCAATTCTAGAATTCGAAAGGACAACTCCAGTAAGACCCCCCACAGTAAATAAGAAGACAAACCCGAGGGCTCATAACGTAGATGGGGTTATAGTTAGTCGTGTCCCGTGAAGAGTTCCGATCCATCTAAAAATTTTAATTCCAGTAGGGATTGCAATAATCATAGTCGCAGCAGTGAAATAGGCTCGAGTATCCACGTCTATACCTACAGTAAATATATGGTGGGCTCAGACAACAAAACCAAGAATCCCAATAGCAAGTATAGCATAAATTATACCTAGGTGCCAAATGCTTCCTTTTTCCCTCTTTCTTGACTAATAATATGAGAAACCATACCAAATCCGGGTAAGATTAGAATATACACTTCAGGGTGACCAAAGAACCAAAATAGATGTTGATAAAGAATGGGATCTCCACCACCTGCGGGATCAAAGAAAGAAGTATTTAAATTACGATCAGTCAACAACATGGTAATAGCCCCTGCCAGTACAGGTAGAGACAAAAGTAAGAGGACGGCTGTGATTCCTACGGCCCATACCAAGAGTGGCATACGGTCAATAGATATTGACTGAGGTCGTATATTGATAATAGTGGTAATGAAGTTTACGGCCCCTAAAACTGAGGAGGCCCCAGCTAAGTGTAGGGAGAAGATAGCTAAATCTACCGAAGGTCCGGCATGGGCAATGGCGGAGGATAAGGGGGGTTAGACTGTTCATCCGGTTCCTGCCCCTCTTTCAACCATAGATCTAGCTAAAAGAAGAGTTAGGGAAGGTGGGAGTATTCAAAATCTCAAGTTGTTTAGACGGGGGAAAGCTATATCAGGGGCCCCCAATATAATAGGTACTAGCCAGTTACCAAATCCCTCAATCAGAATAGGTAAAACTATGAAAAAGATTATAATAAATGCATGAGCCGTTACAATGACATTATACACCTGTTCATCTCCAATTAGGGAGCCGGGTTGACCCAATTCTGCCCGAATAAGTATGCTTAAAGAAGTTCCCACTATTCCTGCTCAAGCTCCGAAAATAAAGTATAAAGTTCCAATATCTTTGTGATTTGTAGAATAAAATCAACGTTGCATAAGTAAAGTGGCCGATAATAGGTGCTAAATTGTAGATTTAGTTAAGGAAACTTCCCTTTACTAAAATTACTTCCAGGCTTAGTAGTTTAAAAAATGTAAGATTGCAAATCTTAAGATGGTCAATCCTTAGGCTTAATAGTTCTAATTTTTCAATTCCTATTAAACAGTAAGACATAAATACATATATATATAGGTGTTTCGTGCACGTAGGATTTTGATTCCTAAAGAGGAATTTACATTTCATATATAATATACAGGGACGAGGTGCCTGATAAAAAGGATTACGTTGATACTGTAATTATGTAGATAATACCCTCGTCTGGATAAGACGCAAAAGAACTAAAGCTTAAGAATTTCTTATTTCCGGCTTTGAAGGCTGGTAGTTTAGTTAACTTAAAGCTTTACAAAAATAGCAGGGGAAGTAAAACATTAAATCTTATCGATAAAACCGCTAGAACTTCTATGTTTTTAGATTTTATTTCTGATGGAAACAAAAGAGAGCTCATAGCAATCTTAAAATAAAAATAGACTGAGAGACATGAAGATGAAATAAGAGCCAAGATAATAAAGGGGGGTAAATTATTTATTTCTAGAGATATTCATTTGATGAAAAACCCCAGGAAAGGGGGGAGCCCGGCTAAACAGAGGAGGCTGAATGAAATTGAAATCTTATAGGTTAGTCCGGTGTTATCACTTATTTGAGTTAGAGAAAACAATCCCTTCTGCTGTAATAGGGCTACTACAAGATAAAGAATAATTAAGTAAGTGACATAATAAGTTGATACTAAAAAAAATCTGGTTATATTAATCATAAGCCAGGATAATTGTCTAATAGAGGAAAAAGCTATAATTAGGCGGAGATTGGATTGGCTGATCCCCCCTAGCCCCCCAATAATTGCTCTGACAAGGACAAAAAAGAAAGCTCGTAAATTGGGTTATAATTAGCCCTAGAAGAGGTCCAACTTTTTGAAAAGTTATTAAGAGGGCTAAGATCTTCCATGACATAGACTTAGAGATACTCACCAGTCATATATGAAACGGGGCTGCTCCAATTTTAATTAATAGAGCAAGGGGGATCAAAAACGAAAATGATTGATTTAGTGTACTCGCTAAAAAGATCACTGAGGCTACCGATTGAATTAAGAAATATTTTAGTCTATTTTCCTTTCTTTCTTCAATTATAATGGGGATAAATCTTAAAGAGTTTATTTCTATTCTAATCCACAAACCTAATCAGGAGTGGGCAGATACTATAAGGACGTAGGAAAAAAATAAGCATAATCATTTAATCATTTAAAGAGAGATTCCTCTATCATTGGGGTATGAGCCCAGTAGCTTAACTTAGCTTACTCTTTAATTCAGCCAGGAGAGAAAGACTCCCCCCCCCCCCGAGAACGCTTCATTTATGAAGCAGTTTGAGGGAGGAGTTTTTCTCGGAAGCTAAATCAAAGCTTAATATATGACGCCATCCAAATAGTACACAAAATTTATATCATGAAAAACCAAACTCTAATTCCAATTATCATGAAAACTGTGGCATTTATCAAGATTAATTTACAAGTCATTTCAAGCGGGTTTGTTGGTATAGGGGGGTTGGAATCTTCATTTTAGAAGTTTTTGGGAGCTAAAATTGGGATGAGCCAAATTTGCATTTCTCATACTTTAAGGGAGCATGTTGAATAGGGCCATTTTTTGGAACACGCTCAATAGACCCCCCATTAATATTGAAAAAGTGACATACAAAATCCCTAAACGCAATGTTTAAGCTGATTTTTAGTGATTTTAAGGGTTTTTAGATCCAAAATTTTAAACTAATTTACCTATATAGAACGTCATTTAAATTATATTAAATAAAGAAAATAATTTAATGGAATGTACTTATAAGAACATATATAAACATGCTATTAGTATGTTTATCCTAACACGCAGTGTTAGGATAAACATACTATTAATATGTTTATAACTATATTAAATTTTAAACCCTCTTAGGAGGGTTGTATTAAATGAGATAATGATTTTATTTACCCTGGAACAACAAATCTTCCAGGGTAAATATAAATCAATATCTCTGTATTATTATAGAAACCCTCTTAAGAGGGTTTAAATAAAATTTAATATATATATAAATGATATAAATAATTTACATTCACCACTCTTTTATTATTCTAATAAAAGAGCGGTGAATGCAATATACAGGACGGTATATATTATAATAGCAATATATATATGCAGGCTTAGCTCCTTAGTAAGACCCCTCTCAGACATGTGGGATTACACCCACATGTCTGAGAGAGGGGGGGGGTCTTACTACGGAGTCAGCCTGCACATAAACATGCACATAACCATATCACTACGACAGAGTCTGATTTCGTCTTAATGTTATTTTGGTTCACACAAGATTAAATGTGGTTCAATCAGTTCATCTTTCATCTAATATTTAAGGTCCATAGGGGTGGGTTAGTTCCCTATTTTCCTTTAAGTTTTGTTTTTTTTTTCTCATTATAGAGACAAATATATTAAATCTAGTATTCAATTAGATTTTTTCAAATCATTCATCACTGATTTCGCACAGATTATTTAACTTAGCTTAATAGGATGCTGGGTGCCAGTTTCATTTAGTGGTCATTTCCAGGCATTAGTTGATATTCACTTGACTTTCATATTAATTAAGTATTCAAAAACAATATAACGAATTTCACTTTACATCAACTTTCTTATTGATTCAGACTCATTTATTTAACGTTCCTTGTAATTTGGGGGTGATTTCTTCTGTTAAATGATTATTTTGTGGTGGGTCCACTTAATATGGCGGCTAGAGAATGGGTTTCGGCTGCTTGCAGGCCACACTGCTTTTGTAGCTCTTCCTACTTTACTTGTTTCACTGGGTATACACAATTCAACCTTAGCATTTTACTAACCAGTAGTTAACATAGGGTATAATTATCCTTCCTTTTTGATTGTCCGAGTACTTTTCTTTATATCCGTAGCCTGGCTTCTCATTCTCTCATTTTGCGGGTCTGAATAAAAGTTTGATTCTAGCTGGGCTGTTTACTCTTTCTTCGAGTCATATGCAGGGTATTCGCTTAGATTAGTGGTGCAGTGATTGATATTATTATCTATTTCTTAGGGGTAGTGATTGATAAGATAGGGGGATCACTCTGTGCCAGCATCCGCGGTCATACAGTTTCCTAAAGTAAACGTTTTAGGGTAATAGGGGGACTTTGAAACAAGAGCGTCTCACTTCAACAGGGGTGAAATCTGCATTTATCGTGAATTTTTTGGTTAAAGTACCTTTTAGGTGGTCAAATGACTAGGATTAGATACCCTATTAGTCCGTTCTTAATTAACCTGGGTAGTATTATCGAAACCTAAAGAATTTGGCGGTTCCTAAACCTACTAGAGGAACCTGCCCCATAAACGACAATCCACGAAAAAATTTACCCGGGCTAGTTATGCAGCTTATATACCGTCGTTTAGAGGACTAAATAAATAGATTCTCTCAAAAGCTTAGGCTCATAAATCAGATCAAGGTGTAGTTTATGCCCGGGAGAGGGTGGGTTACAATGAAAACTCATACGGAATTTCTATTTTATGATAGTGAAGAAGGTGGATTTAGAAGTAAGACCTAATATACTGAAAAAGGCTCTTAGGAATGTACACATCGCCCGTCGCTCTCTTGTCCGAAGAGATAAGTCGTAACAAAGTAGGTGGACCGGAAGGTCTATCTCGAAAGAGGGGAGGGAGTTTGAATAAACATCTTATTTACATTAAGAAGATACTTTAGAGTACTCCTCAAACTTTGGTTTATATCATTATTTAAAACAATATTATATAAGTAAAAGAATTGAACTTTATTCACAAAAAGTACTGAGAAGGAAAGTTTCGTTAATTTTAAAGAATTTATTCATTATACCTTTTGTATCAGGGTTTATTTAATTTTGACCATTATTGTCAAATCCCGAAATAAGGTGATCTATGTTAATTAAAGATGACTGTTTCATAATTCTCTTTAAGATTAATGTCGGTGTAAAAAATATTTCGTACCTATATATCTGGTTGGCAGAAGACTCCTTTAGGGTACTCCGGAAGGAAGATTTTCTAGGGGACGAGCTCTAGAAAAAATTACATCAAATCACCATCAGTGATACGAATAGGCTTAAAAGTTGCCAGGGTGTAATAACCAGGCTCACTTAAATAATAATTTAAAGTTGATTAATTGAATCTAGCCGATGCTCATTATTAATATTCAGCAGTCATAATGATAAAATTAGTATATGTATAAAAATGTAATAGAACTTATTCTAAAAATTTTGGAAGGAATTCGGCAAAACTTGCCTCCGCCTGTTTAACAAAAACATCGCCTCCTAATTTTAGGAGGTCGGGCCTGCCCACTGATTAATTAAAGGGCCGTGGTATATTGACCATGCGAAGGTAGCATAATCATTAGCCTTTTGATTTGAGGCTGGAATGAATGGTCTGACGAGAGGCAACCTGTCTCCTTAATTAATTTGAATTTAATCTTTAAGTGAAAAAGCTTAAATATTCTTGGAGGACGATAAGACCCTATAGATCTTTACATCCGGGTCTTTCATCTAACGGTCGGTAATCGGGTGGAAGGAGAAGATGTTTGGTTGGGGCGACGTCGAGAGGAGAATAAACACTCGAGAACATACATACATTAATAAATGATCATTGATCCTTAGATGAATATAGAGTAAGTTACCTTAAGGATAACAGCGTAATTCTTTTTGAGAGCTCAAATCGACAAAAGAGTTTACGACCTCGATGTTGGTTCAGGGATCCTATTCGGTGCAGCAGCTTAATTAGGTAGTCTGTTCGACTATTAAACCCCTACGTTATCTGAGTTCAGACCGGCGTAAGCCAGGTTAGTTTCTACCCCCAAGATAAATTCATCCAGGATAGTACGAAAGGACCTCCTGGGGTTTTATATCAACTTGGCAGATAAATGCATTAGATTTAGGATCTATTTATGAGGATACCTTAGTTGATAGCACGGGCATAGATGATTTATTTTATTTTTCTTCAAATAATTATGGTTTTAGTTTCAGTCGCTTTTTTAACACTACTAGAACGAAGGGTATTAGGTTACATCCAACTACGCAAGGGCCCTAATAAGGTTGGATTCGGGGGGCTACTCCAGCCGTTCTCCGATGGAATCAAACTTTTTTGCAGGGAAGTCTCACTCCCATTGGTTTCTAATTTTATACCTTATCTTGTGGCTCCCGTGTTTAGCCTATTCCTTTCTTTTTTCTTATGGACATTAATTCCATTCATATCTTACGGCGCTAAATTTAGCCTATCATTTCTCCTGGTTATTTGTGCTATAAGAGTGGGAGTCTATAGCATTATAGTAGCCGGTTGATCTTCTAATTCTAAATATTCTCTGCTCGGAAGAATTCGGGCAGGAGCTCAAACCATTTCTTATGAAGTGAGCTTGATTATTATTATTCTCTCTCCTCTAATTTTATTTAAAACTCTCGATTTAAGAGGGTACTTAGTCAAGTCTTCTTACTTGGGGTGACCTCTATACCTGTGTTTTCCCTTGGGAGTCTGTTGATTCATTACAATCTTGGCAGAAACCAATCGGACTCCATTTGATTTAGCCGAAGGAGAGTCCGAGTTAGTGTCGGGGTTCAATACGGAATATATGGGAGTTGGGTTTGCGCTTATTATGTTATCTGAATACGCTAGGATTCTCTTTATATCTTTATTGTTCAGTGTGGTTTTTGGGGGGATAAGCTTTTTAATATTTTCTATTGTTGTATACTTCTACCTTTGAAGACGGGGGTCTTACCCTCGTTATCGATACGATAATTTAATATATCTATGTTGAAAGAGTCTCCTACCGGTATCTTTAACGTTTCTCTGTTTATATTGAGGTCTTTGTCAAGGCGGTTAACATCAAAGATCCCTGGTTGTATGATCAACCCCATTCTGCTTTCAAAACAGATGCTCTAGTGAGCTAAGGGACCACATTAAATGATTTTGTCGTTTACATTAATTATAATAGGAGTAAATAGAAAATAGGAGAAATAGAGACATGTGAGAATTTGACCTAAAATAATATAAGGCTCTTCTACAGGTCGTGCCCCGATTCAGGTAAGGAGTAAAAAAAACGAAACCCACGATCAAAACAGGGGTTGAGCTACAGAATAAAATTCAAGTCCTCGGAATTTGGGCTTAAACGTAAAGGGTAGAGAAATGAGAATGAGAATAGAAGAGACGAGCGCAATTACCCCTCCTAATTTATTCAGAATGGATCGGAGGATAGCATATGCAAATAGGAAATACCATTCCGGTTGAATATGGGCTGGAGTAACTAGTGGATTGGCGGGAATAAAATTGTCTGGGTCTCCAAGTAGATAGGGGCTAGTTAAGGAAAGTGCGACTAGAAGAAATACAAGAATCATAAAGCCCACGGTATCCTTAATAGTGAAGTAGGGGTGAAAAGGGAGCTTATCCACATTGGCGTTAATCCCTAGAGGATTATTAGAGCCTCTTTGGTGAAGAAACAAAAGGTGGATTATCGTCAAACCGGTAACTAAAAAGGGAATCAAAAAATGAAAGGTGAAGAAGCGTGTGAGAGTGGGGTTGTCTACGGCAAACTCCCCTCAGAGTCATTGAACTACATCATTCCCGATGTAGGGGACCGCCGATACCAGATTTGTAATTACAGTAGCCCCTCAAAAGGACATCTGCCCTCATGGAAGGACATTCCCCAAAAAGGCGGCGGCTATCACTATGAATAATAGGGCGATCCCGGTTATTCACGTCTCAAAGTAGTGGAACGAGCCATAATATATTCCTCGACCAATATGAAAATAAATGCAGATAAAGAAAAAAGAGGCGCCATTAGCGTGAATGGTTCGAAGAAGCCATCTATAATTAACGTCCCGACAAATGTGGGCCACTCTAGAGAATGCTAGATCAACTCTTGCAGTGTAGTGCATAGCTAGAAAAAGTCCAGTGATGATTTGAATGATTAGACAGAGTCCCAGTAGGGACCCAAAGTTTCATCAAATAGAGATATTGGCCGGGACAGGTAGATCCACTAGAGCAGAATTAACAATTTTCAGGGTAGGTTGGGTCTTACGTAAAGATAACGTTTTAATAGCCAAGCCCCGATGGGCATAAATTATGGATCGAAGGGGCTTTTTATTAATATTCAAAAAATCGATAACCAGCAAAAGAGCTAAAAATAAATAAACTACTACGAAGCAGTAGGTGAGGAGAGCGAGATTTCCGATACTAAAGTTGATCACCATGTAGTCATTGGGGCGCTGGTAGCCCAGTGAGGTGCTCGCTAGCAACTCACTTTCAGTTAGGATTAGTAGAAAAATAATAATTGTGGGTAGGGTTCAGAGGAAAGAGGTCAATCTAACATTAAATTTCTCATTAGCACTCAGGGAAGAGACGTAAATAAACATTACAAGGATTCCCCCTAAGAAAATTAAAAAAAGAATTAAAGAAATTCACAGAGAAATATTTTTTAAAGAGATGCAAACCAGGAGAGTTTGGGCGAAGAGGGATATAATAAAGATGAGCGGATGATTGAGTAGGAGTATTAGTATAGAAATAATAACGATAAATCTTAGCACATCAAAAGGTAGTTTAATAAAAACATTAACTTTGGAAGTTAAAGATGTTCATTACTCTTTTGAAGACTGAGAGATTTCTCTAAATTTGGTTTACAAGACCAATATTATTTTTTAATTACACAGTCAATCTTAATAATTTACCTATCCCTTTTCTTAGGATTATTAATCTTTTCTTCAAGAAGCAAGCATCTCCTAGTGACTCTACTTAGATTAGAATTCCTTATCCTTTTATTATTCAGACTTCTCATATATTCAAATCATATAAGAATAATGAATGCATTTACTTTTCTTAGAGTCACAGTCTGTGAGGGAGCTTTAGGGCTATCGGTTCTAGTGTCTTTAGTGCGATCATCTGGTTCAGATCAAGTGCAATTTCTAAATGAGTAAGTGATTTTTTACCTCAGGTTTAGCATATTTAACATTCACATATAGATTGATATTGGAATTTCATTTAGGGTGGGGAATTATCCTTCTGACGTTGAGTTCAGGGGTGTTCTTTTTGATAGTCATTAGACTCAAGCCAAATTGGCCTCTAATTTATAGAGTTATTTTATTAAGCCTCTTCATTCTCTTATGGCTGACTTTCACTACTCAGTCATTTATCGGGTTTTATGTTTTTTTTGAATGTTCTTTAATTCCTACAGCTATTTTAATTCTCGGTTGAGGCTATCAACCGGAACGGCTTCCTGCTTCTTACTATTTTATGTTTTATACACTTCTCTCTTCTCTACCCCTCCTCTTTGTAATTGTTACCCACACAAGTATTTACTCATCATCTATTTTGCAATTCTGGGGCGATTTTAGAGACAGCACAATTTTTTTTTTAGTAATTTTGCCATTCTTGGTTAAGCTCCCTATTTATTTCACTCACATTTGACTTCCTAGGGCTCATGTGGAGGCACCTGTTACTGGCTCTATGGTGCTAGCTGCTATTCTTTTGAAATTAGGTGGTTATGGTCTTTACTTAGTTCAAGGATTAAATATATACAGTGAAACCATAGTAATAAGAATTTGCATGTTAGGGGGAATTTATAGCTGTTTAATTTGTCTCCGACAACCTGATGTTAAATCTTTAATTGCTTATTCCTCTGTAGCTCACATGTCATTTGTTATTTTAGCTATACTAGCATCTGGTTACTACCTTAATATTAGATCAATTTTAATAATGGTCTCTCACGGGATTTGTTCTTCTGGGTTATTTTATTTGGGTTATGTATTCTATACACGCATTTGAAGTCGCAGTTTCTTGTTGACTCGTAGAACAATTTCACTTTTCCCGTATTTATGTTTTTGGTGACTCGGTCTTAGATTCTTCAACATGGGACTCCCCCCGTCGGCTAATTTTTTTTCCGAAATATATTTTTTTATTGGCGTTTTTATTTTAGATTGGTTGATGGTGGTCTTATTCGGAATTTTATGTTTTTTCTCATCTTGCTATTGCATTTACCTTTACTCTAGTACCAGCCATGGAGAGAGTCTTTATATTTCTAGCTGATTAGATTATAGTTTGCGAGAATATTTAATCAGAAGAGCTCACTTCATTCCCTTATTGGGAATGATTTTTCTTTACTGTCATAGTTTAAAAGAACATTAGTTTGTGGAGCTAAAGGAGAGCATTTCTGACAGTATTGTTATACTTTGTATTAGGTTATATGTTATTAATTATTAGAGCGGTGGCTATGTGTTGTTCATTTGTATTATTTACATTAGATGAGGTCTATTTATTAAAGATATCTCTATTGTATTTAGATTACCAAGTGTGTTCAGACTGATTAGGTATATCATTTATTTTTTTAGTGCTTCTTATTTCTTCTCAAGTAGTAATTTATTCTTCTTATTGTATGAACGAGGAGGTTTTTATAGGTCGTTTCATACATATATTGTTAGGATTTATTTTATTCATGATTTTGCTAATTGTTTCATCGGATGGACTGAGATTAATACTAGGTTGGGATGGGCTCGGTATTACTTCTTACCTTTTAATTATATTTTACAAAAATTATGCTTCCTCTTCTAGAGGAATAATCACAGTTCTAAGAAACCGGGTAGGAGATGTATTAATCTTATGATCATTGGGGTTAATATTTTATTCAAAAAGTTGGGATTACACTTTTTTGAGATACTTTTCCTCATCAATCATAGTTTTCTTTTTTGTGTCTTCCTTTACCAAGAGAGCTCAGCTCCCTTTTTCTGCATGACTACCTGCAGCCATGGCAGCCCCTACACCCGTCTCCTCGTCGGTTCATTCCTCTACATTAGTAACCGCTGGGATCTATTTAATAATCCGTCTATCACCTTCGTTCGAGAGAGGGGGATGTCTTCTGCTTATCCTCGCAGGAGCCGTGACTTCATTTTTTTCGGGATTGGCTGCATTTGGGGAGAATGATTTAAAACGAGTAATCGCATTATCTACGCTGAGTCAATTAGGGGTGATGATATTTTCTCTACGGTTGGGGCTAACATTATTTTGCT
Organism: Artemia sinica; assembly: GCA_027921565.1. Taxonomy (NCBI): domain Eukaryota; kingdom Metazoa; phylum Arthropoda; class Branchiopoda; order Anostraca; family Artemiidae; genus Artemia; species Artemia sinica. The sequence goes on along the minus strand of CM051257.1, from coordinate 73,784,371 downwards.
ATTTCCATTTATTTGCTCACGCACTTTTCAAGGCTCTTCTCTTTATATGTTCGGGGGTAGTAATTCATTCATTAGGCGTACAGGATATGCGTCGTATAGGGGAGATTTCTAAGATACTTCCATATACAAGTCATATTATTTTGGTATGCTCTTTAAGATTAATAGGGTTTCCGTTCTTATCGGGCTTTTTCTCAAAGGACTTAATCATTGAATCTTCAGAAGAATCATTCATAATTATTCCCAGCATTCTTATACTAATTTCATGTCTCTTGACGAGAGTTTATTCATCTCGAATTGCCCTAATATGTCTTTGTTCATATAATTACAATCTGAGTTGTCAATATAGGGATGAAGAGGGGGATTATTTAATCCCCCTCTTTATTCTTTATTGGGGGGCCGTTGTAGGGGGTTATTTGTTTTACTGAGGGTTTTTAGGGTACATAAGACCTATCTTAGGGGGATTTGAAAAAATTATACTTTTATCTTTCGTAGGGGTGGGGGTTACATTACCTCACCTTATTAAATTATATAGTTTCAATTTAAGACATTGTCTAGGGAGTATATTTTTTTTGTCATTCATTACAGGATATATGAGTTCAACCCCCTTGCGTGTGGGGGAACTTCTTTTCTATAAGGGGGATCAAGGGTGGGTAGAAGAAATAGGCCCATCCCTAGTTTATGATAATAGAATGTGGGGGTCATCTCTATTTTCATTCTTGTCATCCTCTCCATATAAGGTAATAATTTTAGGTTCTTTGCTGTCTTTACTAATCATCTATTTCCATAGCTTAGCAAGAGCACAACACTGAAGATGTTGGGGCGGATTATTCCTGGAAATATTTAAAAGACATATGTCTGTCTATACATTGAAAATGTATTGTATTATTTATACTACATAAATAGGCAACGAGTAGAATTCAACTACCCGGTCGGAGAGTTAGCAGCTCCCTTCCTTCTTCCTGCCTCTTAGCAGGGGTTATCCCTCGCTCTTCAGTAACAATGAAGCGCTATTTATTAGCTTCTGCTAAAGAGTGAGGGCCAATAGGCCTAAATTCAGGTCGAAACTGGATTTGATATATCAATTCTTACTCTGAGAGAAGGAATATCCTCTTTTAGGATGCAAACCCAATGTTCTACCTAAACTATTCTCCTTATAGGGAAGTCTCATAGGGCCATCACCTACTTAATTCATCTAAGGGCTCCTTCTTTCCATTCATAAAGCAGTCCGATGGTGAGGACAAAAGAAAAGAAAACAACTAAATAGGTTCCTATAATTGAGACATTTAGAAATACTACAGGCAGAAGAAGGGTAATCTCTACATCAAAAATAAGAAAAACTAAGGTAATTACGAAGAATCGAATGGAAAAGGGAGTGCGAGAAGAATTTAACGGGTCAAATCCGCATTCAAAAGAGAGCTCTTTTCACGATCAAGAGAGTTTTTTTTATTTACTAGGACCCCTAGAACTAATATGACAAAAACAATAATTAAAATTCTCAATCAAACTAAAATAATTATCTTTCCCTAGCAGGTTCTCTTGATTGGAAGTCAAGTATAATATCTATACTAGAAAGATCCTATTCTCCTCATCAGTAAATAGAGAGATAAAGAAATAACCAAACAACATCTACGAAGTGTCAGTATCAAGCCGCAGCTTCAAACCCGAAGTGATGTTGAGGGGAGAAGTAACACTTAGCATGACGCATTGCGCAAACGATAAGAAAAATAGTACCAATAAGTACATGAAGGCCATGAAAGCCTGTTGCTAGAAAAAATGTAGATCCGTAAATTCTATCTGCGATAGTGAAAGAGGCTTCTATATATTCTAACCCCTGTAGTAGTGAGAAGTACATCCCTAGAAGAACAGTCAGTAAAAGCCCTTGTAGACATTGATCAAAATTGTTATCTGTAAGTGCATGGTGGGCTCAAGTTACCGTGACTCCTGAAGCTAAAAGAATTCTTGTATTAAGCAAGGGTACTTGAAATGGGTTAAAACTTTCTACCCCAATTGGTGGCCATAGGGCTCCAACTTCAATATTCGGTGACAAACTTCTATGAAAAACGCTCAGAAGAAGGATACAAAAAAGAAAACCTCAGAAATGATAAAGAGGATCATTCCCCATCGTAGGCCGAAGCCAACTTTACTTGAATGCATCCCTTGGAAAGTAGCTTCTCGTGAGACATCACGTCATCATTGATAGGAGACGATTATAAGTGTAATTAATCCCGTGAGAAATAATACTCTGTCAAAAGAGTGAAATCATTTGACAAGACCTGAAGTTATCACAAAGGCTCCCATGCCTGTGGCCAAGGGCCATGGTCTAACGTTAACGAAATGATAGGGGTGATTTAATTGATTCCTTATTCTCTTGCGTAGAGAGTTATCAAAGTCATAAAGACATAGGATTGGATGACAGCGACAGAGAATTCTAGGACTAAAAGAACAACTTGCACAAATACCACGACTATAGTGACATAAATATTTTCTATGGTGCCTTGGTTTCCTTTCAAAAGGCATTTCAGAGCAAGTTCCTTTCTTAATGTCCCTTCTAAACCCATTTTCCAACTTGAAGTACCAATCCTTTTCACCCACAACTTTACTTTACAGCTCTTTGAATGCTCCAACACCAAGCAATACCTTTCAAAAGGCATTTCAGAGCAACTTCTTTTCTTAATGTCACTTCTAAACCCATTTTCCAACTTGAAGTACCCATCCTTTTCACTCACAACTTTACTTTACAGCTTTTTGGATACCTCAACATCAAGAAATACTTTTCAAAAGGCATTTCAGAGCAAGTTCCTTTCTTAATGTCCCTTCTAAAACCATTTTACAAGTTGAAGCATCCATCCTTTTCACCCACAACTTTACTTTACAGCTTTTTGGATACCCCAACACCAAGAAATACCTTTCAAAAGGCATTTCAGAGCAACATCTTTTCTTAATGTCCCTTCTAAACCCATTTTCCAACTTGAAGCATCCTTCCTTTTCACCCACAACTTTACAGCTTTTGGATACCTCAACATCAAGAAATACTTTTCAAAAGGCATTTCAGAGCAAGTTCCTTTCTTAATGTCCCTTCTAAAACCATTTTACAAGTTGAAGCATCCATCCTTTTCATCCCCAACTTTACTTTACAGCTTTTTGGATACCTCAACACCAAGAAATACTTTTCTAAAGGCATTTCATAGCAAGTTCCTTTCTTAATGTCCATCCCAAACCCATTTTCCAACTTGAAGTACCCATCCTTTTCACCCACAACTTTACTTTACAGTTTTTTGGATACCTCCAACACCAAGCAATACCTTTCAAAAGGCATTTCATAGCAACATCTTTTCTTAATGTCACTTCTAAACCCATTTTCCAATTTGAAGTACCCATCCTATTCACCCACAACTTTACTTTACAGCTTTTTGGATACCTCAACACCAAGAAATACTTTTCAAAAGGCATTTCAGAGCAAGTTCCTTTCTTAATGTCCCTCCTAAACCCATTTTACAAGTTGAAGCATCCATCCATTTCACCCACAACTTTGCTTTACAGCTTTTTGGATACCTCAACACCAAGAAATACCTTTCAAAAGGCATTTCAGAGCAAGTTCCTTTCTTAATGTCCATCCCAAACCCATTTTCCAACTTGAAGTACCCATCCTTTTCACCCACAACTTTACTTTACAGTTTTTTGAATACCTCAACACCAAGCAATACTTTTCAAAAGGCATTTCAGAGCAAGTTCCTTTCTTAATGTCTCTCCTAAACCCATTTTCCAACTTGAAGCATCCATCCTTTTCACCCACAACTTTACTTTACAGCTTTTTGGATGCATCAACACCAAGAAATACTTTTCAAAAGACATTTCAGAGCAACTGCCTTTGTTAATGTCCCTTCTAAACCCATTTTCCAATTTGAAGCATCCATCCTTTTCACCCACAACTATACTTTACAGCTTTTTGGATACCTCAACACAAAGAAATACTTTTCAAAAGACATTTCAGAGCAAGTTACTTTCTTAATGTCTCTCCTAAACCCATTTTTCCAACTTGAAGCATCCATTCTTTTCACTCACAACTTTACTTTACAGCTTTTTGGATACCTCAACACCAAGAAATACTTTTCAAAAGACATTTCAGAGCAAGTTACTTTCTTAATGTCCCTTCTAAACCCATTTTCCAACTTGAAGTACCAATCCTTTTCACCCAAAACTTTACTTTACAGCTTTTTGAATGCTCCAACACCAAGCAATACCTTTCAAAAGGCATTTCAGAGCAACTTCTTTTCTTAATGTCACTTCTAAACCCATTTTCCAACTTGAAGTACCCATCCTTTTCACTCACAACTTTACTTTACAGCTTTTTGGATACCTCAACACCAAGAAATACTTTTCAAAAGGCATTTCAGAGCAAGTTCCTTTCTTAATGTCCCTCCTAAACCCATTTTACAAGTTGAAGCATCCATCCTTTTCACCCACAACTTTACTTTACAGCTTTTTGGATACCTCAACACCAAGAAATACCTTTCAAAAGGCATTTCAGAGCAACATCTTTTCTTAATGTCGCTTCTAAACCCATTTTCCAACTTGAAGTACCCATCCTTTTCACCCACAACTTTACTTTACAGCTTTTTGGATATCTCAACACCAAGCAATACTTTTCAAAGGGCATTTCAGAGCAAGTTCCTTTCTTAATGTCCCTCCTAAACCAATTTTACAAGTGTAAGCATCCATCCTTTTCACTCACAACTTTACTTTACAGCTTTTTGGATGCCTCAACACCAAGAAATACCATTCAAAAGGCATTTCAGAGCAACTTCTTTTCTTAATGTCCCTTCTAAACCCATTTTCCAACTTGAAGTACCCATCCTTTTCACCCACAACTTTACTTTACAACTTTTTGGATACCTCAACACCAAGCAATACTTTTCAAAAGGCATTTCAGAGCAAGTTCCTTTCTTAAAGTCCCTCCTATACCCATTTTACAAGTTGAAGCATCCATCCTGTTCACCCACAACTTTACTTTACAGCTTTTTGGTTCTTTTGAATGCGCCAATACCATGCAATACTTTTCAAAGACATTTCAGAACAAGTTCTTTTCATAATGTCCATCCTAAACCCATTTTACAAGTTGAAGTACCCATCCTTTTCACCCCCAACTTTACTTTACAGCTTTTTGAATGCTCCAACATCAAGCAATACTTTTCAAAGACATTTCAGAACAAGTTCTTTTCTTAGTGACCGTCCTAAACCCATTTTACAAATTGAAGTACCCATCCTTTTCACCCAAAACTTTACTTTACAGCTTTTTGAATGCTCCAACACCAAGCAATACTTTTCAAAGAGCATTTCAGAACAAGCTCTTTTCTTAATGTCCTTCCTAAACCCATTTACAAGTTGAAGTACCCATCCTTTACAGCCAAAACCAAGCAATACTTTTCAAAAGGCATTTCACAACAAGTTCCTTTCTTAATGTCCCTCCTAAACCCATTTTACAAGTTGAAGTACTCATCCTTTTCACCACAACTTAACTTTACAAATTTTTTTCTTAATGTCCCTCCTAAACCCATTTTACAAGTTGAAGTACCCAACTTTTTCACCCAGAACTATACTTCACAGCTTTTTGAATGCCCACAACACCAAGCAAAACTTTTCAAAAGGCATTTCAGAACAATTTGTTTTCTTAATGTCCTTCCTAAACCCATTTTAGAAGTTGAAGTTCCCAGTCTTTTCACCCGCAACTATACTTTACATCTTTTTGAATGCCACAACATCAAGCAATACTTTTCAAAGACATTTCAGAACAAGTTCCTTTCTTAATGTCCCTCCTAAACCCATTTTACAAGTTGAAGTACCCATCCTTTTCACCCAAAACTTTACTTTACAGCTTTTTGAATGCCCCAACACCTAGCAATACTTTTCAAAAGACATTTCAGAACAAGTTCCTTTCTTAATGTCCCTCCTAAACCCATTTTACAAGTTGAAGCACCCATCCTTTTCACCACAACTTAACTTTACAACTTTTTTTCTTAATGTCCCTCCTAAACCCATTTTACAAGTTGAAGTACCCAACTTTTTCACCCAGAACTATACTTCACAGCTTTTTGAATGCCCACAACACCAAGCAATACTTTTCAAACGGCATTTCAGAATTTTTAGGCTAGATTAAGTTATGCTAGGTTAGGTTAAGTTAGGTTAGGTTAGCCTACGTACGCGCGCGTACGTAGGCTAACCTAACCTAACTTAACCTAACCTAACATAACTTAATCTAGCCTAACCTAACCTAACCTAACTTAAACATGGAGAGATGTTTACTAGCTAACCTAACCTAACTTAGCTAACCTAACCTAACTTACCTAACCTGACTTAACCTAACCTAATCTAACCTAACTTAATCTAGTCTAACCTAACCTAACCATACTCGCCGGAAAATCCCCCTAGGTCGACTTTGTATTTCTATGTTGTTACTACATGTTGTTACTTCAATAAAAATATTTTATGCATTACTTTGTTGTATTTCTATTATCTTAGGAAACGTTAGCATGTTAAGCGCTTAGAATGTTTATTAAAAAGTTGGAGATTTTTTATTTTCTTTGAAAAAAAATTAGAATTGAACTATAACTTTTTTCTTTTCTCTAAGAAAATTCAGAAGAGAACTTTAAATTTCTTTGTGTCTTTGTGAAATTAAGAACTGAAGTGGAAGATTTTTATTTTCTCTGGAGAAATTAGAATTGAACTGTAAGTTCTTTAATAAAATTCAGACTTGAGTTAACTTTTCATGATCAATGTATAACTTTTTCTATCTTCTATGAAAAATTTAGAACAGTAATTTAAAATTTTTCCATCTTTTTGAGAAAAATCTGAACAACGCCTCGCTCTTTACGCTAAAGTTTGACTCTGTCTCACAGCTTTATTTTTTAAAACAATAAAAAACTTTGGCGTAAAGAGCGAGGCGTTGAGGAGGGGACAGCCCCTTTCATATACGGAATAATTTCTGTTCGTTTTAAGTTTTAATATCGCTCCTTACTTTCAGTTAAAAAAATTGTTTTTTTAGTTAATATACTGTGGAATTCACATAGTCCATACAAGATAAGTGTTCAATATAGGCATTTATCTTAATGCTTGATTAAACTAAGTTGATTCAATAGGGAGGATTTTTCAGGGGGAGGGAGGATTTTCGAAGCAAAATTTTCTGGGAAAAATTTCCCACGGGGGGGGGGGGGATTTTCAGGATTCTTTTTCATAATTCATATACCGGAATTATCTTTATTTGTCTTATTCTCTCTTTGGCTGCTGAATTTTACATATGAGGAGATTTTTCAAGGGAAGAATTGTCTGGGGGGATTTTTTGGGGGGTTGGAGGGGGTAATTTTCAGAGGGGAAATGTTTCAGGAGGTGATTTTTGTGGAGGGGGGATTTGATTTACAGGGGAAATTTTATCACGGGAGAGTTTTCTGCAATTCATGTGCGGAATTATTTTTATACGTCTTACTTTCTCCTTGGCTGCTCAATTATATAGGGGAGAACTGTCCAAGGAGAATTTTAAGGGAAGAAATTTTAACACTTAATTTTCCCTCGGGATTGATAATTTATGAAGGGGGGGGTGTTTTAACAAAGGAAAGATTTTCAAGCATTGTTGAAAAGCGATCAGAAAATAAATTAAAAAAATATTCAAATGCAAACAGGATCAACATTAAAGCTTAAAAAATACAGAAACTTACTTATAGAAGGGGCACTGTACCCTCCTCAACTCCTTGCTCATTACATTACAGTTCATTAGTGGTTTAAAATGGCTTCTTATTCTTTTTAAAAACAAAATCCTATTAAAAAAATAATTTGTTTTTGGCTTTAAGTTTTAATATTGCTGCGCACCTTGATTTGGCAACTTTTTTTTCAACTTATTTGATAAGTAAATGAAACCCGAAACGGACAGAAATTACCACAAACAAGGGTAAGGCTAAAACCCCTCTACGTCTCATAAATAATAGAACGTTATTTGCGCTTTACTGAAAACAATTTTCATTTCGAGGTGTGTGTTTCTGTTTGTCACAACTTCTTTGATGTACCTCACTACTTTTTGTTGGAAAACTTCTGCTGTGTAAAAATGTTTTCAAAAATCAATTACTTGCTATCGACAATCACCGTTATTATGCATAAGTAGGTGTTTATGTACTTTCAAGAAAATATCAAGATAACAACTAATAAGCGAGCTTTGAAGAAAAAGAACTTATCTGCAGTTCGAAGAGGCTTTTGAACATTTGGGTATGTATTGAAGGATTGATTAATACCATTCTTGCTCTGGGACATTAATTGGATTGCAAACAAATGAAAGCAATTTTTTAATATCGCGGATCTTTATTTGATTTGAAATTACAAAAATACTTCCAGGACTAGAAAACATTTAACCTGACTTTTTCATATGCTAAATTATTTCTAAAGGTTGATTACATGATTATGGCTCAAGAAAAACTTACTCCAAAAAAACTTTTCCCCGTAAAACTCAAATACGCGAATCATTATTTCAATTCCTTCCCTGTTCACAAGGGTCTCGATAGGTCTCGATTTTTCAGCTATGATCAACAGCCTTGATAAGGAATTTCCTGACAGATGGAAATTTGTCGATAACCTAACGGTTGCTTAAACATACTATTGGAATTTAACAAGTAAGCCTATGAGCTTTCCTAATAAAATTGCATATGATAGCTCGGACCCATGGGAGTATACCCCCCTAAATCCATGATAATGTCAACATGTTTCCTGAAATTCTCATCCCGTTTTCTTCACTCAATCCCTCCTGGATTTTCTGTGTCTTCCTTTAAGTTACTTGGCGTCACAATTTCTTTTGCTTTAAAGTGGTACATGAAAGTTAAAGATGGTCATAGAGCTAATGTGTCTATCTCCGTCCTTAAGTTTCTACATAAATTTAGTGTCCCCCTTCTCATTTCTAAAGTATTTATACTTCCTTTGCCGGCCCACATCTTGAATATACTTGTCCAGTTTTGCCACCTGGCAAATCCTGGGAAGAATCAGAAAAATTTGAGTCAATCAAAAAACAGCCCTGTTAATAATTTTCAAATGAGGCAGGGTTCCATAATCTCTTCTTCTAAAAAACAAAATAGTATGTTGAAAATACTTGAGTGCAGGAGAGTTGAGGTATGGCTTCATTTTGCACAAACAAATGCTTTAACAAACCCTCGCAAGGAAGATATTTTCCCCATAAGACACTCCTTACCCACGTTCCGACCGCCTCGGGTTACTTCTGAAGCCATACCCATCTTGTTCCCAGTTCGCTGCCTTACCTTCAGGTCTGAAAAAAAAATCTTTGTCCCCTACATTACAGAAAAAAAATATCCCTCTAACTTTTCCCGTTTTATTAATTGGCACTGGTGCCTGTAATTTTTAGTCACTTTTCCCCTTTTTTGTGCTTTTAATGACCTTTTTTAATTTACTAATTTTAATTGTTGCAATTTGTGGGTCTTGTCATGACCCCTATATGTATATACACGTCTATAATTATTTTTAATGATTTATTTGTTTATTGTTTTTTCCTTAAAATTTTGATAGTATGACGGTGCGTTCTAAATCTAAGACGGTGTTTTAAAATCTATTTTTTATGTTATTCTGTTTTTTTTTGTTTTTTTTTACTCCAAAATACGAATTCGGTCCAGCCGGGCTTGTGATAGCTATTTTTCTAAATAAATCTTATCTTATTATTTTATGCCACTGGAAACCTTACCACTTGAAAACTCACACCGAAAGTTTTAAGGGTTAAATCGTTCCCAAGGAAAACTGAATAATGGAAAATATGCCCTTCCAAAGCTAACTCCTGGGAAACTTGTAGGAAACTGCCACTATTTCTTAACATTCTCTGACTAAAGAGGCCCTAATCCAGAATTATGATCTAATTTTTGAATCCAAATTTTGACCAGAATTTTTCAGCCAATCAGAAAATTCTATAAAAGTTCTGATTAGATGAAACTAGCACTAGAAAACGCCTTAGCTAAATCTCGGTATTTATGAAATCTCATTGTGAATGGGCCCTTGTTTGGTTCTACGTAAAGATAAGTTCACAATAGCAACTTTTTGCCAATTTGTAACTGTTGCACTATAGGTAATCAATGTTTTATGGGTGCACCCATTTCATGGACAAAAGTAGAGATGGGGGTGCTACTCCGATCAGTACATAATTTATGCATGTTTTATGGTTTTTGTCAGTGAAAATTTGAAAAAAACAGGAATTTTGTCACATTTATGGATGGTTTTATGGACTTTGTCAGTGAGAATGAAAAAACAGGAATTTTCTCACATTTATGGTTGTTTTCATGGATGGTTATGTGTGTTGATTATTTGATGTTTTTATGGATTTTGTCAGTGAGAATGGAAAAACAGGAACTTGTCACTTCCTTCTTGTTGTTGTTCAAGCCAGATGTTATGAGTTTCCGGGAGATCGCATGTTTCCAATATTTGTTGTTCAAGCCAGATGTTATGAGTTTCCGGGAAACAGTATTTGTTATTGTTGTTCAATGCAAATGTTGTGAGTTTCCATGGTAACAGTTAGATCCCCCATTCTCAGCCAATCAGAGGACTTTGTTTACATAACAATTTGACCTTGAGATTTCGGATATAACGGGCATGCAACGTGATTCAATTATCAGAAAGTATTGTGACACAATGGATAGAACAATTGACATAATTGATGAGCTTGAGGCCTTGGCAGCCGCAATTAGCAATGTAAGTGCATTTTTATTTTCAAAGGAATTTTCCTTGGTCACCCTCCAGTATATTCAGCTAAAACGTAAATATATTCCTATACCCTCAAACCCCCCCCCCCTCCACAAACCATACTCAATGCAAAACGTGAATATATTCCTTTACCCTCAAAACCTATCCCCCCCCTCCATTGTCTTACAAGTATAATTCTCGCAAAAAGAAATACCTTTTCGACAAATTCCACTATTTATTTTCGTTGGACACCCTCCAGTATATTCAGCTAAAACGTAAATATTCCTTTACCCTCAAACCCCCCCCCCCCCTCCACAAACCATACTCAATGCAAAGCGTGAATATATTCCTTTACCCTCAAAACCTATCCCCCCCCTCCATTGTCTCACAAGTATAATTCTTGCCAATAGAAATACATTTTCGACAAATTCCACCATTTATTTTCGTTAGACACCCTCCAGTATAATCAGCTAAAACGTGAATATATTTCTTTACCCTCAAAACCCAACCCCCCCCCCCCCATTGTCTTACAACCCCAAATTCTCGCAAAAAGAAATACCATTTCGACAAATTCCTTCCCTCTATATTTCCAGCTAAATCCCCCCCCCCCCCAACAAACCATACTCAATGCAAAACGTAAATATATTCTTTTACCGTCAAATACCTTTTTGATAGAAATATCTTATCGGTAAATTTGGCCTTTCTGTAAGCCTCATCAACTTCTGCCTATCTCTTAGCTATTAACCGCAATGGTTTTGACAATACATTTCCGTGCAAGCATATAATTACTTTATCACCCGTTTTCCGGTGTGTTCACGCTATCAGTCTAGGCAAAGGGTTGTTTTGGTTGTCAAATTAAAACGATTTTAAGCAAAATTAGATTGTGGATTCGTAGCCTGTATGGAAGTAGAGAAACAGATTATTTTCAAATTAAGTCTAACAATATATTTAGAACATTATGTGAAGGGGGAGGGCAATACCTTCAATTCTACCGCCATCAGTGTAAAATGAAAACAAACAGTGCAGGGCTAGAAAAGTCTTTGGGAGTTGCATGAAGCTAATATTATGTATAAATTGAATAGCATTTTAACCTATGTTTGCAAAATATAGGCCTACAGGTCGATGGGTTAACGATCTAATTTAAAGCCTATAGACCGTAAAATTTAATATTTTTCTAAATGGTAAAAATAGAAACAATGATTCCTATCCTATGGCTATAGACTACTGATTGTCTAATAAAAACGTTTGATTTCTAAGCCTAATATATTTCTCGCGAAATTTTTACTTTTTGCTTTACTGAAAAGAGATAAAATGCTTTGTCTAAACAAAATTATGGTTAATAATTTTCATTCTTTAAAATAAAGGGGGAAATTATTTGATACTAATTTTTTTCTCTTCTTTAAGGCAAATTATGAAGAATTTGCGGACCCTATGGCTGGCGCAAATAGCGAAGAATGCTCGTCAGCGCCACCCACCAAGAGAGCAAGGGCCAATAATGCGCCCCCTGTGAAGGCTACTGTCGTACAGTATGGTCGCTGGCCAAAACCCCCCAGCTCCACACTGCCTGCACAAGTGCAGCCGTCTGTACCAGCCCCTCTTAATCAAGCCTCAATGCTGCCTCGTCAAGTTGCAGCCTCGACTGCACAGTCATATGATATCGCTAGCCCGGCGGCTGCACAGTCATATGATATTGCTGGCCCGGCTGCGAAAGAAATTAACGTCACCAGTCGCTCCGCCCTCCAGCATGCACTACCTGGTCCTCTAATAGCTGCCCCATCGACGCTAGGTCAGGAGGTTACCCTCCAACATGCACTACCTGGTCCTTCGGGCACCCAAGTCCAGGTGGATTATGCAAATGTAAGCATTTTTTTCCTACCTATCTATTTCTTCCAATGTTTTAGTCCTTTTCAATCCCAATATAAACTTATCTCTGCGAGATATTAACCCCTATTACATATCTAAATGTAATTTTTTTGCAAACAAACCACTCTTTTCTCTGTTGCTATCGCTTCACATATAGTTTAGATACCATTGAAACTCAAAATGCTATTCCGTTCATAATTGAATATTATCTTGCTTTAATCTTTGACATAAGCTCTCCACACAAGCATATAAATAGATCTCTTTCATCCCCTTTTCCTGTTCTATCATTAGCGAGGGTTAGGCCACCAAGTCTAGGCTTTTAACATAATTCTGTTGTATTAGCTGTGAATTGTCTGCAAATTAGGAAGTTGGAATTCTATGTAAGAGCGAAACAAGTTATACCCCCAAAAATAATAAATGCTGAAAAGAGGGGAGCCTACTTGCCCTCGAATCTTTATGGTCACTTAAAAAGCGCACTAGAACTTTTAATTTCCATTTACATAGTTTTAAGAGATATTATTATATCTGTCACATATTGACGTCCTAATTTACACTGAATATTTCTATTTTAGTGAGGGGGAAAGCGAGTTAACGGTTCCAGCCTGGAACACTCGCGCGAGAATTAGAAAAATTTTGATGGGCATTATGTAAAGGGGGGCTGGGAAGAGCTGCGGGAGGCGCTGCATGAAGCGCCGCGGGCCCGAGAAGCGCCGCAGGGGTGTGCCGCAGGATGTGCTGCGGGGATGCCCCCCGCAGGGGGGTGCGCCGCGAAAAAAAAAAAAAAAAAAAAAAAAAAAAAAAAAAAAAAAAAACTTCTATGTCATATCTTAGATTCTCGTTAAGCTATTTTTCATTTATAGGTTGGTGCATTGGTCCCATATTCGCCGTCCAGTGAAGAAGGGGAAGAAGAGGCAATGGGGTTTCAAGACAACGAAACATGGGACAACTCTATTGAAGTACCTTTTAATATTGATAAGTTTTTAGATGATTTTTTTAATGTAGAACCTAGTACAGTTGAACTGGTAGACTTGAGCCCGAACACTTTGCAACTTTTAGATGATTTCACTGGGAACCCTCCTCTATCCCCCACTGATTACCTACTTCCACTTCAAACAACTGAAGTGGAGCAGAGTCCCAATATTGTTGAACAACTAGGGGGAGGGGGTACATCTTTCCCTGAATTTCAGCTATCGAATACAATGTTAAATAATATAGTTGTTTTCACTGCCACGTTTGGTGATCTTTTTAATACACTAATGGGGGGAATTTTGTTTATGACCCTGTAGAGATTGTGCATGCTTATTTAGATAAAATTCGTGCACTACTGGAGAAACAAATTCAATTGTGGGGGGGTAGGGATTCAATTAAGGTCTCCATTGTTTTAAAGGTTTTTTATTTGAATGAGGGGAAAAGCGAGGTTTACTATCATTTTATACATTCCGAGATGCGCGTAATTTATCCAAATTTAGAAAATTTTGAGGGAGTTTTTTGTGAGTGGGTAGGACAAATTATAGCGCATCTCGAAAACTATAATGAAAATGGGAGTGGCTCAGTAGTTTTATTTATTGAAAATTTAAGCGTTAGTATTTGTAAATTTAAGAAAGATTTTATTTTAAGAGGGGGGAGTGGACCAAGAGCAATTGAATTAAATTATAATCCAGATCTAGAGGGTTGTCAAGGTGTCCAGAAGATCTGTTTTGAAACAGATCAAAAGTGTTTCAAGTATGCTTTCCTCATATCAGCATACGAGCCTCTAGCTCGGGACGCTACCAAGAAGAATTTAGATCACTGGGCTGTACATGGGAAGGAGGGGTCCGATTTCCCAGTTGTAGATTTTTCATGCTTAGAAGGAAAATACCCAGTAACGCTAAGATCCATTGACATGTTTGAAAGGGCTAATGCTCATTTAAATATTGGCGTTACTGTGTTACAATACGAAACAGAATTTAAAGATGGGACTCGTTCAAAAAAGAAGGGGGTGGTATTCCCCGTAAGGGGCCCGTCAGTTGATTTGGTTAAACACTGGGTTTGGTTGCTTTACACGCCACCTAGTGAACCGAACACAATTGGTCATTTTAACCCTATCACTGACATTAGTAGAGTTCTGGGGGGTGGTAAGCATAGGGGGACCCGTTTCTACTGTCCAACATGCTTGTCACAATTCCGTAGTGATGTGAAACTACGGGATCACGTGAAGCATTGTAGACAGCATGGATATCAGACAGTGGAAACGGTTTCAGGGGATAGGGCAATTCTACGTTTTAAAAATTTTCAAAACACCCTTCTCCAGTGCAACAAAATATCTTTAGACTGTGAAGCTAAGCTGGTGGAGGCGAATGATCCACAATATCCAAACCGAGTCAAAGAACACCAGGCCATTGCAGTGTTCTATGCACATGCGCAAAAAGATAGTTCTAACACCATGCGGTTGTTAGAAATAGTAGAAACATTGGATGAGGGAGATGAGTGCATGGTCAAGGCATTGACTAAACTGATTGGCACGGCTAATGGTGCTATTTCTCGTTTGAGAAATACGCATTATCCAATGGTGCTGTCTGCAGAGGATCGTCTCGCGATTAAAAATCAAAAAATATGTTGGGTTTGTAAGGGGGAGTTTGTAGAGGAGGATAAAGGGACTAAAGGGAAAAGAGGGGGAGGGGGAAAGTCAGAGACCACGATCACTTGTGGCAGGAAATATCCTCGGGGGGTAGTAATTTTAGGGGGGTTGCGCATCAATCGTGTAATTTAAATGTTAGCCAACAGTTTTTTATCCCTGTTTTTATTCATAATTCTAATTATGACTTAAAATTTATTTTACCGGCACTGGCACGTATGCATAGGGAGGGAGGGGGAGTAGATAGTCCATGGGTGAATAGTTCATTTATCTACAACATTATTCCCAAATCGGCCGAGAAGTTATTGCTTCTCGAGCTGAAATGGCAGGTAGTGGATAATGAGCGTATGTGCTGGAATAAAATTAGGTTTTTAGATTCTTTTAGTTGTTTCCCCAAATCCTTAAGTCAACTAATTCAAGTGCAGAAAAGCGACAATTTTGATAGCTTTCCCTTGCTTAAACAGCACTTTCCAGACAGTGAAATGTATGACTTATTAACCAGCAAAGGTGTAAATGCATATGATTATTACTGTTCTGGCGCTCGCTTAAGCAAGGAGAAACTACCTCCAATTAAAGCTTTTCACAATTCACTGACCAACAGTGAATGCACAGTCGAGGAGTACGAGTTTGCCAAGAAGGTGTGGGCTAAGGGGGATTGTAAAAATGGGTGGGATTATTGTAGACTGTACTTGGCCAGTGACGTTCTAACTCTGTTGGATATAGTCTGTAAGAATACAGACCAGATCTATTCAGAGTTCGGGTTAGATATAGGATATTATTTTTCTACACCACATTTAGTAATGGATTTAATTTTAAAAATTAGCAGGGAGGAAATAGGCCTAATCACCGATGTAGATCAACCCCTTTTTGTAGAGCGTTCAATGCGGGGAGGGTATGTTTCTCATGGGGACCGCGTCTTATCAACCGATCCGAGCGGACAAAGCACCGGTGCAAAGTCAAATGCAGTGTTCTTGGACATGAACTCGTTATACCCCTCGGCAATGTCCCACTACTCTTTGCCGTGTGGGAACTATCAATGGCTTGAGAATCCTTGTGAGTTCCCTGACATTAACACCGTCGAGGACAACGGGCCACAAGGATGGTTCTTTGAAATTGACGGTCACATTCCGCTGGCCCTTCACGACTCAGTCAAAGATTTTGTTTTTCCCTGTATCAATCGACCAGTGACCAGGGACTCACTGAGCCCCTACAATCGATCATTGGTTGAGGATATGGGGATGCATTGGACCCCCTCTAAACAGAAACTGATTGCTGATTTGGACCCTAAAGAGAATATCGTTGTTCACCATGTGCTTTTGCACTGGATGGTGAACAATGGCTTCAAAATCACCAAAATACATAGGGTCCTGCAGTTCAATCAGAAACCTTATTTGAAAACGTTTATCGATACTTTTGTCGATAAACGTTCTAGGGCAAATTCAAAGGTAGAGAAGGAATTGTACAAGCTCATTCTAAATTCAGCGTTTGGCAAAATGTGTGAAAGCGTACGTAACAGATCTCGCTGCGACGTCGTGACTGACCCTCTAGAGTGTGCACGAATTATTGCCGACCCCAATTTTACATCATTCACGAGCATAGAGGCCGGCATGGTTCTTCTACACAGGGAAAAGCGAAATGTAGTACTGAACAAGAATATCGCAGGAGGTAGTTCAGTACTAGAAATTTCCAAAAAGCTCATGTTGTCGTTCTTTTACAATGTGTGCAAGGTGCGATGGCCACGGGAGGGGGAGGTTCAAGTTTACTATGGGGATACAGATTCTCTGCTGTTAAAGGTAAATGGGACTGAAGATTTATTGGGTGATTTGCAAAATGGGGTGCACATCAGCTCGCGGATGGATTTCACCAACTGGAATCCATCCCTCTACCCCGAGCTGGTGAAACGTCAAGCCCCCAACCAACTATTAAAATTAAAATCAGAGACGGGGAGTGATTTGATATCCCGGGGGGTGTTCCCGGGTCCCAAAGTTTATTGTGTTGAAACACATAGTGGGGATGAAAAGAAGACATGTAAAGGGGTGCCTACACACTTTGTAAAGAGCAATTTTAACATGAGCGTGTACAGAGACTGTGTAGAAAGTAGCCTAGTGCCAAGAGCACAAGTGCTTGCAATTCGCTCTCTACAGTATAGAAATTATACTGTGAGAGTAGAAAAAAATGCAATGTCGTGTATATCTGACAAGGTCTATGTGCTCGAGAATGGTGTGAGTGTCCTGCCTCATGGTCACTATCGTATTTCAGACCGAGTTGAATGCGTAGACTATCGTAATCAACTTGGTCTGGATAAACTAATCTAACCCAAGCACTAACCACCACCACTCAACCTTTCATAAATTAACCTATCCAACTAATCCAACCCAAGCACTAACCACCACCACTAACCCGTAGCAGTGACGACAACTATTGTTTTTCCATCGCGGCTCCCGGGGGGTGGGGGACCCTTCCCGCGGCCGGCTCCCGGGGGGTGGGGGGGGGGCAGCAATCACTGTAATGTTCAACTGTGCTAGTTCCAAATGTATTTTATTGTACAAAAAGTGTTGTATAGAAAAGTGTTGTACAAAGATGTTGCACAGAAAAGTGTTGTACAGAAAAGTGTTGTACAAAAGTGTTGTACAGAAAAGTGTTTATTATAAAGTGTTATCATTGTTCATGTTGAACAAATAGAGTTTTCATGTTGACCATGAAATTTTGTCTGGTTCTTGTTGAACAAGTGTTATCATTGTTCATGTTGAACAAGTGTTATCATATTGCTGTAATAAATGTTGCCATGAAATATTGTTTTTGTTGTTCTTGAATAGATAGATCTATGGGAAAATTACTACTTATTCATTGGACACATATGATTTACATTTAGTCATAGTCCGACCGTTGTCAACAACATGTATCAATTTAAGACACCCTTCAGATCATTTCTGTGTGGACCCTCAATGTCGGGGAAAACAACACTTTTAGCTAAAATAATTCAAAATTGCGATAAAATGTTTTTGGAAAAACCGAAAAAAATCTACTATTGCTATAGTATTTGGCAGGAGTCGTATGATCAAATAAAAGCTATTGCCACAACCATACCAATACAATTCATAAGAGGACTTGATGTTTTCAATAGTATTGAACCGAACTCGTGGCTGATTATTGATGATTTGGCTGAATCCATTGAACAATTCTCACAGGAAATGCTACAACTGTTCACCGTTCGCTCTCACCATGAACACATTTCCATAACCCTGGTTCTACACAATCTGTTTCATCAGAGCAAATGTATGCGAGCCCTTGCTTTGAATTGCACTATCTATATTATCTATCGAGTCGTTCGTGATTCTAGCTCACTCATAACTCTCAATAAGCAGATATACCCCGGCGCCCCTAAATTTCTGTTGTCAGCGTACACTCAGGCGACTAGCAAGCCCTACGGTTACATTTTATTGGATCTTAATCAGAGCACGCCCGAGGATCTTCGTGTAGTCACCGACATTTTCGAAAATGAAATTACAGTATATCTTCCAGTGAATAGTAGAAAAGGCTATTAGTCGCCATTATGACACTGAAGAAACTACACGAACAACGGCATCTGTTTTCCGTTCTAGGCACTTCAAAACCTCCGCTTAGGAAGGCTATACTTAAACATGGTGTCGACAATGATTTCATTAATCTAATATCTGAACTTTGTTTAAATTTAACTGAGGGCAATGTTCAACTGCCAGAAGGTGTTAGACAACAGACAAAGCAACATCGTTCCATTGTACGTGCCTTGGCTTGTAAAAACAAGGGAAACAAATTTAAAAGAAAACGGCTCCTTCAAGCAGGCGGTAGCTTTTTCACACTTTTACTGCCAATAATTGCAGGACTTGTAAACAGTTTTCTCTAGAGAATGGCAAAACCCTATAAATTGACTCCAATAGAACTTGTCCTCTCGCCCGTCGAACATTTTGAAGACAATCTGAGTAAATTCATTAATGATGAGAATATTGCCGATGATAAAAAACTCCTTTTACTTCAAGATGCAGTGCGACGTATGGACAAACATAGACCTTATCGTGAGAGACCCGCCGTCACCGATCCCTTTAAACAAGAAACATCTCAAGATTCTGCACAATCGAAGGAGAAGGAATTGAATTCGATTGTATTGAAAATTGGAAACCTATTGCCACTGTCCTATCGAGAACAGAGTAAAAGAGTATTATCTTATCTCGTGTTGGAATCTGGTGATCAAGTTCAAGTCGACAGCACAGGGAAACGAATTATAATTTGGGGAAAAAGTTATAATCTAGTTGATTTAATTTGTGATATGGTGACGAATCGTAAAGGACTCTTATCCTTTGACGATAATCTATACACCTTTCTAAGTGTATCAAACTTTCCCAAAAGTCTTATTGGCAATAAGCAAATTCTAAAGAAACTAAGAGAATATAGTCCTCCAACAACACCATTTAAAAAAGAAGAAGATTCAATATTTGAAGATACTAGCACCACTGATTTTACAACACCTGTGGCTGCTAGTCAAAAGCGAAGACGAATTGATTCGCCCTCCAGTGTGCAAAAGGGGAGTGGACATTACACTACGTGTTTTCGTTCAAAATGGATGAAGTTTTGAAAGGTGTCTATGAAAATATTGGCGAAGCGGGAAGTTTAAGTTCTCCCAAAACGCTTTCTAGAGCTGTCTCCGGCACCACATTGAAAAATGCAAAAGAGTATCTAGAAAATGAACCAAGTTACACACTACATCGGGATCATAGACTTCGCAGTAAACAATATCGTCAAACTAAAGCCTTTTTCCCTCTGCATATAATGCAAATGGATCTTTTAACTTTAGACGCAGTTCAACGGCGTCACAATACACCCTACAAATATATTCTGGTGGCAATCAGTATCTTTAGTCGCTATGCCTATGCCATTCCGCTGCGATCAAAGAGAGGTGTTGAAGTTGCTCGGGCCATTGAAAGTATTCTTGAACAGGATTCCTATAGAAAAATTCAATCAGACCGTGGCAGTGAATTTGTTAACCCACATGTGCAAAAGGTTCTTTTGAAATATAATACGACACTCTATCATAGTCACAGTCCGATAAAGGCTGCATTGGCCGAACGATTAATAAGAACGATTCGTCTATTAATTTCAAGATATTGCACATTGAAAAATACATCTGCTTTTATTCACGATTTAGATAAAATCATGCAGATATACAACCATCGACCACATCGATCTCTGTCCAACTCTACACCAACGGAAGTTCATCATTCGGATCATGATACATTTGATGCTTTTCTAAAGCAATACTCCAATGACAATGAGAAGAAAAAGAAGAAGAAATTCAATGTTGGTGATACTGTTCGAATTAATAGAACCACCAATATTTTTGAAAAGGGGAATTATTTATGGAGCACCGAACTTTTTAAAGTGTCCAAAATCCTAGACACCATACCCATAACTTATCGACTACGAGATAGCAAAGATGATGAGATTCTCGGTGGTTTTTATGAATATGAACTGCAAAAAGTTAGAAACACTAGTGAAATTTATCAAATTGAAAAGATATTAAAGAGTCGTACTCGTAGGGGCAAGAAACAGTTGCTTGTTCGCTGGCTAGGATACAACTCGGATTTTGATTCTTGGGTCAGTGCTGAAGATATTAACAATGCCCAATGATTTCTATGTGACTTTCATGTCCAATGTTTCTGATCCTCTCTACAATGACTTGAATAAAACAAGTGATTTTTGGACAAAACTCTCCCCCACCATCAAATTCGACGGAAAGTATGAAGTGGCTCTTGTCGACTGTATTCTCAAAAATACCTATGACATCCTGAGAAAGGATCGTAAATATGAAATAAAAATTAGACCCTATGATTGGCCACCACCACCAGGTGATCAAGAACAAATTCAAAAAATCAATTGGTTGGATTATCCATATATTGAATTACCCTACGAGGAACTCACCTGTATGAATGATTTATGTCGTACTATTAATAAAAGAATTTCCGCTCGTAAAAAGGGAGCTTTTCATTTCAACTATTCAAAGGAAGAGGGCAAGATCTACATTAGTTCACCTATTGCCAGTGAAAAGATTATTCTCAATGATAACCTAAGGGATGTTCTTGGCTTTAAGCTCAATATAATCAATGGTAAAAGTGCCGGAAACACTAATTTCATTTTTGCTGATTACCCGCCTGCCTTCTCCACAGACACATGTATATTTCTCTATGCTTCATTTGTAGAAACATCTCGAGTTGGTAATTCAAATGTTCCCCTCCTACGAGTTCTTGAACGAAAAACCAATCAAGAACATATTCATCACTACAATATAAAGCATCTTCAGTATATTCCCGTAAACACTTCCTATTTGGAACTCTGTCAGTTAACATTAAGAACTGAATTGGGTGATCCAATAGCAATTTCAAAGTGTTTGGCTGTGATTACATGTCATTTTCGACCCATCGTTCAACAGCAAGATGTCTAATAGAAAAGTGGTATTCACTTGTCCTGATATTGACTGCTATGTTAATACTCTTGGCCCAAGACAACAGGGCAATGGAATGGACTATTACAAAGGTCGCTCGTCAATGTCTGGCTACGGTCTTGGTAGCTGGTTTGCTAAGCTGTTTCGCTCTTCACTACCACTGGCTAGAAAATATCTTGTACCGGCTGCGACAGATTTTGCATCCTCTACACTATACGATTGGGGCTCTGGCAAGGATTTTAAAAAAAGTGCTTCGGAAAATCTTAGGTCCAGTGCGCAAACCCTTGGCGAGAAATTAAAGCAAAATGGTAAAGGTTTAAAAAGGTTAAGAAACAATGCATCACTCATCAGTCTCTACTCAGGACGGAAACGAAAGACATCCCTTTTGTCAAAGAAAAGAAGGAAGAAGCCGATACGTAGTGTAACCAGAAGCCCCAGGAAGAATAGAATTGTCAGATCGAAACTTGATTTCTTCTCCTAAAATGTCCTACCTACCGCATAAGGATTCTCAACCTTCAATCACCGCCTCATTGAATCTATTCAATGCCGAAAATGTTGATGTGAGTGTCAAGCATGGATACTATGAACAATTTTATTCACTACAACCCCTCTCCGATAATATCCACTTTCAAATTTATTCCAATGAAGACTACTTTATGGATTTATCGTCCACATTTATAGATTTACAAATGAAGGTCCGGAAATCCGATAATGCAATGCCAGTTCGAGCTGATGGGATATCCTATGAAAATTGTATACTACATAATTTATTTCGTCAAATTAGCGTCTACATCAATGGCACGCTGGTGAGCACAAGCAACAATCTCTCAAACTATGCTAGCTATATCCAATTCATGCTGATGACACCCAAGTCATACAAGGAATTGAGAGGTGCCTCCAATGGATATGAATATATTACTAATACTGATAGTACAGATGCACTTAAAAATGCTACAACTAGTGAATTACATCTAGTTGGAAAAATATATCATGAAATATTTAATATACCCCAATGGCTACCACCCAATGTTAAAGTGGATATAAAATTGACGCTTGCGCCATCCAATTTCATATTGAGAAAGGAACTTGCCGCCAATCCCGATGTAAGCCTCTCCCTCACCTCAGCAATACTTCATGTACGCAAACAGCAGGTTATGAGTTCTGTTGCTTTGGCCGTGGAAAAATTGAGAGCCAATGGAAATAATATTAAACTACTTGTTCCTCACACAATCACCAATCAGCGTCATATTGCAATGGGGTCACGCACCTTCACCGATTCATCCTTTATCAATGGAGAAATCCCCTCGAAATTGGCTTTGGCATTTGTAAAGAGCGCCAGTGCAATAGGATCGTGGACTGAATGCCCACATAAATTCGAGATGTTTGGACTTTCATCTCTTGTGTGCAAAGTAAACGGTATCCCACTCTACAATCTATCTTTTGATAAATCCTATAGAACATTGTATGAGTTGACCATGCAAACCCTAGATCATGATTCGCAACTATTTGAAAATGGTATAACCGAAGATATGTTTGCTAAAACACATGGTATCATTGTATTGGATTTGTCTGGCACACAGGATATGAGTATAGTACGTACGGGGACTGTGCGTTTAGAGTGTACATTTGCCAACCCATTGGCTGAGAGTATTGCCCTAATCTCACTAAATCAATGTGAAACCTATTGGGAAATCACTCCCGACGGCAGTGTTCTACTAGACTTGGCGCCATGAACACCAGTCAAATAATCAGTGTATTTAATATGGACCCCTACATGTCCCAGTACAAATCCTATTGTCTACCCTCAGACTATCTTGGAAAAATTCAAAGTGCGAACAATACCTTGATTATTGTTAATAGCAGTCCATCGACTGTGCTGACGGGTCATTGGCTGTGCATCTATCAAACAATGAGGAATATCGAATTTTTTGATCCTCTTGGCCTACCCTATACATTCTACACGCCTCACATCAGCAACTATATTGAGAGCAGTAATAAAACTATTATTCAAAATCGAAAAAGGGTGCAGGATCTAACGACTAAAAGCTGTGGCTTCCATGCGCTACTATATTTTGTGTTCCGATGTCGTGGCTATACTTACAAGCAGTTTCTCCATATTTATGGTGACAATCCACGTCTGAACGACTTTCTAGTGGAAAATATACTTACAAGTGTATTTAATATTGATTTCAGTGCCCTAAGAGTAAAGTGCTTAAAAAATGTTTGTGAATTTGTTTATTAATAAAATGTATATATACAACAATGTCTTTAAATCTTCACTTTTAGATTTCTTCATCGGTGTATAGGTAACTATCGTGAACCACTAATGCTGGTAAATCATTTGGATTCACTATATATTGATCTTGATTGACTGCAAAGTCAGGATCGCATTTTCTGCAGTACAATGTAACTTCACTCTTGTCATATCTCTTTGTATAGTCAATGATACTATTTGCATTCATATTATGAAATTCACGAGTTTCAATCTGTCTATTTGAAGCAATATCACATACTGTGTTTTCAAGTGGTGAATCACATTCGGTAACTGCCAAATAAAAATCGCTTGGTTTATAGTCATAGTAGGTGGTGTCATCGCAACGATGACGTAGAAACCAGATTGTCTTGTTACCCCAACAGTTGAATCGTAGACCAGATTCCTCTTCCCAGAATAATTTAAATCCACGACGATACCAATCTCGTAGAAATAAACTAAAATCACGTTTAGGATTCTTTCCAATCATAGCGGGGTAAGTATTCTCCCACTGATCACATTTATCATTGTGACAATTGGAGCATAGGTGCCCTCTAGGGTGAGAGTCACACACCTCCTCAAGACATGAATTACATCCTTTAATTTATACTGCATAGCCTCTATGTAATTTGCAAGGATTACATAATTTACACTTTTCATTATAGTCATCAATAATTGTACAATTCTCACATTGAGTCCAACTGCCAAGAGTGTACATGCACAATGGGCATATATAGAACATTTGGTTTCCGATGTCAACTCTCTCACAGCTAAAACGAAACTGATCGTCTTCGCTCGATAAATTCAAAGTGTAGGAAAGGGGGAAGGAGTAACACTGTGACGTTGCCTCTTTCGAAGGAGGAGCCATCTACATTGGCAATGAAAGTATATCCACGATATCATTCTGACGTGTCGTGATCAAGATATCAATGAAATGAGTATAAGCATTTGAATCACATTTTAAAAGTTTCATACAATAGTCCAATGGAGATTATTCCAAATGACGAGAAAATCATCATCCAAAATCAAATGTTTTTTCCATAAACACTAGATTTGATCTAATTCTCTCTTTCTCAAATTTATTCATTTTTCAATCCTTTCACTCTGACTGCCAACTCTAGACTGAGCAGAAAAGAAAGTTGGCTCGGAAACAACAACAACATTGACCTTGACATTCACCGAGAGCGTGCCCGAAACAACAACAAGAAGGAAGTGTCATTAACTGTTTCCCGGAAACTCGTAACATCTGGCTTGAACAACAACAAGAAGGAAGTGACAAAGTTCCTGTTTTTCCATTCTCACTGACAAAATCCATAAAAACATCAAATAATCAACACACATAACCATCCATGAAAACAACCATAAATGTGAGAAAATTCCTGTTTTTTCATTCTCACTGACAAAGTCCATAAAACCATCCATAAATGTGACAAAATTCCTGTTTTTTCAAATTCTCACTGACAAAAACCATAAAACATGCATAAATTATGTACTGATCGGAGTAGCACCCCCATCTCTACTGACAAATCCTGACAACCTTGCATAATTTTCTTATAAGCTCCCTCCCCCCATCTGTCGAAAAATTTTACAGGTTCTCTTAGGTCAAAGCTGTGTTACTTATAGGTAACATATCGTATATAAAGTGCTATGGGATCGGCCGCAATACATGTTTAAATTAATTTGCTATAGATTTCCCTTCTATTTGGAATTTAATCCACAATAAACAAGTAATGCTATCAAACTTTTCGTGGCAATGTAAGTAGTGACTGGGTTAAAGGAAACCGATACTCTAAGAATAAGAGTTTTGGGAACAATTGAATAAAAAACAAGTTTTTTTCAACTAAAAGCAAGGAGCAATGTTAAAACTTAAACCAAACAGAAATTATTCCGTATGTGAAAGGGACTACCCCCTTCTCAACGCTCTCCTCTTTACGCTAAAGTTTTTAGTACTTTTAGAAAAGCCTCTGATTCTAA
This sequence comes from Artemia sinica, assembly GCA_027921565.1. Classification (NCBI taxonomy): domain Eukaryota; kingdom Metazoa; phylum Arthropoda; class Branchiopoda; order Anostraca; family Artemiidae; genus Artemia; species Artemia sinica. The sequence goes on along the minus strand of CM051257.1, from coordinate 73,758,490 downwards.
TTAAACATTCCTTGTGTTGCAAGACTCTTTCTTAAAGAATTAGGACAAAAAGTCACATTTAGCGTAAATTAGGGAGATATTGAGGAGGGGGTTGCCTCTTTCATATACGGAATAATTTTTGTTTTTAAGTTTTAACATTGCTCTTTACTTTCAGTTGAAAAAACTTGTTTGTATTCAATTTTTAATCGTTTTTCATTTAATGCCAGGAAATCCACCTTCCTCTCCGAGGAAAATTTCCCCCTCCCCCGCAAAAAAAATCCTTCATGGAAAGTTCCTTCCCCACTAAACCTTCATCCCCCCAGGAATTCCATCCACCCTGCAAATTCCCCCAGACAATTTTCTTGCAGCCAAATCAGCCTGAAAAATTAAATTTTCCTTGGCATACTTTTATATGAGAAAAAACAGTTATTTATTTTATTCCATGTTGTTTTTTTCAAGTGCGCTAGAAATCTCCCCTATGTGGAACATTTTCACCGTAAATAACCCCCCCCCCCCCGAGTGGAAAGTCTCTCCTCGGAAAATTCCACATTTAAAATATCTCCCTGGGGTAATTCTCACATGGAGAATTTCTGCCGCAGAATAGTCCACCCCTCTTCACAACAAAATCCTCAAGAGGAATTCAACCCCACTGAAAATTTCGCCGGGACAATTCCCCCCGAACATCTCCACATGTAAAATTAAGTTACCAAAGAAAAAATAATGTAAATAAAGCAAATTTTGTATGTGGAAACTAGAAAACTCCCCCTTATAAAATTTCCCCTGGAAGCTCATCTCCGGATACTCCCCATTTCCCTCACCAATAAGTTCTCCTCGTAGAACATCTACCCACAGAAACCCCCCTCTGAAAAATGACTGGACACTTTGACATAACAAATAGGCTATTATATGTAAATAATGGGCGAATGTCATAGCTTGCAGCCCTTTCCCTGGGGGCTGTGGGAGGTCAAGTCGTTCCAAAAGGCACAATCATTGGATCTTTCAACTAAGGTGAATAAAATGCCTATCTCAGAATTTTGATCCGACGACATTGGAGGGAAAGAGTGTAGAGGGAGGCTATTTGTCCTCCAATAATTTTGGTCACTTAAAAAGGGCAGTAGAACTGTTAATTTCCGTCAAAATGAGCCCTCTCTCAGTGTTCTAGTATGATTGGTTCGATTCGGCCACTCCTGGGAAGAAAAAAAAATTATAAAATTAAATAAACACACATCTGTGATCTTTCTTGTGGCATTACAAAATTCTACATTTTAGGAGAAGGGAGCTTGAAACCTCTACAGTAGGGTTTTCTGATATGCTGAATCCTTAACTCATATGGTATGTTCCCCCCTCCCGTTTTTTGAGATTCAGGAAAATTTCTCAGGCATTTAGCTTTTGACGGGTAACACTAAACTTAATGAATCGTATATATTTGGAATCAGCAGAATAAGCCGATCCTTTTGATGTATCTATTAAAGTTCCATTTTTTAAAGTTTCAGTTACTATTGGGCAGAGTCGCTCCTTACTTACAGTTCGTTACCACGAACTGTTTGATTTATGCATAAAAGAGATTAAATTTATATGATGATTCCAAAAACAAAAAATCGATTTGCTTTACAATTACTCACCAAACGTTAAGAGCCTAAGAAACTTTCCTGATTAAAAAAAAAGGAGAAACACACCTTAAAAGGCAATTTGATACAATCTGAATGTGATACAATCCAATTCAAAATATGAGAGAACTCTATTGTAGAGGATTCAAACCTCTGTTTACAAAAATGTGAAACAATGTATTTTATCCAAGAAGAATCTTCACAGATGTGTTTATTTACGTTTTTTCCTGTAGTGATCCAACCAATAGGTCTTTAGAAAGACAATCGGAAGTTCTAGCGCCCTATTTAATTAGTAACAAGATTTTGTCAAATCAAAGTGGTATTTGCAGCTACTTCCTGGTGCAGAACAACAATTTTGGCCAAAAGGGTACGAAAGAGCTATCGCATGACAATTCTGAAACAGCGAATCGAATTAAAATGATCAAAAACTAAATATTATACTTCCCATTTTCAGAAGCAGTAAAGCCGCTCGGGGGCGTAATCCATCCTAAAGATGCGCGTGGTCCACACAAACTAAATAGATAATAAAGACGCTTTTACTTTAAAGTTTCAGTGAACTGATCCATTTTAATTAACCAGGGGTTTTGAAGTACTTGCCAAGGAAATGATGACTCTAATTAATCATGATATTTTAGAATCCCTTAACGGATGAGTTTCCCCAGACTGATTTTTCTGGCTCAAGTTTTCCAGCGAAAATTTTACTGTGAGTTTTCCATGCAAAATTTTTCTGGGGGTATTTCTCTATAACCCAAAAATGTACAGTAACTGGTCATATACCAATTGTAGCCTAGTATAATTTCCTTGTGACGTCTATAGCCAGGGGATGGGAAATTCGAAAACTTAAGAAATCTTTTTTTTCTATTGTAAAATTGATAGACAAGGACATTTTCTCTATTGTAAGGTTTCGATGAAAGTGTCAAATTTATCAAAATTATCTGGTTAGTTTCAAAACTTTACAAAATTTTCGCACCTATTTATTTGGTTTTAGGCCTTAATTGGCTAAAAACCGGTTTTATCTTCAGTAAGTATAGAAAAGTAGTAAGAACAACTAAAGATAAAATAGATTCCTTAAACTCGGTTTTTTGTTTGTATTTTAAAGGTCATACGCAGTAAAATAAAACAATTACGCTGACATACCTTCCCATAAATGTGTATTTACTGCGAGAGTGATTACACACATAAAAATCCATTCCTTTTGAAGTCTAAGGCACAAAAACATAATCACACCAGAATCCGGTTATTTTTTCTCAAAATCACATTTCCGATCCATAAACAAACCACTAATCTAGTAAACTTGGGGAAGTAGTTTTCAGGAAATTTGCCAGGAATACCTAGTTCTTAGCTAGAGCCAACTCTGGAGTTGGAACAGGGAAGAGAGTGCAAGAGACAGTAAAGTGATCTCCGAAAATATTGATGAAAGCCTCTTGAAAAAGTGTAAAGATGATGTGAAAGGCCTGGAAAGTAGCTTCAGGCACAAGAGACATCTATAGTAATGACATAAGAAAAGTTATTTTTACAGACTACGCAGAATGAGACTGAAAAAACAAAATTGCGTTTCCATTCCATCCAAATTCAAATAAATCAAACAATAAAAATACCGTTTTCCTATGCTGTTTAGAAAACATTTTTCTGTGTTTTCACTGATTTCATTTGCTAGTTTTCCGCTAATATCTCTGAACTGCCGAATAAAATGTGGCGTAAGAAAAGCTGAAATGGCAAATCAAAAATGATAACCAACAGAAAAATTGTTTCCTACCTCCGTTTCCGCAATTAAGCAAGCCTAAACCCTTTAATTAACCGATTAAGTTGCGGATAGAATGGACACTAGGCTATCATTCGGGGTAAAGGAAATCCTCTGGCATACACAGATGTTAGCTCAATGAGTGAGCAAATTACTTCATAATATAATTAAATGTATAAAGCGTAAAGAGGGATGTCTTGAGGAAGGGGCAGCCCCTTTCAAATACGTAATAATTTCTGTTCGTCTTAGGTTTTGATATTGTTCCTTACTTTTAGTTAAAAAGCTTGTTTTTTTTCAGTTCTGATCGTTTTTAAATAATGCCAGGAAATCCGGTTCCCGTCCATGGAAAATTCCTTCCACCCACGGAGAATTACTCCATGAAAATATCTTTCCACGTAAAATACCACACCCCCTCCCCTGCCAAGGAAATTCCCCCCAGACAATTCCATTCTAGCTTAAAATTCCACCCAGGAAATTTCTTGCGGATGATTCCGGGTGAAAAATTGTTCTTAGCGTAGGCCTACTTTAAATCAAAAAAGACTTTAATTTGTAATTGTCTTTAAAATTATGCTGGAAATTTCCTCCTCTGTGGAAAATTTTACCCACAAACAGCCCTCCCATCCCCCCCCCTCCAGTAGAAAGTTGCTCCCGTAGAAAGTTCCCTACGGAAAATTTATCCCGCGAAAAACTCCCCTATGGAGAATTTCTCCCGTATAAAATCCCCCCACCCCTACGGAAAGATACTCCAGACAATTCCAACCCGGTAAAACAAATTTCTCGGATGATTCTCCTTAACATCTCCACATGTAAAATTGAGCCGGCAAAGATAAAGTAAGACAAATAAAAATAATTTCGTATAAGAATTCTGGCAAATTCCCTCAATTTAAAGCTCCTCGGGGAATCACCCCCGGAAATTTCCCTTCCTACGGAAAATTCTCTCCGTGGAAAATTCCCATAGCAGAAAATTCCCCCCTCCGTCGAAAAGTGTCTATATACTTCCCAATAACAAATGGTATACGTAAACAATGGTCAAAATTCGTAACTTACAAACCTTTCCCCAGGAACTGTGAGGGGTCATGTTATTCTTAAAGGCATAGTTACTGGACTTTTCATGGGGGGATACTTGTCATCAAATCGTTTTGGTCACTTAGAAAGGGCACTAGAGCTTTTAATTTCCGTTAGAATGAGTCCTTTCTCGATTTTCTAGGACTATTGAGTCGATGCGATCACCAATAGGGAAAAAAATAACAAATAAACACGCATGCGTTATCTTTCTTCTTGCAAAAAAAAATACAAAATTCCACAATTTTGCAGGTGGGAGCAGGAAACATTTACAAAAGGCAGTCAGATATACTGAATTTGAGGAATTAATTTTCATTAAGACTACTTGAATTTTAAGGGGTGTTTTTCTATTTTTTCGGAAATCAGGCGAATTTTCTCAGGCTCTAATCTTTCGATGGGTAACACTAACTACTACTACTACTACTAACAACTCAAGTAGAAAAGGGGGTACCAGCCCTGAAGGGGCTCCATATATGGGCATAGACTCCCTAGGGGAAATGGATTTCCGAGAAATTGATTTGTTGGTGTTCGTCCAGGAGAATTTGTCTCCGGGTGAAGTTTGCACATGCGCTTTCAAGGTCAATTGATTTGTTGGTGTTCGTCCAGGAGAATTGTCTCCGGGCGAAGTTTGCACATGCGCTTTCAAGGTCAATTGATTTTTTGGTGTTCGTCCAGGAGAATTGTCTCCGGGCGAAGTTTGCACATGCGCATTAACGGTAGGGAGAATGTTTTGATCTTAGAGATGAAGAGATTAACGCGGGAAAGGGTTTCCTAGGAATTTCAAATGTGACAGCGCATGGATGCCAAAACAAAAGGAACACGCAGAAATTACGTTTAGGGATTATTTGGGCGAAACAGTTTTGAGACATTTTAGAAGATGATTTATGTGAAACCGTTTGAGGTATTTTAGAAGATGATTTTAGAAGATGACTTAGAAGAGGATTTGAGGGTGAAACTCTGTGGTTTTATAATATACAAGCTCCATTTGAACAGTGTTGTCAAGTCCCCTACCCCAACAACCCCCCTACCCCAAAAACCCCCCTACCCCAACCCCAAAGGGCCCCGACCCCTCTACCCCAACCCCGAAGGAACCCCCCGGGCCCTCAAAGGCCACCGGCCCCCCAATGGCCCCCCGGGCCTCCTAAAGGGCCCCCCAAATACCCCCCGGGACCCCAAAGTCCCCTCCCCCCCCCCGAGCCCCTCCCTTCTTCCCTCCCTTTTTTGAATTTTTTTTAGTTTTTTCGGACTAAATTTTTTAGACTTAGAAATTATCCAACATTTATCCGTTTTTTTTCTTTAACCCATTGGCGTAGAGTTTTAGCTTAGAGTCTTAGCTTAGAGTTTTGTTAGAGTTCTAGTTTAGTTTAGTTTTAGTTAAGAGTTTAGAGTTTTTAACTTAAAGTCTTAGCTTAGAGTTTTTGTTGAAGTTCTAGTTTAGTTTTAGTTAAGAGTTTAGAGTTTTAGCCTAGAGTCTTAGCTTAGAGTTTTAGTTAGAGTTGAAGTTTAGTTTAGTAATAGTTAAGAGTTTAGAGTTTTACCTTACAGTTTTAGCTTAGAGTTGAAGTTTAGTTTATTTATAGTTAAGAATTAAGAATATAGTTAAGAATTAAGAGTTTTAGCTTAAAGTCATAGCTTAGAGTTTTAGTACAAGCTATAGTTTAGTTAAGTTTTAGTTAAGAGTTTATAGTTTTAGCTTAGAGTCTTTGCTTAGAGTTGAAGTTCAGTTTAGTTATAGTTAATAGTTTAGAGTTTTTACCTTAGAGTTTTTTTTAGAGTTCTAGTTTAGTTTATTTTTAGTTAAGAGTTTAGAGGTTTAGCTTAGGGTCTCAGCATAGAGTTTAGTTAGAGTACTAGTTTAGTTTAGTTATAGTTAAGAGTTTTAGCTTAGACTTAGAGTTTTAATTAGAGTTCTAGTTCAGTTTAGTTTTAGTTAAGAGTCTAGAGTTTTAGCATAGAGTCTTAGCTTAGAGTTTTTGTTAGAGTTCTAGTTTAGTTTAGTTTTAGTTAAGAGTTTAGAGTTTTTGCTTACAGTCTTAGCTTAGAGTTTTTGTTGAAGTTCTAGTTTAGTTTAGTTTTAGTTAAGAGTTTAGAGTTTTAGCTTAGAGTCTTAGCTTAGAGTTTTAGTTAGAGTTGAAGTTTAGTTTAGTAATAGTTAAGAGTTTAGAGTTTTAGCTTAGAGTCTCAGCTTAGAGTTTTTGTTAGAGTTCTAGTTTAGTTTAGTTATAGTTAAGAGTTTAGAGTTTTAGCTTAGACTTAGAGTTTTAATTAGAGTTCTAGTTCAGTTTAGTTTTAGTTAAGAGTCTAGAGTTTTAGCATAGAGTCTTAGCTTAGAGTTTTTGTTAGAGTTCTAGTTTAGTTTAGTTTTAGTTAAGAGTTTAGAGTTTTTGCTTACAGTCTTAGCTTAGAGTTTTTGTTGAAGTTCTAGTTTAGTTTAGTTATAGTTAAGAGTTTATAGTTTTAGCTTAGAGTCTTAGCTTAGAGTTTTTGTTAGAGCTCTAGTTTAGTTTTAGTTAAGAGTTTAGAGTTTTAGCTTAGAGTCTTAGCTTAGAGCTTTAGTTAGAGTTTTAGTTTAGTTTAGTTTTAGTTAAGAGTTTAGAGTTTTTTAGCTTAGAGTCTTATCTTAGAGTTTATGTTAGAGTTCTAGTTTAGTTTAGTTATAGTTAAGAGTTTAGAATTTTAGCTTAGAGTCTTAGCTTAGAGTTTTTGTTAGAGTTCTAGTTTAGTTTAGTTTTAGTTAAGAGTTTGGAGTTTTACCTTAGAGTCTTAGCTTAAAGTTTTAGTTAGAGTTCTAGTTTATTTTAGTTTTAGTTAAGAGTTTAGAGTTTTACCTTACAGCCTTAGCTTAGAGTTTTAGTTAGAGTTGAAGTTTAGTTTAGTAATAGTTAAGAGTTTCGAGTTTTAGCTTAGAGTTTTTGTTAGAGTTCTAGTTTCCTTTAGTTTTAGTTAAGAGTTTAGAGTTTTACCTTACAGTCTTAGCTTAGAGTTTTAGTTAGAGTTCTAGTTTAGTTTAGTTTTAGTTAAGAGTTTAGAGTTTTAGCCTAGAGTCTTAGCTTAGAGTTTTCGTTAGAGTTGAAGTTTAGTTTAGTAATAGTTAAGAGTTTCGAGTTTTAACTTAGAGTCTTAGCTTAGAGTTTTTGTTAGAGTTCTAATTTCGTTTAGTTTTAGTTAAGAGTTTAGAGTTTTACCTTACAGTCTTAGCTTAGAGTTTTAGATAGAGTTGAAGTTTAGTTTAGTTATAGTTAAGAATTTAGAGTTTTAGCTTAGAGTCATAGCTTAGAGTTTTAGTTAAAGTTATAGTTTAGTTAAGTTTTAGTTAAGAGTTTGGTGTTTTACCTTTGAGTCTTAGCTTAGAGTTTTTGTTGAAGTTCTAGTTTAGTTTAGTTTTCGTTAAGAGTCTAGAGTTTTAGCATAGAGTCTTAGCTTAGAGTTTTTGTAAGAATTGAAGTTTAGTTTAGTTATAGTTAAGAGTTTATAGAGTTTTAGCTTAGAGTCTTAGCTTAGAGTTTTTATTAGAGTTCTACTTTAGTTTAGTTATAGTTAAGAGTTTGGAGTTTTACCTTAGAGACTTAGCTTAGAGTTTTAGTTTAGTTTAGTTTTAGTTTAGAGTTTAGAGTTTTTAGCTTAGAGTCTTAGCTTAGAGTTTTTGTTAGAGTTCTAGTTTAGTTTAGTTTTAGTTAAGAGTTTAGAGTTTTTAGATTAGAGTCTTAGCTTCGAGTTTTAGTTAGAGTTCTAGTTTAGTTTAGTTTTAGTTAAGAGTTTAGAGTTTTACCATAGAGTCTTAGCTTAGAGTTTTAGTTAGAGTTGAAGTTTGGTTTAGTTGCAGTTAAGAATTTAGAGTTTTAGCTTAGAATCATAGCTTAGAGTTTTACTTAAAGTTGTAGTTTGGTTAAGTTTTAGTTAAGAGTTTAGAGTTTTAGCTTAGAGTCTTAGCTTAGAGTTTTTGTTAGAGTTCTAGTTTAGTTTAGTTTTAGTTAAGAGTTTAGAGTTTTACCTTAGAGTCTTAGCTTAGAGTTTTAGTGTTCTAGTTTAGTTTAGTTATAGTTAAGTATTTAGAGTTTTAGCTTAGAGTCATAGCTTAGAGTTTTAGTTAAAGTTATAGTTTAGTTAAGTTATAGTTAATAGTTTAGAGTTTTAGCTTAGAGTCATAGCTTAGATTTTTTGTTAGAGTTCTAGTTTAGTTTAGTTTTAGTTAAAAGTTTGGTGTTTTACCTTTGAGTTTCAGTTAGAGTTCTAGTTTAGTTTTAGTTAAGAGTTTGGTGTTTTACCTTAGAGTCTTAGCTTAGAGTTTTAGTTAGACTTCTAGTTTGGGTTAGTTTTAGTTAAGAGTTTAGAGTTTTAGCTTAGAGTCTTAGCTTAGAGTTTTTGTTAGAGTTCTAGTTTAGTTTAGTTTTAGTTAAGAGTTTAGAATTTTTAGCTTAGAGTCTTAGCTTAGAGTTTTTGTTGAAGTTCTAGTTTAGTTTAGTTTGGTTAAGAGTTTAGAGTTTTAGCTTAGAGTCTAGCTTAGAGTTTTTGTTAGAGTTGAAGTTTAGTTTAGTAATAGTTAAGAGTTTAGAGTTTTAGCTTAAAGTCTTAGCTTAGAGTTTTTGTTGGAGTTCTAGTTTAGTTTAGTTATAGTTAAGAGTTTGGAGTTTTACCTTAGAGACTTAGCTTAGAGTTTTAGTTTAGTTTAGTTTTAGTTAAGCGTTAAGAGTTTTTTAGCTTAGAGTCATAGCTTAGAGTTTTTGTTAGAGTTCTAGTTTAGTTTAGTTTTAGTTAAGAGTTTAGAGTTTTACCATAGAGTCTTAGCTTAGAGTTTTAGTTAGAGTTGAAGTTTAGTTTAGTTACAGTTAAGAATTTAGAGTTTTAGCTTAGAGTCATAGCTTAGAGTTTTACTTAAAGTTGTAGTTTGGTTAAGTTTTAGTTAAGAGTTTCGAGTTTTAGCTTAGAGTCTTAGCTTAGAGTTTTTGTTAGAGTTCTAGTTTAGTTTAGTTTTAGTTAAGAGTTTAGAGTTTTACCTTAGAGTCTTAGCTTAGAGTTTTAGTTAGAGTTCTAGTTTAGTTTAGTTATAGTTAAGAATTTAGAGTTTTAACTTAGAGTCTTAGCTTAGAGTTTTTGTTGAAGTTCTAGTTTAGTTTAGTTTTAGTTAAGAGTTTAGAGTTTTAGCTTAGAGTCTTAGCTTAGAGTTTTTGTTAGAGTTGAAGTTTAGTTTAGTTATAGTTAAGAGTTTGGAGTTTTACCTTAGAGACTTAGCTTAGAGTTTTAGTTAGAGTTCTAGTTTAGTTTAGTTATAGTTAAGAATTTAGAGTTTTAGCTTAGAGTCATAGCTTAGAGTTTTAGTTAAAGTTATAGTTTAGTTAAGTTATAGTTAAGAGTTTAGAGTTTTAGCTTAGAGTCATAGCTTAGAGTTTTGTTAGAGTTCTAGTTTAGTTTAGTTTTAGTTGAGAGTTTGGTGTTTTACCTTTTAGTTTCAGTTAGAGTTCTAGTTTAGTTTAGTTTTAGTTAAGAGTTTGGTGTTTTACCTTAAAGTCTTAGCTTAGAGTTTTAGTTAGAGTTCTAGTTTAGTTTAGTTTTAGTTAAGAGTTTAGAGTTTTAGCTTAGAGTCTTAGCTTAGAGTTTTGTTAGAGTTCTAGTTTAGTTTAGTTTTAGTTAAGAGTTTAGAGTTTTTAACTTAGAGTCTTAGCTTAGAGTTTTTGTTGATGTTCTAGTTTAGTTTAATTTTAGTTAAGAGTTTAGAGTTTTAGCTTAGAGTCTTAGCTTAGAGTTTTTGTTAGAGTTCTAGTTAGGTTTAGTTTTAGTTAAGAGTTTAGAGTTTTTATCTTAGAGTCTTAGCTTAGAGTTTTTGTTGATGTTCTAGTTTAGTTTAATTTTAGTTAAGAGTTTAGAGTTTTAGCTTAGAGTCTTAGCTTAGAGTTTTAGTTAGAGTTGAAGTTTAGTTTAGTAATAGTTAAGAGTTTAGAGTTTTTAGCTTAGAGTCTTAGCTTAGAGTTTTTGTTAGAGTTCTAGTTTAGTTTAGTTTTAGTTAAGAGTTTAGAGTTTTACCATAAAGTCTTAGCTTAGAGTTATAGTTAGAGTTGAAGTTTAGTTTAGTTATATTTAAGAATTTAGAGTTTTAGCTTAGAGTCATAGCTTAGAGTTTTACTTAAAGTTGTAGTTTAGTTAAGTTTTAGTTAAGAGTTTAGAGTTTTAGCCTAGAGTCTTAGCTTAGAGTCTTAGTTTAGTGTTTTTGTTGAAGTTCTAGTTTAATTTAGTTTTAGTTTAGAGTTTTAGCTTAGACTTAGAGTTTTAATTAGAGTTCTAGTTTAGTTTAGTTTTAGTTAAGAGTTTATAGTTTTAGCTTAGAGTCTTAGCTTAGAGTTTTTGTTAGAGTTCTAGTTTAGTTTAGTTTTAGTTAAGAGTTTAGAGTTTTAGCTTAGAGACTTAGCTTAGAGTTTTAGTTTAGTTTATTTAAGAATTTAGAGTTTTAGCTTAGAGTCTTAGCTTAGAGTTTTTGTTAGAGTTCTAGTTTAGTTTAGTTTTAGTTAAGAGTTTTGAGTTTTAGCTTAGAGTCGAGAGGGCTATTGCCCTTATTAATAGTCAAAAGCGATTGGAGGACGAATGCCCCCCCCCCCACCATACCCATTGTTTCCCCAAATCAACATTTTGATATAGTAATTTTATTGAAGGGTCCGGAAATTATGAAGAAATTTCTTATTTGAAACAAAATTAATTTAGCTTCAGGATTTGGACAAGATTAGAAAAAAGGGCATGTTTATTTCAGTACGCAATGATTTGATAGTTTCATAAGAAAAGCTGAGAAGGGGAATAATATTCATATGAGATTTTGTAAAATTACAATGCCCCCCCCCCCTCCCAAAAGTGAATTTGGGCGATTTGATTGAATGCACATGCGTGTAACGGGGCTTGACGTCCTCTCCCATGGTATATTTGAAGGGTCATCAAAGTTTAAAACCAGCGCACACCAGGCTCTGTACACAACGCTTAGTACGAAGACCCCGTGATATGATCTTCCACATAGCTTGGCTAAGGTCTTTCAGGCCTGGATGGAACAAATAGTGCTCCAAAGTATAGACCGGGTAGTGAAGAGTGGGTGACCGCTTGACCTCATTATTGTAACTTTGTTTCCATCGTGAATTTTTTTCCCGCCTCTTCCCATGGAGTTGGGTGCGCCAATATAAATTTCAAGGCTATATGTTTCATGCTTATTTACAAGTATCTGAGATTAAAACTCTTTTACATTTCAAATTCTTTCTATCAGTGCTTGTAAATCTACAAACTTCACTATATATTTATATTATTTTAAGCTATATTGTTTGCTTCCATCCATTGAAGAAGCCGTAGATCGACGAAACCGACGAAATGGTTACAATGATAAAAAACTAACATATTTGACGGAAGTCAAAGCGGAGATGGCCAAGGTTTATTTCATTGAGGCTGGGGGCTGGGAGGATTTGTTATCCTCAAAGACATAATTTCCAGACCTTTTTGATAGACTTAAAAAAAGGGCTATATCAAAATTATGATTGGAGGCGTCTGGGGAAATCATAGGCGTGGAGGGAGACATTTGCCCTCTAATCACTTTCGACTAATAAAAAAGCCACTTGTCCTCTCAATTTATTATCGAATGAGCCCTTTTTGAAGCTTTTACGACAAAATTTCTATAAAAACGTTATATGCCTCAAGGGCATAACTTACAACCCTTGTCATGAGGGCTATGGGAAGAGGTTTGTCATCCTCAAAGACATAATTTCCAGACATTTCAACTACGTTGAACAAAATGGCCATATCCAAATGTTGATCGGAAATGTTTGGGGAAATAATGGGCGTTGGGGAGGATTCTTCCTATGATTACTTTCGACTATTAAAAAGTTTCCGCTATTACTATTACTCTCAATTTCAAATCAAAAAACATTTTTGAAGTTTTTACGACATCACTTTCTATATGACATTATATGCCCCCAGGGCATAGCTTACAACCTTAGCCTTGTGGGTTGTTGGGGGCTGTCATACTCAAAAACATAATTTCCGGACCCTTCAATAAAATTACTATATCAAAATGTTGATCGGAATTGTTTGGGGAAACAATGGGTCTGGTGGGGGGGGGGGCATTCGCCCTCCAATCGCTTTTGACTATTAATAAGGGCAATAGCCCTCTCAATTCCCGATTTCAACTTATTGGACTATAAATAAAGACGGACTTCACAAACGGTTAATGTCGAGTATCCAGAAGCGGTCAGTCAAATAAATAATAAGCGAATAACATTGAATATTTTGTGGGGTACATAATATTTGGGAATTAGTTTAAATTTTACTCGAAAGGCTTAAACCAGTGTTTTCCAACATTCTTCCTGACACGACCTTTCTAATATTAAAAAATATTTTGCCACCCCCGACCTTTTTTGTCCTGTTAAAAACATGTAATTCATACATAAACTTTAAGCGTTTGCATTCTTAGGATTTGGATATAAATATATAATTAAGTATGTAAAACCTATGATTTTAAATTGAAGACGTGGCCAATTAATAACTAACAAACAAATACAAATGTTTTTATATTGATAGATATATGATTATATAAAAAAAAGTATTCAGGCCCCCACCCCCTCCCACGTCTAGAAATATATACCTCCCCTACCCTGATTTACACACAAAAAAAATTGTGTCTAATTTTTCTAGATTTCGTTTTTTTAACAAAGATATAAAGGGTAAGGTAATTTTCAAACTCCAAGCATCAATTATTTTAATCCGATTGGCATCCCTGGTAAGTTTTAATTAATGTAAGGTTTCTACCACAATGCTGCGAAAAATCGTTCAGATTTTCTGAATATCCTTAATCAAACAATGCTCAACAAATAAGTTGATAATTCACACATTTTTTTATTAATACCAACTAAAAATATTGTCGCTATTTCAAATGCAAGGAAAATTTCCAGGGAAATTCTCCATAGAAGAGAATTTCCACAAATTTATCCAGCAAGTTTTTTCAATGGACAATACCCTTTTATGTTTTTTTTTTTATTTAAAACAACACAAAGTGTACTCTTTGGGTGCCATGTGTCACTTTATGATTGCTTTATAAAGTCAAATTTATACAGAGCAATTAAATGTAAAAATCAGTTTATAAACGAGTCTATAGTTTGCTCTCTATGATGTCCATGTGTCCGGCTCAGCCTTTCCATTTCAAAAATGTCACCCAAATTGCGCTTTTAGTGTACCATATGGCACTTTATGACGACCTTATCGATTCTAGGCATACAAAAAAAACTATAAGATATAAGCTTCATCTTTTAAGAGCCCTTAAACAGCTCTCTATGATTTTCCAGTGCTTCCATAGCAACGAAGAAAAATAAGAGGACATATCACTGCTGCCCATATAAAAAACAGTGAAGTTTTCTTCTTGTTCAATGAGTATCATAGATCGTGAAATTTTTCTGTGTAAGGTTTCAACAATGGTAATTTAAAGGGTGTATTTTCTGATTTGCTAAGACGTCATTTTCGAATCACATGCAGCTGAATGAGGCGATATACAGCTACAGGGTTGTTGGAATAGTGTGTAGTTCAACTGCAAGATTTTGTCTCCTATGATGGGTGCAGGAGTTGAAGGAAGTGAAATCAGCTGCACACTTCAATATTAACGGTAACTCTGGAGAAGAATCCAAGCTTATTAAATTCACCATCACCCACCCGAAGTGTTTACAGTACACTAATGTTGTCTGCACCAACTCATTGCTAACAGGCTTAATAAAAGCTAAGCCTACTACTTAATTTATGTTTTTTTATGCGTGTGCATTATTTATGTATTCTGTAATATTTTTTAATTTAAACGAGTATCGTCTTTGCTAAATAATAACTTTTCTTCGTTATTGCTTGAAGAAAAATGTCCTATTGAAAACTTAGGAAAGGAACCGGCTATCTTTACTTTTTAAACAGTTGGTTCTTATCTACGTCTTCTTATAGTAACACAAGAACAAAAAATGAAGACAACCTTAATAGTGAAATCAGCTCAACTTTTACCCAATTAGTTAAGAAACATGATTGAATTAATGGTCCAACCTGCTCATAAATTTTGATGGCCCCTTCCAACTAAGAGACTTGATTTTCCAGATTAATGGGAGAAAATGCGGAACAGAATCATCAGAATTTTCAGACGTTTTTAAAACACATTTAGGCTTGTGTTTCTCACAAGTTTTCAAATACCCTTTTCGCTACAGGTAGTTTTAAAGGAAAGGGGTTGAAGGGGCACCCGTCCCTGGCGCAGAAATTTTAGGGGCGCAAATTTGAAATAAATAATCTAACAATTATAATCATTTGCAGTTTTTAACATTTTATCTTTAAAAGTTTGACTATGTTTTCTTATACTTTAGGAAAGATTACTCAAGCAAAAAGGACGTTGTTTTTAACGAGAAGTGTTTTTAAAGTACCAAGGACACCAAAATGAAAACACATTTATCCCTCTTAATCTATTTTAGGTCTATTCATACCTGAAAATCCGGGTTTCCTACGAGTTTTTGTTTAGCTGCTATTAGCATTTTTAGTTTGAATAAATTCGCAAAACAGTGTTGTCAATAATAAAACAACGATAAACTTCGGAGCTGAATAATATTAGCGAAAACTATTTCCTACGAATCCGACACTGTTTTTTATTTGTGAAAATTCAAATTTACAAAATCTGTTGATTGTTATATATATATTAGTGAAAATACATTTTGTGAAAAAATATGACCTCAAGTTCAGAAAGTGACTATTCTGATGTGTCAGAAAACATAAGCGCTAGATGGTATGCAAGATACCATTTCAGGATACTTGTTCCAGCTAGACCCCGACGCCATGCCGGCGGATCGATCAAACGCCGCCGACGAGAGGCTTGGCGCCACCGAAGTGTCGTAATGCCAACGGCGCGCTGCAGGCACGCCGCCGCCGACAGAGGCGGCGGCGTTCGGTCGATTTCAAATTAATTTTGCGGCAATTCTTTATTGCGTCAACCGCAAATTTGGAGCTTTTCCTTCTTGTGTGGTTTAGTATTTCGATTTTCCTGATTAGAAATCAAGCAGGGCTTGTACTATCCCCGAATTTTTGGGTATTTCCCCGAAAATCTATGCGTCACCCCGAAAAAAAATTTGGTTCCCCGAATCCCCGAAAACCACGCAATCATGGTGCCACCCCTAGCGATTTATCACCAGTGACTTTCCCTGCCAAATATTACTTGGCATACCATAATTCTTCACTACTCTCTTGTTCATTAATTTTCGTCACTTTTGTTACTTTGCATAAAAAGAGACAGATGCAATTGCCAATATTGCAATATACACAGTTCTTCATATGTTGACAAAAAACAGGATCGTCTTTATGAAATGAGTTCAAATCATTTCGAATGCAGTTTCCCAATCGCTATTTCTTACATCGTTTGTAGTCAAGAATTTTATTTTCAAGTTGAATCCCAAAACAAACCTTCTATTGTGACAAATTTAGCAATAGACTAAGCTATGTACAAGGTTTGGGAATTAAAGATTGAACTGGAAGTTACCTAAAAAAATGTGATTCAAAAATAAATTGTAAATTATTGAATATAGGAGGGGGGATAGGGGGCTATCATTTTTAAATGATAATGCCTCATTTTTTTTTATTGAAAGCAGGGATGCCAAAAAGATAATTATTTTTTACATTTAAAATGGAGACAGAAGAAAATGATATCAAATTCCCTAGGAAACCATTGAAATATTTTGATAGACCCAAGGCCCCCCATTAGGACTTGTTCATTGTCTTGGGTATTTTGCGACTTCTCATAGGCTACTGGCCTAATTTGGCTTTTGTGTGTGCTCCCTTTTAATTGTATTCTTTGGATCTTATTGAATGCCACGGCAAATCTATGACTCAGTTTTCCAATAATTTGAGGTATATCTGAGTAGTTTTGACATTTTTGTTGTTGTCTTTGTACCCCCTTACTCATACCCTCAATTTTTTTCAAGGAACACAAAGCTTTTTAACGTTATTTTGCATGTTTGTTTGAACCATATAGTGACCTAGTTAATTATTAAGTAACTTATTTTTCTAATGAAAGCTGAGACAGAATCCTATGAATGTGGTATCCAGAGGGGGGGGGGGGAGGGAAGTATTACATTTAAATGATAATATCTCGAAATTTTTTTTATTGAAAGCAGGGATCCCCAATTTTTTTTTCTAATTTAAAGCAGAGACGGTATTTTATCAAGGTAGTATCCAGAGAGGGGGGGGGAGTAGTGGGCTATAATATTTAAACCATAATACCTCGATTTTTTTTAAAGAAGGGGTGCCAATAAGTTAAATATTTTTGTTATTTCAAGCACAGACAGTATCCTATCAAGATAGTATAGAAGAGGGGGGGGCATAGGGAGCTATTATATTTAAGTGATAGTACCTGTTTTTAATACAAGATATCTTTTTAAGAATCCAAAAGAGCACAAAAAAAACAATCAATATCTAAGTCACCCATTTCAACTGTTTTAAATGTGATAGGCAAAGGGCATTATAAAAAAAATTAAGCTTCTAAGTTCAAAGCTATATTCAAAGTTTTCTGATTAGCATAATTTAATATTAAGATGGTCTGGCCTAAAAAATAAGACACACGTATAGTCAGAACTCCATTGCAAATCCATATATAGCTAAATTTATAAAGACTCCCCCCCCCCCTCCCTCCCTCCATAATGGTGAAAAATATACCCTGAATTATAAATCAACACCATATTTTTGGTATATAGCCTAGACTGCAGTTTTCAACAAAATTTAGCGTTTCAGCACAATTCAAAATAATGAGTATTTTTCATGCTCTTTTATAATTAAATAATCACTTTACAGGGACAATTAATTTTGAGCCATGAAGGGGCTAGAAGACTCAGAACAGACCATAGAAACCTAGTAACCCTATGCTCAAAAATTTGCTTCTTTAAATAACTGGCTAAGGAGAAAAATAGGTCATATGTAGCCGACTAATGATTGAAGCTGACTTAGGCTATATATTTCCATATTAGGGGGGGGGAGTAAAGCATAGGCTCGTGGTATCAACTTCAAAGTCTAATAACCATAATAATTTATTTATTATGAAGTAACTAAGCAAGAGTCTTTTATTCAGGCTCATCACTAAACAAAATATAACCCAGTTGTGCTGATGATCTGTATCTGGTAATTATGTCAGTGATTCCAATCCTCAAAATGTAAATGGGGCAAAAATAACCAGTTAGCCATGATAAAATAAAAAGTAGCAAAATAGAAATAAGAAGGTATTTTTCAAAGTCTAACTGAGGCAACTGCTCCCCCCTCACATAATTGGCACCCCAAAATTATGTGGCCTAATGCTGAATTAGAATAAACAGTGTACAATGGCAAGTACAAACAATACAATAATATATTGTATATGATTCATAATACAATAATATATATTACATAATAACAATGACAGATAATGATCTAATAGTATTGATTTATTTAATCAACATTTGTCATTCAGAGAAGCCATGACTCTCTAATTTTGTTCTTAATATAATTCCTGTTTTGTTCCACTAAATTTTTTTGGTACTGTTCTAATATATGGGCAACATGCAAGAATGCAACTTGAGAAAAGCCAAGAACAGATAACATTACCCAGTAATTTCCTATCTTATGCTCTATAAACAAGGGGTTTCTCACTCCAGGAAGTATATTCAAGCTTTAGTTTTTTGGGGTTTAGGAGGAAAAAAGGTACCTAGGTTAGTTTAAGTTATGTATTTATTATATGCTATGCTTTACCCCCACCCTCCTAATGTGCAAATATACAGCCGAATTTTGTTTCTAAACTATTATATTTTTATCCTATTTTGTTTTATTTCACTAGCATTAACCAAACTTCACTTCTCGCATGTTCCCCAGATATTAGAACAGTACCTTTTTTTCCTGCATTGCTTTAGTATAACAGTGTGACATCCTTTTCACTAATAAATACCCATAATTTTTTGAAGGCCTATAGGATATATGTTCTGAAAATTCAATCAATTATTATTATTGTTGCTGGTCTGCCTGTGAGTATTTGATGTTCATATGTTAGTCCTAAAACTCAGCTGCCCTTGCCTGAGACTATAGGCAGGCAGACCTTATGTCACTTGTTCACCTGCAAATCCAGGCAACTTGTTGGGTCAACCAATTTTGAATGAATTTTGTGTTAGTGTAACTGTCTGAGCTTATAAACTGGGTTGCCTGTCTAAGACTTTAGGCAGGTAGACCCTATGCCACTTGTTTGCACACAAGGCCAGGCAACTTTTCAGTCAACCAATTTTCAATTAATTCTGTTTTAGTGTAACTGTCTTGGCTTATAGATTGGGTTTTCTGACTGAGGACTGCAAGTCCAGGTGACTTAGTGGTCATGTTAATCCTAAAACTTGGTCAAAATGCCTTAGACTCTAGGCAGACAGGCCTGCTTGGAAAGTCTACTTGAATTACAATAGAGATGACTAAGATTTTTGGGCTGACTCACAACAGACAATGTCTATGGAACTTGCTGATGAAGAAACATCCTAAGCCTAATTTTCCTGGCCACATAAATTCTCAAGGTTGACAAAGTTTTAGGATTGATATGTGACCACCAAGTTGCCTGAACTGCAATTGGAACTATGAAAAGCCATCTGTATGACTTTGTTGTTTTCTCTATGTATCAGTGGGGTAATGTAGTTTCTTTTGTATGACATTTTAGTGGATCATATATTAAATAAGAAAACCAAAAAGCATTCTGTATAACTTTATTCATGTTTCTCTATAATAATTTGATGTTTAAAAAGTCATAGAGAAGACTTTATATCATTCTCCATGTTTAAAGGAAACACAATAGGCTATTGCCTATTGTTTTGATTTTAAAGTGCTTTGTATATAAGATTAAATGACAATATTTGTTGCTTAGAGTATAAAGAACCAATGACTTTAATAGGCCTAGTCAAACAGTGCTCACCCAAGTAGGCTAATTTGTATTTCTAATATAAAAAAAGAATAAAAGGTATATGCTACTATTATATAGTAACTATGAGGTAGATTTATATCAAAATATTCAAGCAAATCACACAGCCTACTAGGTGTCTTACCTTAGCCTACATAAGGTAGGCTATCAGTGGAAGTCATTAGGTCTGCAAAACTACCAATAGGGTAGCCTATATATTGATACTTTCTTTTAGAATCATTAATGTTTACCTTTACACTGCTTCATGGTTAAAAGATCCTGGAGTGCCAAAAATCCTAGTAACATCAAGACTAGGCCTAGTCTAGCCAAGCTCTTTTCAAGAAGCATTCCTTAAAAGTATTTTTCAAAGAAAAGAGCTTTGCTGAACTAGGTTCCGATTTCTGTTTTACCAGAACATACAAGAAAACAACACTTTCTAAGGCTATATGCTGATTTATTTTTTTTGGTCATTTTCTGCTGTTTAACAGCACACGTTCTTTATTTTTGAAATTGGCCACGAACTTGCGTATTGGAATACATTATGTGAACAGGCGATCTTTCTCCTTAAAAAATGAATTATCGGTTTTTCTCACTAATTTAAGACGTATATGGCTGTGTAAGTTTGCAATTGACCAATTTAATGAATTAGTTTTCATTTTAGGTGTCCTTGGTACTTTAAGAAACTTTGACTTTAGTGTAAAGAGCGAGGGTTGAGGAAGGAGTAGCCCCCTTCACATACTGAATATTTTCTGCTCGTTTTAAATTTTAATGTCACTCCTTACTTTCGGTTGAAAAATCTTGTGTTTTATTTTATTCTAAATAATTGGAAGAACCATGAACTCTCACTCTCCCCTTAGCCCGGGTCTGCGTTTGAAAAACAGAATAAAACCATAATGAGGCTCTGTACTGAACTGGAGTATTGAATCAATCAAGTTCAAGATCTACACCTCCCCTATTTTTCTAGATTTGATGTTTCGTCGCAACCTGGACGCTCCTTTGACTGCTTGGATAAAGCATTAAGGGCCAATATATTCGATCATGATTAAGTTGAACAAGTGCTACCTAGTAGAAAACAAATCAAGGTTGTAACTTTGTCGTTTCAAGGGGAAAAAATAGGGGAAAAGCGGTATACAAATGGTGAGTACAAACATGAAAGGTTTAATAAAACTACAAAAACAAGATAATTTTTAAATTTAGGGAGGAAGGAGAGAGCATTTTTATTCTTTTACTATTTTTTAATAGTAACGCTGAAGAAGGTACAAAATCAAGGGCTAACTAATCCCTCCTCCCGCTAATTGGCATCCTTGCCCAGCGTTTATATTTTTTTCTATGTCAAATTTACTTGCTACCCCTTCTTTATTAACTTACGTTTTCCAAAATCAGATATAGAATTTATATCTTCTATTTATGATCTGATGATATGACTCCCTAAGGAGCATCATTACCCTCAAGTGGAACCTAATATTCTCTAGGGGACAGTAGCCCCCGCTTCCGGAACCTACAGTTTGTGTCCTTCTTTATTTTAAGAAATCAGACTGTGAAATAGATGGCGTTTAACACATGAGAGGAAATACTAGTAGAGTAGGCCACTTTAGCAAGAGGATCCATTGAAATCGGAATAATAAAAATTACTCGCAATAATTAATCAGAATAATAAATTTGGCTTAAAACACGAAAGAAAAGAGACTCTTTAAAAAAGTCCTGGCAGCCGACTCACAATGTTAAAGAACTATTTACCAAGTTTTCAATGCCTCAACAAATTATTTAAAATTCTCATATTCTTCTGCCCTCTAATTTCTGGCAATATGGATCAAATGTGATATTTCCGTATCTGCAAAGGAGTAAGCTAATAATACAAGGAAAGTGCCTCTCCAAACTGCATTCTTGGAACTTCCCGGGAATTCCGAAAAATGGGGGGGGGATTCTTAACAGAAAACAATATTTTTATACTAACATTGAAACTAGAAGCATTGAAAATGACACATTGAAACTAGAAATGGTTATTTTGCAAAAGTTTTATTAATTTTATTTACATATGTTGTTGTGTGTAACTAAAAAGTTCAAAAGGCTAAACAAGTAATTCTGAGACTCAAAAGTAAAACTTCTGAAATCGATTTTTTTATATAGGCATATTAAAGTGAAAATTATTATGTTAATTTTGCTGAGTTATGTATGTAACAAATTACTTAGACACATGTCAAACCAGACATCTAGGCTCAGGATACCCTCGTTCAAGACA
The DNA here is from genome assembly GCA_027921565.1 of Artemia sinica. Lineage (NCBI taxonomy): Eukaryota > Metazoa > Arthropoda > Branchiopoda > Anostraca > Artemiidae > Artemia > Artemia sinica. The sequence goes on along the minus strand of CM051257.1, from coordinate 73,736,954 downwards.
AAACAGGTCTTTGATAGAAAAAAGTTATGGACATGTATCCAATTCCATAGTCTAGACCTTCAGGCTTAGGACTGCCGATTCAGCTATCACTTGTGCCCAATTTACAACCATCTGGATAGACATTGCGCCCAGTCATCCCAGAGGATGAAAGCCTATACAGACTGTTATAGGATCCCCGTTTTAAGGTAGAAACTGAGACAAGGTTCTTTTCTGTGGTCAGAAACTAAGCACGGTTGCAATTTCACTCTGTTTTTACCAAATATTTTTATATATCTTGTCCTAGGGAAGGCATAAAAGATTGTGGTTGGACACGGTATTATTTGGGAGAGTAAAACTTGTTTAATCTAGGTGGTATGGCATAAGGTATTGGTAAAGGAACAAATTTGTTTGAAATTCATTTCCAAGAAGACTAAGTTGCAAAGTAAGGAACACATGAGCATGAAGAAATGACGGCAATGATAAAATTGACCGAGGGCAGGGCTATAGTAGTAGAGAAGGCGGCTGGAATAAAGTCATAAACAGCAGAATTGCGAAAACCAGGGCATTTTATCACAGTTGGAGAAAGCTTGAAGAAAAGGATATTCAGTCCGGGAAGAAAATTTAGAATTCCAGAAGCCAGAGTGATTACAATTATAGCGAAATTGATATTTCATCTCAGACTTTACCGAAGTCTGAGGTTGATATGAATACAACAGAATATACATCAGCAAACATTATGCTTTTGGTCAGCCAATTGTGGCAGCATACGATGTCTCCAAATGATATGGGAAGAGTTTATAAAGAAAAGATTTATTTTCAGCGGAGGAAGCAAAGAGCTAAGCTCCCATTGGAGAGAAATAGAGGAGGAGCTCAACTAATTCTATTAGCCTCGGGCATATATTTGTTAGAATGAGATTTTAGAAGTAGCACTACTAGTTGACAGGGTACAGACTTATTTACTTAAAGCTTAAAAAACTTTTTATCCAGGTTTTTTTCTCCACTAAAAATATCCCCGTGTCTTGTCACGTAAGGAACAAATATATATTTAAAGTTTATGAATGATCAACGCCATCTATTTCATGTGAGATTCAGTCTCATTCTGTTTAATACTACTTTTTTATTTTAAGGCTTCTCACAATCTAATTAAAAATAGATGCGTTTTTTTTACACAAACGTCTATTTCTCCATAAAGACAATTAAATAGATTTCTAAATGCTTCAGTTTACATTTTTATCGCAATATTTTGAGAATGCATATGCCTAGTTAGGTACATTTGGTTTAATACTTTTGATGTTAAGTAAGACTGAAAATAGTAAAATTTTCAGATCAAATGCTTTAAATAGTAGTAAAGAAATAAAAACTCACAAACACCGTCACGAATTGTTTATTGTACTCAAATTAGCTATCAAGTAACTGTTAAACCATACTGCAGACCCAGGCTGAGGGGGAGGGAGATTTAAGGCCCTCCCCCCAAAATTTAAGATAATTCCTGTTCATTTTATGTATTAAAATCTCTTTTGACATTCATGTGGAAAATGTGTTTTCGTTTCACCGAATTTCTGGTCGTTTCCAGTTTATTGAAATAAAGTAAACTTTTGCACACAAATGAATAAATATATTTTGGTTTAATTTACCAAAAATTGGTACTTTGTTTTGCGTGAAATCCATTATAACTGGAATAGAGTGTTATAACCTATATCCATTTCTTATAATGATGTATCCTATATTGCATTACGACCACTCGATATGACTTCTCCCGGAATGAAACAACAAAGGCTTATATACCAAACTTACTTGAATTTGCTAAATTATATAAATTTTTAAGTCTGCTCTCTTCATGCGTCTTTTCGGAGTTATACAGTTGGATTTATTTTTATATATATATATATATATATATATATATATATATATATATATATATATATATATATATATATATATATATATATATATATCTAATTCAGTATTGAATTAGAGTTCATAGAGTTAACAGCTAAATAAGTTTCAATTCAGTCGGATAAAACACATGCTTAAAATCTCAACAGCTTAGCTTGCGTAAATAACAAGTTTGACCACTACTGTGTATTAGTGAATTGTTATAGCTGTGACGTCAGAATCTCTTAATTAGAGACATAGCGATCTATCATTCAACGAGTGAACTTAATTGACTAGTTATACCGGTCTTAGACTCTGTCATTTGGATACTGCTTGGATACTTGCCAGTAAGTCTGTATTTAATGAAATTTCAAATGAAAACATAAATCTCACCTGAGAGCGGATTTTATAGCTAAAGAAATATGTCGTCAGTCAGCCAGAAAACTTTTGATGATGCAATGAAGGCACTGGGAAAGAAACTAGATCTCATAATTAACCAACAAAAAGAGTTTGCTGTTACACTGTCCTCGATTTCGGATGAGGTTCAGACTTTGAAAAATGAATCGAAGTCTCGTGATGCGAAGATTGCTAGTCTAGAAGGCCAGCTTGAGGAGCAAAAGTCAAAGTTTGATACAATCGAAACGAAACTGCTGGAAATCGAAGTTAAAGACCGAAAACTCAACTTAATCATCTTCGGATTACCGAAAGAGAAAAACCAACAGTCAGTTCTCACGAATGTGTCTACGTTACTGACATCAAAAATGGAAATCACGGATAAAATCCGATTATCACAGTGCTACCGAGTGCCTCAGAAGTCAAATGTGTCTAGCCGTAAGCCGTACACCCCTCCAGTTTTTGTAACAGTGTCGACAGAAAAAGATATTCTATCAATCTTCAGTTCAATATCAAAGCTGAAAGGAACTGGGGTCCGGATTTGCACGGACTTGCCACCCAAATTAAACTCTATTAGAAACGAGTTACTGACTAAGGGTAAGGAAATGCGTGAGAATGGATCCGCTCAACTCACACGAGTGAAACAAAAAGGGGCTAAACTCTGGCTAGAGTATAAATCGGATTCTGATTCGCAGTGGGCAAAAGCATAAGAAATATTAAAGGCGACTAGTGTATGATGTTAGATCAATCCCGCTCTAGATTGATAATTGTTTCGTTTTTGTGTTTGAGATATGTTGATTTTTTATGTTGATGTGTTATTTAGGCTAGCTCGGTTCAAGTTTATTTTGATTATTTCTTCCCCAGTTATTTCTGTTCTACTTATACCTTCTCAACTTGGGTCTTCTCGAAGGATGATAAGCATAGTTGGTTTTCATGACTCGGCAGTGGTACGGGCTCCTTATCACGTGGGCTTACTGGCGCGGGGTGGGATCTTTCGATTATTACTTAGTTGACTTTAAAGTTTGCGGGTGCGGGGGGGACCGATAGACTGGTGGCTTTGGAGGGGAAACCCCTTAACCTATCTTTACTTTCTGAAACTTTTCATGTATTCGGTCAAAGAGAAAATAACACTTTTTCTAAAATAAAACCGTCATCGTACGTTTCTCCTGATGAAATAAACAGACTTGAAGATAATTCATTGCGAATGGGATTTGTGAATGTACAAGGACTCATGAGTTCTATTGATGAACTAACAAATTTATTGCCAGCAAATCAAATTGACATTTTGGGGATTTGTGAAACATTTATTAATGATAAGACACATTATAATGTGAAAATCCCGGGATATAAATTCGTTGATAAGAATCGTCTAGTCCATGAAAAAGGTGGTCTTGGGTTATTTTTGAATGATGGAGCGCAGTTTGAGCGACTGCCAGAACTGGAAAAATATAATGTTGAAAAAGTGTGTGAAATACTGGCGGTTGAATGTCGGCTTGGGACTAAAAAAATTCAAGTTTGTGTTGTGTATAAGCCCCCGTCGGCCCCAATACCGCTTTTTTTGCAATCTCTGGAGTCTTTACTAGCATCTTTGGATGATAAGGATGTTGTGGTTATGGGGGATTTTAATATAAATCTACTAGAATTTAATGAAAATACCCATACAACAGAATTTATTACATTAATGTCATCGAATTCCCTAATTCCTTCGTGTACAATTCCAACGCGTGTTGCATCGACTAGTGCAACTCTCATTGACAACATATTTTTAACAACACCAGCCACGTCTTCACAGGTTGTTCTGACGGATTTTTCTGATCATTTTTTTTTAATTTCTGATGTGAGATACCAGATTCATAAAATAAAATCACCAGAAACAGCAACCCGGATTATTAATAAAAAAAATCTAGTATGTTTAAAGGATAAACTGAATTTAACTGATTGGTCTCCTGTATTTAATGCTGATGAAATAAACTCTGCGACGGATTATTTTTTAGAGGGATTTCATGCTGCACTTGATGAGTCGTGCCCAAGAGTAAAAAAAGAAAACAGAAATATAATCAACCCATCCAACCATGGATATCGCCAGCCCTTTTGACATCAATAAAACATAAAAACAATCTCTATAAAACTTTAATATCTTTCGAAAGTGAAGAAAATAGAAGAACCTTCAAAACTTATAAAAACCTACTTTCAAAAATAATACGCAATGCTAAAATGAAATTTTATTTCGATTCTTTTAATGAAGTAAGTAAGTCCCCAAAGAAAACTTGGGAACTAATCAACTCATGTTTAAATCGATCGCGGACGTCTTCTTCACCATCAAAAATACGGGATGCCCATGGTAATACAATTGAAAGGGAACTAGAAATGGCAAATTATATAAATTTTCATTTCGTGTCAATCGGGCAGTCAATAGCTAATAAGCTCCAACATAATATGTCCCATGGGCAATGTAATTATCCTAAGTACCTAGGAAGTCCTTCTGAGAATTCTATGTTTTTAACTCCGGTAACACAAGAAGAGCTTGCTAAGGTTGTTAAGCTTTTAAATAATGGAAATTCCCCGGGGATTGATGAGTCGTCGACCAATATTGTTAAAGCCATTTTTCCTAGTATTAATAAAGTTATGTGTCATTTAATAAATCTGTCATTTAGATCTGGAACTTTTCCGGATTCTTTTAAAAAAGCGAAAGTGTTACCACTATATAAAAGTGGTGACCGGACTAATTGCTCAAATTATAGACCCATTTCTATTCTTTCGGGTTTTTCTAAAGTAATGGAGCGTTGTTTTTATAATCGAATGTATAATTTTCTCTGTTCAAAAGATTATTTTTCAAAAACTCAATATGGATTTAGAAAAGAGCATAGTACGCAGGATGCTATATTAACTATGGTACAATTTATTCACGAGTGTCTGGACAAAAAATGGATCCCGGCGAGTATATTTTTGGACCTTGAGAAGGCCTTTGATTCGTTAAGCCATGAAATATTGTTGTATAAATTAAACCACGGTGGAATACGAGGACCAGCGCACGATTTTATCGCATCTTACCTAAGTCGTCGCTCCCAAGTGACTATGATCAACGGCACAGTTTCGGATCCATGTCTGTTGTCAAATATTGGTGTCCCGCAAGGCTCAATCCTGGGACCACTGCTTTTTTTAATATATATAAATGACCTTCCATCAGCGACAGAAAACCTTGGTCTGAATGTTCTTTTCGCTGATGATACCGGATCATCACTTACTGGATATTCGGAAGAGGATCTCAATGAGAAGCTGCAAATCGTATTTTCTCAACTTCTTGTATGGCTAAAAGCTAATCGTTTGTCACTTAATGCATCAAAAACCAAATTTATCATTTATAGTAGAATTGGGCAGAATGCTCAAGGAATTTCAACTATATTTGATCATGCTACAAATATTCAAATTCAAAGGGTTACTTCGTTCCGGTATCTGGGTATTATTATTGATGAAAATCTGTCATATAAAGAACATTGTAATAGATTACGGGTTAAAGTTGCTCAGGGGGTTGGTATAATACGAAGGTTTCAGCATTTATTTCCATATGAAATCCTACGTCTAATTTATTTTGCGTTGGTTCATTCCCATCTTACGTATTGTCCTCTGATATATTTGGCAACATTCAGATGTCATGTGAAACCGATACAAATTCTTCAAAACCGGGCTCTTCTAATTTTAAAGAAATATTTACCATCACCGTCTTCGTATCCTAATAAGAGTAAAACTGAAACTCTATATCTTCTAACTAATATTTTGCCTGTTTCACAGATATTCACCCTCAATTCTTTTTTATTTAAGGTAAAATATGACCGGTCGGAACTACCTACGTACTTTCGTTCGAATAATTTTTTCCCTGTGCAACATGCCCATTCTTATGAAACCCGACATAAATGGAACATTCAGCACCTAAAATTAAGCACAGAGAGATCACGGTTCTCGCCCTTATTTTCAATCACGGGTTCATGGTGTCTTCATCTACCATTTATTGATTGCAGCAAATCTCTTCCAAATATAAAAAAGCAACTTCATTCTATCCTTATAAATAATTTTAAGAATTAATAATATATTGAAAATCTGGGTACATTTGATATTATTGTTTTGTTGGTTGTTTTGCCCTGTGAGATGCCGGTTATCGGTTACCCTTATTCGCCCGTTGGTTTTTTTTTTTTTTTTATTGGTATTTTCGGTTGATCTTTGCCCGGTGTCGGTGGGTTTGTGGGGTGGGTGTCCGTCTATTGGTGAGTCATGGAATAACTCTTATTTATTATTTTGTTGTTAAACAGGTTTATTCCGTTTAATGTACCGGGTTTTTGTCATTCGACCTTGTGTCTCCGGCGTTTACCCTGTATTTATGTCTATTTTGTACAGATATTTTAAAATTAAACCTTGAACCTTGAACCTATATATATATATATATATATATATATATATATATATATATTATATATATATATATATATATATATATATATATATATATATATATATATATATATATATATATATATATATATATATATATATATATATACATATATATATATATATATATAAATATATATATATATATATATATATATATATATATATATATATATATATATATATATATATATATATATATATATATATATATATATATATATATAAATATATGTGTATAATGTGTTACAAGTAATTACTTGGTAAAAAAAAAAAAAACTGTCTTCCTAATTTAGTAACTGAGATAAATGAGCACTTGAACAAGGTCTAGACCTTACTCATCCATCCAATCACCTAGGACATAAAAGTATATCCAACCCGATAATCCGAAAATCAAATCCAAAATAAAGCAAAATCAGCATTAATAAGTATAAGCCATTGTCCCAAAACCAAGCCATAGCATCTTAAGTCTACAAAATTTAATATTCCCCAAATAATCACCACATATCAGGGCTTCTCAGATGAAAACTCATTGCCTATATAGGTTTTGGCGCTTAAATTTCATTACCCAGGCAAAATGAGCGCGCCATGCCATAAAACCATATGGCATATCCCCATGTAGTGACACCTGTGGAATATCTATGAACAAAACAATACCCAAAAATATAAAAATATACCCCAAAAAAAAAATTCAAGCATCCTTAACCATCATTCACCTAGCTCAAAATCAAAGTAACAACATCTCAACTCTGCAAGAATATCCTTCAGCCAGTATAACTCCCCTAATTGCATAATCCTTACTGTCAGCCGAAAACTTTTCACTTTCGCTCAATTTCTACGAACTGATTTCCAAACATCCTACGTTATTCGTTACCTGCATGTGTCGAAACAAACCCTAAAATCCAAAATTATAAAGGGAAGAGAAAAAATATACATCCAACAAGCTACCTCAAAATATAATTCAAAAATATCTTGATAATTTTTATTATACTTATTCAAAAGTTGATTATATTGAAAACTAAGCTTTTTAAATTGCCTAGCAAGTTTATTGGCAAAAAAACCTCTTACGATTAGCTTATTGCTAAGTATTTGACTTATAATTTTAAATTCAATGTAATTAGTACAAATTCTCGCATATCTAAATAGTTGGGAGAAATACGATGAATACGTTATATTCGAATGTATATTACTTTTAGGAAATGGAAAATTAACTATTTCAAAATTAAAATCATCTGTTTTATTTTATATATTAAAAACTAATGTATTATTAGGTGTAACATTAATATCTAAATCTAGAAAATGGTCATAATTGCCATTCCCATTGTTTTATTCCAGCTTTATCTCTGGTGGATATATTTTACTTGGAATCTCTAAGAAATCTGCACAAATTATCACCAGAAGGTCGTCTAAATATCTTTTATTATTTGAAAGCAAATATTTTATACTACTTGGGTATTTTTATCAATCATAAATTCATATTCTAAATAGCTTAAAAACAGGTCTGCTATAAATGGACTTGCATTACCCCCCATAGGTATTCCAATACTTTGATTATATATATTACCATTAAATTTTATAAAAGTATTAAATATAATAAATTCTAGTAGATCATAAATCATATCTAAGCTATAACATCTTGAACTAGTGGTACTGTTAAAGTAATTAGCCCATCTCGCTTTTTTATTATACGTATCAATTTTTAAAAAAGCAAAATTAGACGAAAAAAAAGCTTTCTTAATAATCTTTTTCAAATTTACAAATACTAAATTAATTGGTAGAATTGTATATCATGTAGTGAAATGAAATGAGCCCACTCTTTTGGCTTAAACTAAAGCCAGAGAATCTATTACTTGCAATGAATTATTAACACTCCAATATGGATTAAACTTAGAAACTTTTTTAATTCCCGAGCAAAATGACTTAAATTTATTTTAATCTTCTCCTAAAATACATGACAGGTCAGTCGCCGCAACTCTGGTAGGAGATCTTGTTGCAACCGCAATAAAGCGTGGTTTCGGGGGATTTTTATGAAATTTTGCCGTCCAATATAAAAAAGGAAAATTTTTATCATTATCATTAACATTGATATTAAACTTTTTAAAAAGTATATCTTCTATTCCATTCAATAGACTATTATTAACATCTTGAACCTTTTTATATGTATTCGTTGTACTAAGCTCCTTTATTTAAAACATCACAATATAGCTTCTCACAAATTATTGCAAAATTATTATTCGCTTTATCAACAGGTACAATTGCAAAATCCTTCTTTAGATTAGTAATCGCTTGTTTTATCTTAGCATTATAGACAATTACCTCATTATTACGATTATTTGTCATATTATATATCTTATTTCTAACCCTATTAATAATTAAATTTTTCCAATTCTGAAAAGTATTTTTATTAATTTTCTCTTTTTTGTACCAATTACCGATAAATAAATCTAGATCATTATTTAATCTACTGAGCACATTCAAGTATATATTGAGGTCTGGCAGCCCTCCTTGCATTTCAGGTAGTTCTGCATACTCTATTATAGTGAAGAGAAATTAAGCAAACAAAAAATTTTGTTAAATGAAAGTAAAGAGTGACAATAAATCTTAAAACAAACAAAAGAATTCTGTATATAAGGGGGACTATCCTCTCCTCATAAACGGCTCAAAAACAAGAACCATTGAACTAGATTAAGTATGAATAGACTCAGGGATCAACTGATCTGCTTGTGCAAGAGATGGAGAAGTAAAAGCTGGACTATATGATGAAATGAAAATAATTTCATTTTGAAAACAGTCATTGATGCCACTAAGAAAAACGATTCATAGCTCTTTACCGTCCTTAATAGCCTGAGATTAGTTTTATGTCATTGAAAGTGGGAGCACAAACATTTAACACCATCTGACGCCACCTTCGAGATTCATGGCAAGTACATGCACCTCGAGACGATATTTTCCCTACCAAGCAAAGCCACAATTCCTAGATCTAAAACAGTGTGGCTGGATGTTTCAAGACGCTAAGGTTAGGCCAGTTGGGCACACCCTTAAGGCATTCGAAGATGATGTGCATACTGAGAACTGCTTACACAAGTGCCATTCACATGAAAAGGCCTTTTTCAACAAGATTTCAGCACCGCAGTGGACATTTATAGCACTGCATCGCTTCTTTGTGATTATCCCCTATCTTAGAAGCATAGCTATATAACGCCCACCAAGAAGAAAAAAGCACGTAAGGGCTTCGAGATGGTATTTTTGAATACTCGCATTCTACTTTTCCGAAATTATATGATTTTCATAACAGATTGGTTATAGAAGGGTATTCTGGATAATATCGATATTAAACACTTCAGCACCATTCGTGGACTATTGACGCTGCATTATCTCATTGGCCTGTTAGATATAACTTGTAAAAGCACATAGGGTCATATCCTTGGACTAATTTGATTTTAATTGCCTTGCAAAAAGCATTTTATCAAAAAAATTACTCAACTATAGAGGGAGGAATTCTTCTTGAGTTTTGTCGTTCACCCTTTCTTGCCAAGATTTCATCATCACCTCTTTCCGAACAGAAAGAGGCGATGGGCTCGATCGGAAGGAGGATGTGAGTGCTACACTCCTATCTCGCATGGAGATTTTCCATATAACTGGTAATATCCAGGAACTTTTAGATAAACATATACTTAAAATAAACAAACCAGCACAAAAAAAAATTCAGAAAATGACAACGGATTCATAATATCGACCACTGAAGGTCTAGATTTTCATCTTAAACGAGCTGATTATGCCTATTCCGTAGATGGACAAAACAGACCCGAAATCCCCGCCCTAATAAAGAAAAATCGAGCAATTATTGATCTAAGGTTTGACCAAGATAATCAATTTTCCAAATGGGTAGTCTTGAATTCAGGGCATGAAGTCTTGGGTATAAATGGATTTAACGCCATCCTATTCGACTTAAATAAAGCCAGAAAACAAGACAGGGTGAAATTTCTTACACTTTCGTTTTATTGTTTTAAGGGAAATGGCCGGTACGTGTCAAACCTATTAAAGTGTGGGAAAACGAAAATCCAGGAATGGAGGTAGGTGTTCTATATTATGACGAAACTGAAAAGAAATGCCCTTCTCGCATGCCTAGCACTCTACATGTCAAATATTAAGTTTTCCTTACTCTATGTGGAAACAGAAGATCAATGTTATGTATTATATTTCGATCGAAATCCCAGCCGGCAAACACCCGTGCAGGACATAGTACACTATTTTTCTGTGTGTACAGTCTTGCAGCTAAATCTATAGAAGGGGGATGAAAAATCATGAAAAGTTTTATTCACCACAGGGCTTATCAGTAGTGAAAATACTTGACGAAACTAAATATACTTTGGAATTAACAAATTATCATCACAGACAAACTATGCAGCAAAAAATATTTGGGAATTGTGAACCAATTATTCAAAAAACCCGCTCAGAATGTCAAGGAGACAATAAAACTGTGGCTTTCGGCTGAGGCGTCATAAGAAAAAATAGACGGAGTCAACTTTAGAGAGTGTCAGGCTCCATATCGTCACGTTGAAGGTTTGAACCAGCTCCTCCAAGATGTTCAGATATGTCTGGACCAAATATATGAGACAAATAAGCCAATTATAATTACTCAATCTGACAAAGAAAAATTGGCTGGTTATTATTGCTGGGTTTGTGAGAAGGCATTAGCAAAACAGCCAAAATCAATAGGAAAACGCTCCATTTTAGACCAGGATTACTTTACGGAAAGTCTATGAGATTATAGCCCTTAATGTCCGTAATTTGATTTTAAGAGATAAACTCTATATTCTTGCTGGTTTTCCTAACCTTTCATATGACGTCAAACATATTATTGTTTTCATAACCTTTCATACGACGTCAAACATATTATGCTGGCCTTTGCAAACGTTCAAAATGGAGATTATAGGCTATGCCTGTTGCTGATACGAGTAAAAAATTTATGAAGTTGAAAGTTTCATGGCGTAGTGAAAACATTCAAAAATACACACTTCGGTTTTTTGACACATTTAATTTTCTCATTAGATACCCTCGTTGAAACCATATGCCAAATCATAAGATTATGCCGATATCATCAGGCACCCTTGTTCAAACCATAAAAAGCGAAGATCCTAACGAAAGAACTAGGCAGTGATTATTTTACTGGACTCTTAACAAGGTGCTCCTTTAATATGCTTAGGTTTATTTAAATAAGGTTAGAATGAACATGTCCGTTCTAACCTTGTTTAAATTAACCTATTCTAAAGCTATTTTGAAGACACTCGTTAGGAGCGCAGTCGTAGTTTCAAGTCTAAATATTTCTAAGGAGATACGACTCCAGTTTTTCCAGGTAAATTTAAACCCTTCATTTTTTGTTGGAGAAAGGTTATACATTTTTATAATTTTGTTTGCTTAATTCCACCTTTTTCAAATTTTGTTCCTAAGTTTCCACCACTTTCAAGCTTTTGTTTGCCTGTTTCCGTTTTTTTCAATTTTTCGTTCCCAAAGATATTACCGATTTCAATTTTTTGTTCACGTGATTCGATCATTTTCAAATTTTTGCCCCAAATTTTTAAAAGATTTTCACTTTTTCTCGAGGTTTTTCGCTTTTTCAATTTTTGTGTCAAAATTACCAAAGGTTTAAAGTTCGTCAGGGTTTTTCGCTTTTTTCAGTTATTGTATAAGTTTTAAAATGAACTGTTATAAGATGTTAAAATTTATACCATTTTGAATTTTGTCGAGGGAAAACACAGGCTATCAAAACGCTTCGAGTTTTTGTTCACCTTTTTCATTTTTTTTCACACGATTCCACTTTTTTTTTTAAATTTTACTTTCTCAAAGTTTTCGCAATTTTCTGTTTTTTGTTCATGTATTTCCGTATTTTTTAATATTTGTTGTAAAGTTTTCAAATATTTTAGGCTTTCGCTGAAAATTTTTAAATGCATTGCTTTTATATGGGAAATTTTTTGCCACTTTCAATTTTCGTCAAAATTTTCTGCCAGTCCTTTTTGTCCACACAATTTCGTCTTTTTCAATCCTTGTTCCAATTGTTATTTCATTTTCAATTTTTCGTCCATGTGATTTTACTACATTTGGTTTCTTTAATGGATCGTGTAATAGTTTCAGGTTTTATGGTTTTTGATATGTTTAAGAGTTTTGATATGTTTATCATATATCAAATCTTATCTTAAGATATATATATATCTTAAGATATGTTTGGAGTTTTAAACTGATTTATTTATGCTGTTTTTATAAGCTATTGTTGGCAACTTTCCTGTTGTTGAGTTTCCTGTATAGAACCGAGATGGTTTTAATTCATCATAATGGATTTTCAGATTTTTATTTTGAGTTTTACTAAGGTTCCGTTCTTGAAATTCCCGTACCAGCTTGCGCGGCGTGAATAATAAGTTTCCAAATGTATATTTGAGTTGTCGTGAATATTTCAAAGATTTTCTTTTCGTAAAGCTTACAAAGGTTTTTATTTCTCGGTCGCATAAATTAGCTATATCTGGTTTCTTTCATTGATTGTGGTGTGTTTATCTGTGGTTTCACAATTGTCTGGCTAGATTACGGTGTGAATACTCAGTTTCCCGTTGTCGAGTTTTCAGTGTTAACTCGGGAGTGTTGTAATTTGCCATAAAAAGCTTTCAGATGTGTATGTTGAGTATCTCTGAATATCTTATTGGAAAAAATAAAAAAAAACATGAGAGACCTTAATGAAAAATAAAGTTAAAAAACACATAAATAAAATAGATTTATTCAAAGTCAAAAAATTAGGTAGATTTGTCCTTATCATCTTCAAATTGTTTTAAATATGGGTGACCATTTCCTAGACATGTTATCCCATCATCCATTGCATACTATTTATTGGCAATAGTGCATATTGCTATTTTCACTACTTCCATTGTCTATAGCTTAAACTTTACTTATTTAATGATGTTTGTAGCTGTCTTTATAATTTCACTTCTAAAAATAGTATATTTAAGTTTCTCAACAGTTCTATCTTTTTTAAATAATTTCTTAGACCACACTGCTTTTCCATTAAAAACAAAAAAAAAAAATTTTTAAACAAGAAAAACGGGTTTTAATTTTCTATAAAGCAGTGAAATACAAAACAATTAATTATGCACAAAAGCTCCGAATATTTCGGCCCCACATCCGGGAGCCTTTCTCAACGGAAAAAAAATAAAATAAAATAAATAAATAAATAAAACAAAAAACTTAACTTACATCACAATACTAAACACATAAAGAGAAAGAAAAAAAAAACAAAAGAAAAAATATAAATAAATAAGAAACAAAACTCACATATTAAATAAACACTTCCATGCACTGAATGTCTATAATGATTCAACTCGCCTCCTCCCAGTGTATAAATGGAAATATATTAAATAAACACTTCCATGCACTGAATGTCTATAATGATTCAACTCGCCTCCTCCCAGTATATAAATGGAAATCTATCAAAAATGAAGAATATATTTATACTTAGACCAAAACAATAAAAGGTCAACTAACCCCCCGGCCCATAACCCCTAATTAAATTTCACAAGTTCATCAACCAATTTATGAATTAACAAAAGGAAAAAAAAGTTGACGGAACCAAAAATATTAGAAGAAGATGGGTCAAATCAAGAAACAAATTACATAACTTTGCCTTTTATACCAATTTTATCACAAAAATTAAGAAGAGAATTAAAAAAACATAATATAAATACAGCATTTAAATCAGGACATAATATAAGCTCGTTGTTAAATAAAGGGAAAGACAAGGTACCGAGAAATTTGCAAAAGGGAGTATACAAAATTCCATGTTCTTGTGGTAAATTTTATGTGGGAAGAACGCAACAAACTTTAGAAAATAGGCTACAACAACACAAGAATGCAATAGATTGCGCTCTAAAACAAAACAAAACACCAGAAACGTTTGAGTCAGCTGTTGCAGAACATCTTTATAATTTTCCTCATCACAGTATTTTATTTGATCAAACAAAAATAATAGATACGCCTGTAGGACTTTTACAAAGCTTCAGGGAAATTATAGAAATAAAAAAGATAATATATGGGGGTACTAGTATAAATAGAGATGAAGGGGACTTTGGGATCAATTCAATTTATAATAGTTTAATTAAAATGCAGGCAAGATATTCAACCAGTACTGATTTTAATAATATTTCTGAAACGAAAGATGACCTTGCGAACAAAGGTCAGAATGGGTTAAATGATGAGAAAAGTAAACGAACTGCAGCTAAGCTTGCAACCAAACGAATCCATTCAACTTTTAATTCATAAATTGGTTGATGAACTTGTGAAATTTAATTAGGGGTTATGGGCCGGGGGGTTAGTTGACCTTTTATTGTTTTGGTCTAAGTATAAATATATTCTTCATTTTGATAGATTTCCATTTATATACTGGGAGGAGGCGAGTTGAATCATTATAGACATTCAGTGCATGGAAGTGTTTATTCAATATATTTCCATTTATACACTGGGAGGAGGCGAGTTGAATCATTATAGACATTCAGTGCATGGAAGTGTTTATTTAATATGTGAGTTTTGTTTCTTATTTATTTATATTTTTTCTTTTGTTTTTTTTTTCTTTCTCTTTATGTGTTTAGTATTGTGATGTAAGTTAAGTTTTTTGTTTTTTTTATTTATTTTTTTTATTTTATTTTTTTTTCCGTTGAGAAAGGCTCCCGGATGTGGGGCCGAAATATTCGGAGCTTTTGTGCATAATTAATTGTTTTGTATTTCACTGCTTTATAGAAAATTAAAACCCGTTTTTCTTGTTTAAAATTTTTTTTTTTTGTTTCTATCTTTTTTAATTAAATGTTTATCAACCCTCTTAGTCACAGGCTTAAGGGATTCACCCGATGTCACAACATAGTTATATTCCAGGCCACCTTCTAAGAGTTCAGTAAAATAATCGCTGCTGAGTTAAATTTTTTAATCTTCTTTGTTGTAAAATGCAAAACACAGCAAAGTTGGGGTGATAGCAAACCCCCTACTAGATTTTGGCTATGTATTTTCACGAAAAGCAAATCGGTGTCTTTATAACATGGTTAAGTATTTTCGCCATTTGCCGCTTTAAAATACGGAGCTAAATTGCCCCAATAGAACCCGCTCATATTTTTTTGGATATGGAAAGGATGGCAGCACCAGCTTCAATATTTTTCATTAGAAAAACATGTCTTTTTCTCATGAATATGAATAAGTTCAAATGTTTGATCATCAGGGAGAATTTCTCAAGGTCTGTTGCAAAGTCGCATGACATCCTGTTCTTTGCTGCTCAACAGATTTTCCAAATATAGTGCTATTAAAAAGCTTGAAGAGCTCGCTCGTTGTTTTTGAAGACATTGCAGCTCTTTTTTCCATGAAGTACTTTATATAAAGCTCCATTTAAAATTCTCGTCTGAACCAAACCAATTGTGAAATCTGTATTTTCTAATTCATCATTCATTTACTACTTTAATTTTACATGGTATAAAATTAGATTTTTTTTACAGTTTAATAATGCGACTAATTTTTCGCTAGAAATCTAGAGCAACTTTTCATCTTTGACTTTTCTCTGACAAATCCTCAAATCTAATCCTTTCCTGTGAAACTGGGAGAAGAAATTCTTGATAGTAAAGGGGGTTTTCTAGCAGGCCACTCATTTGTACAATATAGTCATTATCGCGCAGGCCGTGGAGAGGAAACTAGTTCCAAGTTACAAGTGATCAACAGATGGCGCATGGAGTCTCGGCTCTGTCAATATAAACATGTTCGTATTTGTTAATTAAATAAAAAAACAAGTTTCTTAAACTGAAAGTAAGGAGTGACATTAAAACTTAAAACGAACAGAAATTATTCCGTATATGAAAGGGGCTGTCCCCTCCTCAACGCCTCGCTCTTTACGCTAAAGTTTTTTATTGTTTTAAAAAATAAAGTTCTGAGACAGAGTCAAACTTTAGCGTAAAGAGCGAGGCGTTGAGGAGGGGACAGCCCCTTTCATATACGGAATAATTTCTGTTCGTTTTAAGTTTTAATGTCGCTCCTTACTTTCAGTTTAAAAAACTTGTTTTTTTTATTTAATTTCTGATCGTTTTTTAGTTTATGCAGCTTTTATTTTGGCTCACCGTCATTGAATAAGTAAACAAAATTTGCATAAAAATTTTACTTTTCTTTTGCTAAATGGCTGTCTCTAAATTTGGTTTTGACGTAATTTACAAATTAACTTACGTAACGAACTTGTATATTCGTATATTTTTCTTCTGGTCAAAAATACAAAGTTGCAGATTTTTGCAGATATGAGCTTGAAACCTATGTTATAGGGTTTTCTGATACGCTGAATCTGACGGTGTGATTTTCCTTAAAATTCTTTCACTTTTAGGGGATGTTTCCCCCTCTTTAAAAAATCAGATAAATTTTCTCAGGCTCGTAGCCTTTGATGAGTAATACTAAACTTAATAAAATTCATATGTTTAGAATCAGCATTATAAGCCCATTCTTTTGATACATTTATTGACATCAAAGTTCCGTTTTTAAAAGTTTCTATTAGGCTACTATTGAGCCGTATCGCTTGTTTTTTTTTATTGTTTTTTTTATTACGTATATGTTATTACGTATATGACGGGGTTCTCCCCTTAGTCAATACCACGCTCTTTACGTTAAAAGTTAAAAAAAAAATTAATTCACAAACCCCTGAATCACAAAGGCCTTTTAATTAGAATAGATAGCTCTTTTGAAAGCACTAAAAAAAAACTGTAGCGTAAAGAGCGAGGCATTGACTTTGGGGAGAACCCCCTCATATAAGTAATAATTTCTGTTCATTCTAAGTTCTAATGTTGCTTCTTACTTTCAGTTGAAAAAACTTGTTTTTTTTATTTAATTTCTGATCGTTTTTTAAATAATGCTTGGAAATCTGGCGCCCCCTTCATAGAAATGTCCCTTACCCCAAAGAAACATCCTCCACGGAAAGATTCTTCCTAAGAATTCCCTCCTCCAGCCCCCCCCCCACCAGAAAAAAATTCTTCCTGAAAATGTCTGTATACTTCCCAATAACCAATACAATATGTAGGCCTAAGCAATGGAAAAAGTTCATAACTTGCAGCCCTTCCCCTGGGAACTGTGGGGGATTAATCGTAAAAGACATATTTATTAGATTTTTGACTATGCTGAACAATATGGTTATCTCAAAATTTTAATTGGGTGACTTTGAGAAAAAAATGAGCGTGGGACGGGGCCTAGTTGCCCTCCATTTTTTTGTCACTTAAAAAGGGCACTAGAACTTTTAATTTTCGTTCCAATGAGCCCTCCTACGATATTCTAGGACCACTGGGTCAATACGATTACCCTTGGGGAAAAGAAAAAAAAACAAAACAAACAAACAAACAAATAAACACGCACCCGTGATCTTTCTTCTGGCAAAAAATTCAAAATTCAACATTTTCTTAGATAGGAGCTTGAAACCTCTACAGTAGGGTTCTCTGATACGCTGAATATGATGGTGTGAATTTCATTAAGGTTCTGTAATTTTTAGGGGGTCTTTCTCCCTTTTTTCGAAAATCAGCCAAATTTTCTCAGGCGCGTAACTTTTGATGGGTAAGATTAAACTTGATGAAACTTATATATTTGAAATCAGAATTAAAATCTGATTCTTTTGATGTATCTTTTGGTACCAGAATTCCATTTTTTAAAGTTTCGGTTACCATTGAGCCGGGTCGCTCCTTACTTACAGTTCGTTACCACGAACTGTTTGATTAGTTATTATTTGGTTACGTATTCAATTTAAAATTATATGTTTTACATACTTAATTATTTATTTATATCCGAATCCTAATAATGCAAACGCCTAGAATTTATGTACGGATCGCATGTTTTTAACAGGACAAAAAAGGTCGATGGTCGTGAAATATTTTTTTATACTAGGGAGGTTGTGTCAGGAAAAATGGTGAAAAACACTGGTTTAAGCCTTTGGAGTATAATTTAAACTAATTACCAAACATTATTTACCCCACAAAATATTCAATGTGATTCGCTTATTATTTATTTGACTGAGCTCTTCTGGATACTCTACATTAACCGTTTGTGCAGTCTTTCTTCATTTATAGTACAACAAGTTAAAATCAGTGTTATGAAGAAATTTACTATTTGAAACAAAATTAATTTAGCTTTAGAATTTGGAAAAGATTAGGAAAAGGGCATGTTTCTTTTTCAGTACGCAGTGATTTGACAGTTTCATAAGAAACGCTGAGAAGGGGAAATAATAATCATATGAGCTTTTGTAAAAATTACAATGCCCCCCCCCCCGAAAGTAAATTTGGGCGATTTGATTGAATGCACATGCGTGTAAAGGGGCTTATTTACAAGTATCCAAGATTAAAACGCTTCTACATCTCAAATTGTTTCTATTATTACTTGTAAATCTATAAACTTCGTTATATATTTATATTATTTTAAGCTTTATTACTTGCGTCCATCCATTGAAGAAGCCATATCTATCACTATATCTATCACTGACAAATGACAGTCGACGAAATGGTTACGATGACTAAATACTGACATATGAGACGGAAGTCAAAGCGGAGATGGCCAAGGTTTATTTCATTGAATAAATATCATTAATTTAGAAATTAAATAAGAGTAATAAATATTAATTGATAACTTAGGAATTCTGGAAAGATATTATTAAACAAAATTGAATTAATTATAATTAACTTTGAAATAATTAAAACAAAAACTAACAAAGCACAATTATATGTGCTTATTAATTTTCTTTGCTTATAGGTTGCGTTTTCTTCTTTCTATGTACCCGACAAAGGCCAATGTCAAATAGAAAAACCGCATTATTTGATGAGACAAGAAACGGTGTTTGATTAGACAAGAAACGGGACAAAAAAATGTTCGGGCATTGTTTTACAAAGAAAAACTTCTGTAAACAAATTGTTTATATTCATTTTTGTTACGTTTTTAAGAGTCGGATAAACATTTCGAGGGGGGTAAGGCTCCTACCTCCTCCCCCTAGATATGGTCTTGTGTGTGTTTATTTGTTGATTTTTTTTTTTCCAGCGGTAATCGTATTGAACTAACAGTCTTAGGAGATTTGGATAGGGGTTGCTCGAACGGAAATTAAAAGTTCGAGTGTCCTTTTCAAGTGAACAAATAAATTGAAGGGTAACTAACGCCTTTCTCATGCCCCTTTTTCCCCCCAAGTCATATGATTAAAATTTTGAGATATCCATTTTGTTCAGCATAGTTGAAAGATCCAATAACTGTGCCTCTTGGGATTACATAAGCCCCAAATCCCTTGGGAAAGAGCTATAAGTTATGAAATTGGCCCATATGTATAGTATTGTTATAGGGAATTATATATAATTTTTTGTGGGATGGGGGGAGTTTTCTATGGAGGAATTTTCTACAGGAAAAAATTTCCATGGGGAGGGAAGTTTCCAGCGGAGAAATTTCCAGGTTAACTTTTACAGGGAGGGGGAGAACTAATCAGAATTCTGTACGGAATTCTTTTTATTTGTCTTACTTTCTTTTTGGCGACTCAATTTTACATGTGGAAATGTTCCGGGGAATTGTCGGGGGAAAATTTTCAATGTCTTGGGATTGTCTGGGCGATTTTTCCTTGGGTCGGGGGATTTTTCGTCGGAAAAACTCTCCATAGTGGAATTTTCCGAGGGATAAAAGTCCCATTTGGGGGGTTCCAGCAAAATTTTTCAGAGAGGGAGAATTTCCGGCTTGATTTGTAGAAAGATCAGAAATGATAACAAAAAAAGTCTTCATTAAAATGAAATAAGACTAAGAAAAATTTTCAAGGCGAAATTGTCAGTACGGAATTTTCTGGGGGAAATTTCAGTGAGGCAGGAATTATCCAGGAAGAATTCTCTTTGGGGGAGAGGGAGGGGGTGGCCCGAGCAATTTTTCGTGGGGAAGATTTTACATCGTAGAAGGGGGAGCGGATATCCCGGAATTATTTGAAAAATGTTAAAAAATTAAATTAAAAATGTTTTTCAACTGGAAGTAAGAAGCAACATTAAAATTTAATTTTCAATTAAATTTAAATTACTTAATTTCAAAGTTTAGTTTTTAAAAAACTTATTTTTAAAGTTTTTTTTCAAATAAAATTAAGGAGCAATATTGAAACGTAAAACAAGTATAAATTATTCTCTACATGAGGGGGCTGATCCCTCTTCAATATTTCGCTCTTTACTCTAAAGTTTGACTTTCTGTCCCAATTCTTTAAGAAAACTTCCTTAAACACATGGGCCGTTTGATTATAATAAGAATCTTCTTTTAAGTACTAAAAAACCTTAGTGCGAAGAGAGAGATTGAGAATGGGCAGCCCTCCTTATATAAGGAATAATTTCTGTTCGGGGTGTTCCCATTTGAGCGCTTTCCCATTTGAGCGCCACGGAATTTTGTTCCATTTGAGCGCCATGAGAATGAACGGTAAGGGCTATAATGAACGGTAAGGGCTATACCGTAGGTAAACGGTTGTGCAATCGCTTACGCAATTAGGTCACCTGACCTTGCATCGTAAATTAGGATTAATGGGCGCTCGAAGTAAATGTTATAAGAGGGTGCAAGATTGTTAGCTCAGTTCAGTTCAATTTCGGACTTGGATAAGAGAAGAGCGATTTTCAACATGAAGAGGAAACGCAAAATATTATCTGGCGCTCAAATGGGACACAACTGAACTAATTAAAATACGGCGCGCAAATGGGAATTTCCCATTTGCGCGCCATGGCGCTCAAATGGGAAAGCGCTCAAATGGGATACACCCGTTTTTTCGCTATAAGAAAATCAAATAGTAATCGAGTTTGCAGGAAAAAAAATATATACGATTATTTACTCGTATATATATATATATATATATATATATATATATATATATATATATATATATATATATTATATATATATATATATATATATATATATATATATATATATATATATATATATATAATATATATATATATATATATATATATATATATATATATATATATATATATATATATATATATATATATATATATATATATATATATATATATATATATATATAAAAATATATATATATATATATATATATATATATATATATATATATATATATATATATATATATATATATATATATATATTATATATATATATATATATATACATATATATATATATATATATATATATATATATATATATATATATATATGTATATATATATATATATATATATATATATATATATATATATATATATATATATATATATATATATATATAATATATATATATATATATATATATATATATATATATATATATATATATATATATATATATATATATATATATATATATATATATATATATATATATATATATATATATATATATATATATATATATATATATATATATATATATTATAGGTTGCATCAAGACTGGGCTGGGTAACTGTAGGACAGAGAAAAGTCAAGACAGATAGTCCAAAGTAATTGAGAGGCAAATGTTTAAATGGCTGGGGCACAAGTAAATGGCAGGAGTATGCATTACTCTCTTATTGGATACATGCTTGTCAGGTTAGTTTTTGGAAAGGCATGCCTGCCTAGAGTCTTAGGCATGCTGATCAAGAATTCAAAAAGAGGCAAACAAGGCACACCCGGCACACACGTCTCTTTTTTTTTGCATTTTGTTTAGTTCTAAAATAAAGACGAGTACGAGCTTACGTAAATGTTTTATAACGCCGCTTGGTATTTTCAGAAGCTGTCTATTTATATATTAAATATTAAAAAAATTCAATTGAAAGTAAGGAGCAAATTGAAACGTTCAACGAACAGAAGGGTGTATCCCATTTGAGCGCTTTCCCATTTGAGCGCCATGGCGCGCAAATGGGAAATTCCCATTTGCGCGCCGTATTTTAATTAGTTCAGTTGTGTCCCATTTGAGCGCCAGATAATATTTTGCGTTTCCTCTTCATGTTGAAAATCGCTCTTCTCTTATCCAAGTCCGAAATTGAACTGAACTGAGCTAACAATCTTGCACCCTCTTATAACATTTACTTCGAGCGCCCATTAATCCTAATTTACGATGCAAGGTCAGGTGACCTAATTGCGTAAGCGATTGCACAACCGTTTACCTACGGTATAGCCCTTACCGTTCATTATAGAACCGGTTTTTTTTCGTTAGTTTCTTTCAGCTTAGCGTGATACAAGCAGGGTTGCCAACTCGACATATTTTATGTCCAAAGGACATATTTCTATGTGCCTGGACATAATAGGGCAAAAAATGGACAGATTTTAGACATAAAGTGGACACATTTTCCAAATTTATGAGGTAAAACAAATTACTTTCATAAAAAAAATGTCACTCATCACCAAATGAGTGCTAAGACTTATATCTACTTATTTTTTAGTTCTGTTTTGTGTTTTCCGGGGTTGCTTGCTCTTCCCTGAAGCAAACTTTCTGAAAATGTCTTCAAAATTCTTTCACCTATAAATGGTATTATTAACCCTGATTTTTGATCGCCACGGTCAAGATAAAAGACAAGCTGTCACCTTTTTCATATAAACTTACTTCCGGCTTCCGAACGTCACACAAAAACCTCATTGAAAAGTTAACAAAATGAAACCTTTCGATTGTTGTTGGTCTGAAATCAAAACAAAAGCCAAGTTGTCAAACACCCGGGGTAAATTCCTTCAGTTTGAAAATTTTCATCACGGGAAAGGAGCTGAGAGAAATTTAAGTAAGTAAAAATTTAATATTAGGTGATATAGCTAGGTGATCAGGTAAATTTTTCGCAAATCATATTATTGACTTACGAATAAAGTAAACACACCACTCGATGCCTTTTTTAGGCTCTTTCCAAATATAATAATCATTTTTGTCGGAAATGAATTTTACCCCCACCCCTATGTATACCAATCCAGGGTATATATTTGCACATTAGGGGGGTGGGGGTAAATTTTAAACTTACCTCCCATTAACATCAGAAATAAAATTTACCCCCCCCCCCTAATGTGCAAATATATACCCTGAATTGGTATATATAGGGGTGGGGGTAAAATTCATATCAGAAAAAATGATTATTCTATTTGGAAAGAGCATAAAAAAGGTATCGAGTGGTATGTTTACTTTATTCTTATGTCAATAATATCAACTGCGAAAAATTTACCGACGGGTCTTCATGTCTGTTTTCCTCATACAGTATATAGCGGTGGATACCGCATAATGCATAAGTACCTGTATATACCTTTAGTAGTAAATATATATGGTATACATAAATACTATATATATTTACTTAGTTTATAATACTATAAAGCAATATATATAGTATAAGCCTAAAATTGGGGCTATTGAAAAGGAGATATGTTAATAAGACAGTTCCTATTTATAATATAAAAAATTGTAGTTATCAAACTTTGAAAGTCATTTCGCTATACTTACCTCCCAGCACCTCTAATGTGCAGACGTATAGATAGACGAATTGTATTATTCCCATATGTTTCCCCGTTTCTTGCTTTCGTCAGCATTTATTTGATTTACGGTTATACTTGTTGAAAAAAGAGTGATGCATAGCAAAATGCATAGAAAAATATTAATTTTTACTATATTTTTGCACATTAAGGAGGGAAAGCATAGTGGAATAACTTTAAAAATTATATATATATATATATAAATATATATATATATATATATATATATATATATATATATATATATATATATATATATATATATATATATATATATATATATTATATATATATATATATATATATATATATAAATATATATATATATACATATATATATATATATATATATAGTTTCGATCACTCATAACTGACATAACTGACATAACTTACGATTTAACTTACATAACGAACTTCTATATTCGTATATTTTTATTACGTATATTAGGGGGTTCGCCCCCTATTCAATACCTCGCTCTTTACGCCGAAGTTCAAATTTTGTTCCAGTTTTCTTAGAATGACCCCTTAATCACAAATGCCGTTAGTTAGAATAAATAGCTCGGATGAAAATAAAAAAAAAAAATAGCGCAAAGAGCGAGGTAGCCTAATGACTAGGAGGCGAACCCAATCATGTACGTATTAATTTCTGTTTGTTTTAAGTTTTGGTGTTGCTCCTTACTTTCAGTTGAAAATATTGTTTTTTCTTATTTAATTTCTTATTGTTTTTTAAATAATTCTGGGAAATCCGGCACCCCCTTCATAGTAATGTCTCTTCCTCCATGGAAAGATCCTCCCACGTAAAACCCGACCCCCCCCCAACTACCAGAAAAAATTCGCCCTGAAAACTTCTGTATACTTCCCAATAACCAATATTATGTGTAAACATTGGGCAAAGTTCAGAACTTGCAGACTGTCCCCGTGGGACTGCGGGGGTCATCCTCAAAGACGTAGTTATTGTATTTTTCGAACATGCTGAACAAAATGGCTATCTTAAAATTTTGATCCAGTGACTTTGGGGAAAAATGAGCCTGGGAGGGGGCTTAATTGCCCTCTATTATTTTTGGTCACTGAAAAAGGGCACTAGAACTTTTAATTTCCATTCGAATAAGCCCTCCCTCGATATTCTAGGACCACTGGGAAGTCAGTTTGACAATGAAGAGCTCCAAGAATAAACAACTGCTAGAACACGACGGTTTCGTCTACAGATTCGATAAGCCGATTTCTGGAGGAAGAAAGAAGAGCTGGAGATGCATGAAGAAGGGATGTCTCGGGCGGTTACACACTGATTCCAGCGACGGCTCACCAGTTTCAGTTGGTACGCACGACCACAGCGCTGATCCTCTGCAGACCCAGCAGTACAAATTCCGGTCAGACCTTCGAAGCGAGTCAGCCCGTACTACTCGTCCGATTCCCGCTATCTACGACGGCCAGGTCGCAAGTGCTGCTGCCAGTGGGCTGAGTGCTTTGCCTCACTTACCCTATAAGCACGTGAAGTCGTCCATGTACAGATCACGAAACAAGCTGATACCACCACTGCCCGCTGATACTATATCCGTACCGACGCCCTTGCCCCAGGCTTTCAGTGAGACGTCTGCAAACCAGAGATTCCTCCTCTTTCAGCTTCAAAATAACGCTGCGATTTGCTTTGCAACCGACGAGTCGTTAAGTCTGCTTGAACGAAGCCCGGAATGGTATATGGACGGCACCTTCGACTCAGCTCCTTCCCCATTCGGCCAGTTGTTCACCGTTCACGTTTTCTTCGGCGACAAGCAACTTCCCGCTGTCTTCGTGCTCATGGAGAGCAAGTCTGCACAGCTTTACAACGACGTCTTCAGCGAGCTGATCCTACAGGCTGCGATGAAAGGAGTGACACTTCGCCCGACGACCGTCGTCTCTGATTTTGAGACCGGTCTGCTGACATCCGTGAAGCAAGTTTTTCCGGCCGCCAAGCACCGTGGGTGTTACTTCCACTTTTGCCAAGCAGTAATCAGAAACTTGGGGCGTCACTCAGTCCGTGAGCTGTACATGACCGATGCAGACTTCAACCTCTACGTTCGAAAGCTTCTGGCTCTGGCGTTCCTACCTCCAGCGATCGTCAGAATCAATTCTGGTCCAATCATTTCTCACATCGTTCGTACCTGGCCTTCGGCTCGTCCGTTTGTCACTTACTTCAGCCGTCAGTGGTTCGACCAATGTCCTCCTCATTTCTGGTCAGTCTACGGCATCCAGCGAAGGACAAACAACGACCTCGAATCATGGCACATGCGGTTTAACCGAAGAGTCGGTCGCTACCACCCGAACTTGTGGCAGTTTATCTCTTTCCTGAAGGAAGAACAAGCAGTCGTCGATTCTGCAAGGACACAGCTACTCCAGGGTCATGTCATCCATCGGACGAACAAGAAGTATGCAGGGCTGAACGAACGACTCGAAAAGCTGTCGACGGAGTACAGGGCTGGAACTCGAACAGCAGACGAGCTTCTCTTGGGTGTCGCACATAACATTTCGCCGGATGTGTGATATTAGCAGTTTTTGTTTGTATTTTTACCAATATATTAATTTGAATTATCCGTTTTTGGCACGATTTTTGGGTGATTTCGTTCCATTTCTAAACGATCGTTGTGAAATAACTCTAAAAAAAGAGCCGAATATTTCGACTTGACCAGCAAGCCTTCTTCAGCGGCAATCAGTTCTTACCCTATGAACGTGCGTAAAATCTTCACTTATATTCTTCACAAGCTTAACAAACGTTTAGCTTCTTAACTCTCAGTACAGAGTTATTTCACAACCATTGACCCAATAAAATCCTCAGTTTTGTTCGTTGTCTTCGTGGCAATAAATATTTCTACAGGTCAATGTGGCAGCAAACCACGCTTCATCCACCGCAAAATCACAATTTTGGGTTTGGCGCTCAAATGGTACTCCGTGGCGCTCAAATGGGAACAAAATTCCATGGCGCTCAAATGGAACAAAATTCCGTGGCGCTCAAATGGGAAAGCGCTCAAATGGGAACACCCCGAAAAAACACTGCTCTTTCACCTGTCATTTTTAAGTACAGCGCAAAGAACAATATATCATGTAGGAGGCTTAGAGAGGAGAAATATTAATAAAAATAAGATTTTTTTTTAAATGCAAGCAAAAAACGATCATCATGTTAGGAATGAATAAGTGAATGAAGTTAAGTGATTATTTCTTTTTCTTTAATTATATGATAAGTTACCACTCTTTTTCAGTAAAGCAAGGTCCCTCGAACGTTTTAAAAGGGCCCTTAGGTGGATTTGAGGGAGACAGCTACATAGCTATTACTTGTTGTAATTTTTGGCCGTTTAAGGTTGACTTTATTACCAATTTTATATTATTAATTTTATTATTAATGTTTATTATTACTTTTATATTATTAACATTTATTAACTTTTGCTTATTCTGCTTTTGGTTTTATTTATTTATTCATTATAATATTTTTTTTCATTTTAGGTTTGATCTATGGCTATTTCTGCTTATTCCAGACTTTAATACTGCTCTTCAACAAAATGGAATGGTGTGACAGCTTACCACAACATGATGCACATCGGTCTACGGGACGACAGCATCCACCTGCTTTTGAGCAATAACCTTTGGCATCGTCCGGTAGTGGGTTTAAGTTGCCCAAAATCTTGCAGCTCCCAAATAAATAAAAAATAACAGGTTATTTTTCTTTTCAAAAATAGTAAAAAAAATTTTATCATTTCCTGTTTCGGTATTTCTGGAAAAAATTGCCCAAAAACATAACAGCCAAACAGGTCATGGTAACAAGCTGTAAGTAAAGAGTGGCATAAGCCAACAGTAATTAAGACTTTATAATAAAAACAACTTATAAGAAAAATAAACATATAACTTGAAAAGAATTTCTTTAACATTTAAATTCATGAATTTAAAATTACTTATAAAAAGTAACAACCCACAGAATAATTGTGCAAATTCAGATAAAGAGGGAAAGCACCCGTGGTCCTAATGAAAATTACTTCATATTTAGCATGCCTAAGAACCCTTTTGCAGAGATTTCAAGCTCCTATTTGCAATTAAATAATAAGATTCTTTAATAAAAAGAGTTTCATCGTAAAAATTTAAAACCTAAAAACTCTAAATAGTCGGAAAATTCTTAGAAGAAGGATTTGCGATTATAAAGGCCAAATGTAGTAGGAAATAATTTGGGATTATAGCAAGTTTGATCTTAAATAACTAAAAAGAAATTTTTCCTGCGATGAATTTCTCCGGAGAGAATATAAATAAAAATGTTTGCGTTGGATGTCCTGACACAAGGGTGAAATCTTTGCATAAAATTAATGCATAGTGCAAACATAATTACTCATAAAAAGTAATAAATTTATTCTGCTAAGAAATTCAGAAAATTACATCATGATTTGCCAAATAAAGTCAGGTTTCTGTTTTGTAGGTCCACAAAACTGTTTTGTCATACTGCAGGTATCCAAAGATGCCTGCGCTTTGAAATTTTAAAAAATGTAGCCCCGCTTAGAGTAAGACTGGCACGTGAACGGGGGAAACAAACCCCCCCACGACGGTCACTGCTGGGCTGGGTGGCTTAACAGACGATAAACCGTATCGATAAACATGAACATAGATTTTTTTCAAGGGTCATGTTTTCCACAATAGAGTTAATGCTAGACTGAATTATATTAAAATAATAATTTTTTTTTAACTAAAAGTTTTTTTTTAAGGAGTAATATTAAAACTTAAAACGAAAAGAAATTATTGTGTATATACGGGGTGCTCCTCCATCCCTAATCCCTCGCTCATTACGCTAAAGTTGGTTAGTACCTTAAAAAGCTTCCAGGCAATGCCCTCCTTGCTGAAAATCCCCCCAGAAAATTTCTTACGGACAACTTCCCCAGAAAATTCTACTTCCTTTCATTTGAAAAAAAAACTTGTTTTATTCAGTTTCTATTCATTTTTAAAGCATTCTCGGAATCTCCCCTCCGTAAAAATTTGTTCTCAGAACCCCCCCCCCCCCCAAGTGGAAGGTTCTTCCAGCGGAAAATCCCTGGTGCATAGCTTCTCCCGTGGAAAACACCCTATCCCATGGAAAAATCCGCCAGAAAACCTCCTTCCCGCTGAAAATTTCCCGGACAATTCCTTGGAATATTCTCCCCATATTTCAAACTGAATAGCCATAGAGAAAGTAAGACAAATAAAACGAATTCCATATATGCATTCTGGCAAAGTCCCCCGGGTAAAACTTCCCCTGGAAAATTCACCCTCCTGAAACTTTCCTCCCCACAGAATTTTCTCCCCTTTGAAATTTCATCCCCCACACCACAGAAAATTCCTTGCGAAAAATGTTCGTATGTTTTCCAATAACAAACAGCTCTTTCTAAAGGGGATGTTAGGGGTACTGTCATCCCCAGACGAATTGTTATCAGACCTTTCAATTATACTGACTTTTCAACCTTAGAATTCCATGAAAGTTTCAACTTGATATCCGTAGTCATTCCTGAGATCAGTATACGACCAGGTAAGACATTTTGACAACTCAGATGTACCTAGTATCTTTTGATTTAGTGCAACATCCTCTGCACCTCAGTGAAAAACAAAATACATTTTAAAATGTTCTCTTTTTTTCAGAAATCTCAGTTATGATAATCATTTTTTTTCTTTTTTTATGTTATGAATTATACATACACATAGCTAAAAATAAAGACTATTTTCAGTAAAGTTTAAATTATGTTCTGATCTTTAACAAACAATCAATCAATTGATTGAATCAAAAACTCAACAAAATACACTTCAATATAAACTACCCCGTAAGGCTCTATGGCCAGGAAAAAAACAAGGGAGAAACAAAAAGAAATAAATACATAAAAAATAAAAACATTTTCAACATCATACATTCACACCTTTAAGAGACTCAACACAAGAGAAAAAACAAAAAAAATAAAATAAAATAAATAAGAAAAAAAGTCATAAAATACAATGATCCACATAAAAACGGAAGAAAAAAAAATCCAAAAATCAAAAACTAAGCAGGGGACTACCAAGCAATCAACTTATACCGCGTGGACTACCCTATGATCAATCAATCAATTTATTCAACCAATAAATTTACGACAAAAACACTTCAATATAGAATCCCCGTAAGGTTCTATGGCCAGGAAAAAAACAGGGGAAAAAGAGAAATGGCATAAATACTAAAAAAAAAGTATTTTCAATATAATACATCTTTCTTGGAGTCACCTCCTGGACACACAATACAGAAACTTCGTTTAGGAAATTAGGAAAAAAAATGTAAAGTAAGTAAGTAACAAACTCTTTCTTGAATTCGCCGTTTGGATGCACAATACAGAAATTTAATTCAGAAAATTATGAAAAAAAAATTGTAAGTAAGTAATAAACTCTTTCTTGAAGTCACCTCTTGGATACACAATGCAGAAATTTCATTTAAGAAATTATGAAAAAAAATGTAAGTAAGTAAAAAATTTATTCTTGAGTTCACATCCTGGATAAACAAAAAAGATATTTCATTCAAGAAATTATGACAAAAAACTAAGTAAGTAACAAACTCTTTATTGTTTTCACGTCTTGGATGCACGATGTAGAAATTTCATTCAAGAAATTATGAAAAAATTCTAAGTAAGTAACAATATCTTTCTTGAAGTCCCCTCTTGGATATACAATACGGAAATTTCGTTCAAGAAATTACGAAAATATTTGTAAATAAGTAACAAACTCTTTATCGATTTCACTTCTTGGATACACATTACAGATATTTCATTCAAAAAATTATGAAAAAAAAATCGCAAGTAAGTGACAAACTCTTTCTTGAAGTCACCTCTTGGATACACAATGCAGAAGCTTCATTTAAGAAATTATGAAAAAATTGTAAGTAAGTAAGTAAGTAAGTAAGTAACAAATTCTTCTTTGAATTCACCACTTGGATAAACAAAAAGACATTTCATTCAAGAAATTATGACAAAATTCTAAGTAAGTAACAAACTCTTTATTGAATCGCCGTTTGGATGCACAATACAGAAATTTAATTTAGGAAATTATGAAAAAAAATGTAAGTATGTAACAAACTCTTTCTTGAAGTCTTGAAGTGGGGTCACTCTAGGTGAACCTGAATTAACCCAACTTTTTGCATGTCTCTCTCACTATGAGTGTGTGTCTGAGCGGGTGTGCTGCCATCTATAACCGGTCTAACCTAAATTCAACGTAACGATGCATAAACTCAAAATAAATAGAACTTGGATCTAAGGAATGTTATCTGATGTATCCAATGATTTTGTTACTTACTTACAATTTTTTCATAATTTCTTGAATGAAATTTCTGTATTGTGTATCCTCGAGTTGAATTCATGAAAGATTTTGTTACTTACTCACTTACAATTCTTTCCTAATTTCTTGAACGAAATTTACGTATTGTGTACCCAAGAGGTGAATTCATGAAAGAGTTTGTTACTTACTTACCATTTTTTTTTAATTTCATGAATGAAATGTCTGTATTGTGTAACCAGGAGGAGAATTCAAGAAAGAGTTTGTTACTTACTTGCAATTTTTTCATAATTTCTTGAGTGAAATTGCTGTATTGTCTGTCCAGGAAGCGAGTTCAAGAAAGAGTTTGTTTGCAATTTTTTTCATAATTTCCTGAATTAAATTTCTGTATTGTGCATCCAAACAGCGAATTCAATAACGAGTTTGTTACTTACTTAGAATTTTGTCATAATTTCTTGAATGAATGGTCTTTTTGTTTATCCAGGAGGCGAATTCAGGAAAAAAATTGTTACTTACTTACTTACAATTTTTTCATACTTTCTTAAATGAAGTTTCTGCATTGAGTATCCAAGAGGTGACTTCAAGAAAGAGTTTCTTACTTACTTACAATTTTTTTCATACTTTCTTGAATGAAATTTCTGTATTGTGTATCCTCGAGTTGAATTCATGAAAGATTTTGTTACTTACTCACTTACAATTCTTTCCTAATTTCTTGAACGAAATTTAAGTATTGTGTACCCAAGAGGTGAACTCAAGAAAAAGTTTGTTACTTACTTACCATTTTTTATAATTTCTTGAATGAAATGTCTGTATTGTGTATCCAGGAGGAGAATTCAAGAAAGAGTTTGTTACTTACTTACAATTTTTTCATACTTTCTTGAATGAAATTTCTGTATTGTGTATCCAAGAGGTGTATTTAAGAAAGCGTTTGTTACTTACGTACAATTTTTTTTTAGAATTTCTTGAATGACATATCTGTATTGTGTATCCCGGAGGAAAATTCAAGAAAGAGTTTATATATATATATATATGTATATATATATATATATATATATATATATATATATATATATATCTATATATATATATATATATTATATATATATTATATATATATATATATATATATATATATATATACGAGTAAATAATCGTATATATTTTTCTCCTGCAAACTCGATTACTATTTGATTTTCTTATAGCGAAAAAACACTGCTCTTTCACCTGTCATTTTTAAGTACAGCGCAAAGAACAATATATCATGTAGGACGCTTAGAGAGGAGAAATATTAATAAAAATAAGATTTTTTTTTAAATGCAAGCAAAAAACGATCATCATGTTAGGAATGAATAATTGAATGAAGTTAAGAGATTATTTCTTTTTCTTTAATTATATGATAAGTTACCACTCTTTTTCAGTAAAGCAAGGTCCCTCGAACGTTTTAAAAGGGCCCTTAGGTGGATTTGAGGGAGACAGCTACATAGCAATTACTTGTTGTAATTTTTGGCCGTTTAAGGTTGACTTTATTACCAATTTTATATTATTAATTTTATTATTAATGTTTTATTATTACTTTTATATTATTAACATTTATTAACTTTTGCTTATTCTGCTTATGGTTTTATTTATTTATTCATTATAATATTTTTTTTCATTTTAGGTTTGATCTATGGCTATTTCTGCTTATTCCAGACTTTAATACTGCTCTTCAACAAAATGGAATGGTGTGATAGCTTACCACAACATGATGCACATCGGTCTACGGGACGACAGAATCCACCTGCTTTTGAGCAATAACCTTTGACATCGTCCGGTAGTGGTTTTAAGTTGCCCAAAATCTTGCAGCTCCCTAATAAATAAAAAATAACAGGTCATTTTTCTTTTTAAAAATAGTAAAAAATTTTATCATTTTCTGTTTCTGGTATTTCTGGAAAAAATTGCCCAAAAACATAACAGCCAAACAGGTCGTGGTAACAAGCTTTAAAAGGGCCCTTAGGTGGATTTCAGGGAGACAGCTCCACAGAAAAATTGTGCAAATTCAGATAAAGAGGGAAAGCACCCGTGGTCCTAATGAAAAGTACACCATATTTAGCATGTCTAAGAACCCTTTTGCAGAGGATTCAAGCTCCTATTTGCAGATAAAATAATAAGTTTATTTAATAAAATACGTTTAATCGTAAATAGTTAAAAGCTAAGAACTCTAAATAGTTGAAAAATTCTTCGAAGAAGTGTTTGCGCTGATAAAGGTCAAATGTAATAGGAAACAATTTGGGATTATAGCCTTTTTGATGTTAAATGACTAAAAAGAAAATTTTCCTGATATTAATTTTTTTCCGGAGAGAATATAAATAAAAATGTTCGCGTTGGATGTACTTATCCAAGGATGAAATCTTTTGCATAAAATTAATGCATAGTGCAAACATAATTACTCATAAAAAGTAACAAGCAATAGAAAAGTGTGCAAATTCAGATAAAGAGGGAAAGCACCCGTGGTCCTAATGAAAAGTACACCATATTTAGCATGTCTAAGAACCCTTTTGCAGAGGATTCAAGCTCCTATTTGCAGATAAAATAATAATATCCTTTAATAAACAGGGTTTCATCGTAAAATATTAAAGCTAAGAACTTTAAATAGTTGAAATATTCTTAAAAGAAGTGTTTGTGCTGATAGAGGAAAAGTGCAATAGAAAGTTATTTGGGATTCTAGCCTTTTTGATGTTAAATGATTAAAAAGAAAGTTTTTCTGAGACGAATTTTTCCGGAGAGAATATAAATAAAAATGTTTGCTTTGGATATACGATGAATAAACGTAATATTTACGCTGGATAAACATAAGTAAGGATGAATTCTTTGTAAATACATTCTAATCAATTTTTTGATTTTATTTTTCATTTTGTTATTTTTTTTCCTCTCTGAGTTTCATTTGTCATGAATTTATTGCATAAAATTAATGCATAGTGCAAGGTTGCCTACATAACAGTGAAGCTTGCTAGTACCTGTTTTATATAAACAAGTGTTAGGTCAAAATTTGAAGAAAATAGGTCTAAGTGAAACTATAGAAACATCAAAAATGTCAATCTTGAATATGGTTAACTACTGCATTTGTGCAGCAAAGGAATTTTCTGGACCAAAGTACCGATCTTAAAAGGATTAATATTGGAATCATGGGCGAAGGCAGCATTAGGCAGTATAATGTCTAGGGGGGGGGCAGTCAATAGTTTGATGGAGTTTTATCAACTGCTTTTTCCAAACCATCTGCTTTTTCAGCCATATCTAATGTAAATTTGAAGGTCTAGGGGGGCAGCTGCCCCCCTACCCCCTCCCTCCCTACGCCCATGATTGGTATACCTGTGCAACATTAGGCATCAAACATATATAACATAGGCATTATGACATTAGACATACTTATAACATTATTCATACTTATAACATTGCCTAGGGCCCAGAAATCAGGGGAAAAATAATAGATTGCCAGAATAATTAGAGCCAAGTAACTTAAAATTGGGATATAGGATATTTGTTAGGAAGGGCGAAGTGTTGAATTATCGCCAATAAATTTGTGAATAGGGGGAATAAAGTTAGAAATTAAATCGTCCATCCGTATATACCTACCTTGATGTTTAAACTTGGTGTCACGGGGAAGATATGCTATTTGTACATTTGAACAGATATATTAACACAAGTTTTATATTTATGGTTGCTTCTAAACCACAACTTTTATGATCTTTAGCGATTTAAGTAAAGCGCAAATCAGACATCAGAGGTGACAGTCCCCATCGTAAATTGGGCTTGCTTCAAGTTTTGATCGCTCTTTACTTTAAACTTTTCTTGCTACTTTGTTTCTGCACTGTTTTAAATCAATGTCTGGGGGGTTTGTTTTTTGATTTCTATATTATTATATCCTAGCCAAAGTGATATCCTTGTTGCATTTTTGCCCAGTAAAAATTGACGGCTCGGAGGGAATTATTTTACTGCTGGCTGGACATGCACCTTTGCTTCATTATGGCGATAGCTTTGGGCTGTTCGAGGGAGAAGAATACAAGGAGTGATTTAATAAGTCAAATTATTTTATTTGACTAAGTCTTAAATCGCTAATTAATAATAATTTCGTAACTTTTTCTTTAACTAAACCTTGACTAATTTCTTGTTTTGGACTTCATGAAAAAAGTCATAAATGTTTTTAATTTCTAAGGAATTTCAGCTTAATCATATTATTCCTTTGGAAGTATTATTCCTTGGGGACTTGTTACACTTTACAATATTTAAAGGTGAATTCTTTTAAGTTGAACCTAAAATAGAAACAACACTAGACTTGTACGCATCAGGAACTGCATGTGACTGAATTTGGCAAGAAAATACCAGGATTTACAGCTAACACTATGGTCTTAGCGAGAAATTTATTGACTAAAGCAGCAAGCATTGATCGAAAAAAAGGCGTAGTGCGCTAATAAATCCTGATTCTTGTGGCCATAGCAGATGAACTTGACTATAAAACACGCTTTATTGCACATAAATTTATTCTGCTAAGAAATTCAGAAAATTACATCATGATTTGCCAAATAAAGTCAGGTTTCTGTTTGTAGGTCCACAAAACTGTTTTGTCATACTGCAGGCATCCAAAGATGAAAAAAAACGCTTTGAAATTTTAAAAAATGTAGCCCCGCTTAGAGTAAGACTGGCACGTGAACGGGGGAAACAAACCCCCCACGACGGTCACTGCTGGGCTGGTTGGCTTAACAGACGATAAACCGTATCGATAAACATGAACATAGATTTTTTTTCAAGGGTCATGTTTTCCACAATAGAGTTAATGCTAGACTGAATTATATTAAAATAATGTTTTTTTTTTAACTAAAAGTAGGGAGTAATATTAAAACTTAAAACGAAAAGAAATTATTGTGTATATACGGGGTGCTCCTCCATCCCCAATCCCTCGCTCATTACGCTAAAGTTGGTTAGTACCTTAAAAAGCTTCCAGGCAATGCCCTCCTTGCTGAAAATCCCCCCAGAAAATTCCTTACGGACAACTTCCCCAGAAAATTCTACTTCCTTTCATTTGAAAAAAAAACTTGTTTTATTCAGTTTCTATTCACTTTTAAAGCATTCTCGGAATCTACCCTCCGTAAAAATTTGTTCTCAGAACCCCCCCCCCCAAGTGGAAGGTTCCTCCAGCGGAAAATCC
The DNA here is from genome assembly GCA_027921565.1 of Artemia sinica. Classification (NCBI taxonomy): domain Eukaryota; kingdom Metazoa; phylum Arthropoda; class Branchiopoda; order Anostraca; family Artemiidae; genus Artemia; species Artemia sinica. The sequence continues at coordinate 73,700,342 of CM051257.1, read as the reverse complement.
CTGGTGTATAGCTTCTCCCGTGGAAAATACCCTATCCCATGGAAAAATCCGCCAGAAAACTTCCTTCCCGCTGAAAATTTCCCGCACAATTCCTTGGAATATTCTCCCCATATTTCAAACTGAATAGCCATAGAGAAAGTAAGACAAATAAAACGAATTCCATATATGCATTCTGACAAAGTCCCCCGGGTAAAACTTCCCCTGGAAAATTCACCCTCCTGAAACTTTCCTCCCCACAGAATTTTCTCCCCTTTGAAATTTCATCCCCCACACCACAGAAAATTCCTTGCGAAAAATTTTCGAATGTTTTCCAATAACAAACAGCTCTTTCTAAAGGGGATGTTAGGGGTACTGTCGTCCCCAGACGAATTGTTATCAGACCTTTCAATTATACTGACTTTTCAACCTTAGAATTCCATGAAAGTTTCAACTTGATATCCATAGTCATCCCTGAGATCAGTATACGACCAGGTAAGACATTTTGACAACTCGGATGTACCTAGTATCTTTTGATTTAGTGCAACATCCTCTGCACCTCAGTGAAAAACAAAATATATTTTAAAATGTTCTCTTTTTTTCAGTAATCTCAGTAATGATGATCATTTTTTTCTTTTTTTATGTTATGAGTTATACATACACATAGCTAAAAATAAAGACTATTTTCAGTAAAGTTTAAATTATGTTCTAATCTTTACCAATCAATCAATCAATTTATTCAATCAAAAACTCAACAAAATACACTTCAATACAAACTACCCCGTAAGGCTCTATGGCCAGGAAAAAAACAGGGGAGAAACAAAAATGAAACAAATACATAAAAAACAAAAACATTTTCAACATCATACATTCACACCTTTAAGAGACTCAACACAAGAGAAAAAACAAAAAATAAAATAAAATAAATAAGAAAAAAAGTCATAAAATACAATGATCCACATAAAAACGGAAGAAAAAAAATCCAAAAATCAAAAACTAAGCAGGGGACTACCAAGCAATCAACTTATACCGCGTGGACTACCCTATGATCAATCAATCAATTTATTCAACCAATAAATTTACGACAAAAACACTTCAATATAGAATCCCCGTAAGGTTCTATGGCCAGGAAAAAAAACAGTGGAAAAACAGAAATGGCATAAATACTAAAAAAAAAGTATTTTCAATATAATGCATCTTTCTTGGAGTCACCTCCTGGACACACAATACAGAAACTTCGTTTAAGAAATTAGGAAAAAAAATGTAAAGTAAGTAAGTAACAAACTCTTTCTTGAATTCGCCGTTTGGATGCACAATACAGAAATTTAATTCAGAAAATTATGAAAAAAAAAATTGTGTGTAAGTAATAAACTCTTTCTTGAAGTCACCTCTTGGATACACAATGCAGAAATTTCATTTAAGAAATTATGAAAAAAATGTAAGTAAGTAGCAAATTTATTCTTGAATTCACATCCTGGATAAACAAAAAAGACATTTCATTCAAGAAATTAGGAAAAAATTCCAAGTAAGTAACAAACTCTTTATTGTTTTCACGTCTTGGATACACGATGTAGAAATTTCATTCAAGAAATTATGAAAAATTCTAAGTAAGTAACAATTTCTTTCTTGAAGTCCCCTCTTGGATATACAATACGGAAACTTCATTCAAGAAATTACGAAAATATTTGTAAATAAGTAACAAACTCTTTATCGATTTCACTTCTTGGATACACATTACAGATATTTCATTCAAAAAATTATGAAAAAATCGCAAGTAAGTAACAAACTCTTTATTGAAGTCACCTCTTGGATACACAATGCAGAAGCTTCATTTAAGAAATTATGAAAAAATTGTAAGTAAGTAAGTAAGTAAGTAAGTAACAAATTCTTCTTTGAATTCACCACTTGGATAAACAAAAAAGACATTTCATTCAAGTAATTATGACAAAATTCTAAGTAAGTAACAAACTCTTTCTTGAATTCACCGTTTGGATGCATAATACAGAAATTTAATTTAGGAAATTATGAAAAAAAAGTTGTAAGTATGTAACAAACTCTTTCTTGAAGTCTTGAAGTGGGGTCACTCTAGGGGAACCTGAATTAACCCAACTTATTGCATGTCTCTCTCACTATGAGTGTGTGTCTGAGCGGGTGTGCTGCCATCTATAACCGGTCTAACCTAAATTCAACGTAACGATGCATAAACTCAAAATAAATAGAACTTGGATCTTAGGAATGTTATCTGATGTATCTAATGATTTTGTTACTTACTTACAATTTTTTCATAATTTCTTGAATGAAATTTCTGTATTGTGTACCCACGAGTTGAATTCATGAAAGATTTTGTTACTTACTTACTTATAATTCTTTCCTAATTTCTTGAACGAAATTTCCGTATTCTGTACCCAAGAGGTGAATTCAAGAAAGAGTTTGTTACTTACTTACCATTTTTCTTGATAATTTCTTGAATGAAATGTCTGTATTGTGTATCCAGGAGGAGAATTCAAGAAAGAGTTTGTTACTTACTTACAATTTTTTCATAATTTCTTGAGTGAAATTGCTGTATTGTCTGTCCAGGAAGCGAGTTCAAGAAAGAGTTTGTTTGCAATTTTTTCATAATTTCCTGAATTAAATTTCTGTATTGTGCATCCAAACGGCGAATTCAATAACAAGTTTGTTACTTACTTAGAATTTTGTCATAATTTCTTGAATGAAATGTCTTTTTGTTTATCCAGGAGGCGAATTCAGGAAAAAAATTGTTACTTACTTACTTACAATTTTTTCATACTTTCTTAAATGAAGTTTCTGCATTGAGTATCCAAGAGGTGACTTCAAGAAAGAGTTTCTTACTTACTTACAATTTTTTCATACTTTCTTGAATGAAATTTCTGTATTGTGTATCCTCGAGTTGAATTCATGAAAGATTTTGTTACTTACTCACTTACAATTCTTTCCTAATTTCTTGAACGAAATTTCCGTATTGTGTACCCAAGAGGTGAACTCAAGATAGAGTTTGTTACTTACTTACCATTTTTTTTATAATTTCTTGAATGAAATGTCTGTATTGTGTATCCAGGAGGAGAATTCAAGAAAGAGTTTGTTACTTACTTGCAATTTTTTCATAATTTCTTGAATGAAATTTCCGTATTGTGTATCCAAGAGGTGTATTTAAGAAAGCGTTTGTTACTTACGTACAATTTTTTTTTTTAATTTCTTGAATGATATATCTCTATTGTGTATCCCGGAGGAAAATACAAGAAAGAGTTTGTTACTTACTTAAAATTTTTTCATAATTTCTTGAGTGAAATTGCTGTATTTTCTGTCCAGGAAGCGAGTTCAAGAAAGAGTTTGTTTCCAATTTTTTCATTATTTCCTGAATTAAATTTCTGTATTGTGCATCCAAACGGCGATTCAATAAAGAGTTTGTTACTTACTTAGAATTTTGTCATAATTTCTTGAATGAAATGTCTTTTTGTTTATCCAAGAGGCGAATTCAGGAAAGAATTTGTTACTTACTTATTTACCATTTTTTCATACTTTCTTAAATGAAGTTTCTGCATTGAGTATCCAAGAGTTGACTTCAAGAAAGAGTTTGTTACTTACTTACAATTTTTTCATAATTTATTGAATGAAATTTCCGTATTGTATATCCAAGAGGTGAAAATAATAAAGAATTTGTTACTTACTTGCGATTTTTTCATAATTTCTTGCATGAAATGTCTGTATTGTGTATCCAAGAGGTGAAATCAAGAAAGAGTTTGTTACTTACTTACAAATATTTTCATAATTTCTTGAATGAAATTTCTGTCTTGTGTATCCAAGAGGTGTATTCAAGAAAGAGTTTGTTACTTATGTACAATTTTTTTTATAATTTCTTGAATGAAGTTTCGGCATCGTTTCTCTAAGACGTGAAAAAAATAAAGAGTTTGTTACTTACTTAGAATTTTGTCATAATTTCTTGAATGAAATGTCTTTTTTGTTTATCCAAGTGGTGAATTCAAAGAAGAATTTGTTAATTACTTAATTACTTACTTACTTAAAAAATTTTCATAATTTCTTAAATGAAGTTTCTGCATTGTGTATCCAAGAGGTGACTTCGAGAAAGAGTTTGTTACTTACTTGCGATATTTTCATAATTTCTTGAATGAAATATCTGTAATGTGTATCCAAGAGGTGAAATCGATAAAGAGTTTGTTACTTACTTACAAATATTTTCATAATTTCTTGACTGAAATTTCCGTATTGTGTATCCAAGAGGGGACTTCAAGAAAGATATTGTTACTTACTTAGAATTTTTTCATAATTTCTTGAATGAAATTTCTACATCGTGTATCCAAGACGTGAAAACAATAAAGAGTTTGTTACTTACTTAGAATTTTTTCATAATTTCTTGAATGAAATGTCTTTTTTGTTTATCCAGGATGCAAATTCAAGAATGAATTTGCTACTTACTTACAATGTTTGTTCATAATTTCTTAAATGAAATTTCTTCATTGTGTTTTCAAGAGGTGACTTCAAGAAAGAGTTTGCTACTCACTTACAATTTTTTTTCATAATTTCCTGAATTAAATTTCTGTATTGTGCATCCAAACGGCGAATTCAAGAAAGAGTTTGTTACTTACTTACTTACATTTTTTCCTAATTTCTTAAACGAAGTTTCTGCATTGTGTATCCAAGAGGTGACTCCAAGAAAGAGTTTGTTACTTACTTACAAATATTTTCATAATTTCTAGAAGGAAATTTCCGTATTATGAATCCAAAAGGGGACTTTAAGAAAGAGATTATTACTTACTTAGAATTTTTTCATAATTTCTTGAATTAAATTTCTGTATTTTGCATCCAAACGGTGAATTCAAGAAAGAGTTTGTTACTTACTTAGAATTTTGCCATAATTTCTTGAATGATATGTCTTTTTCGTGTATCCAAGAGATGTATTCAGAAAAGAGTTTGTTACTTGTATACAATTTTTTTTATAATTTCTTGAATGAAATTTCTGCATCGTGTATCTAAGACGTGAAAACAATAAAGAGTTTGTTACTTACTTAGAATTTTGTCATAATTTCTTGAATGAAATGTCTTTTTTGTTTATGCAGCAGGCGAATTCAAGAAAGAATTTGCTACTTACTTACAATTTTTTTCATAATTTCTTAAATGAAATTTCTGCATTGTGTATCCAAGAGGTGACTTCAAGAAAGAGTTTGTTACTTACTTACAATTTTTTTTTCATAGTTTTCTGAATTAAATTTCTGTATTTTGCATCCAAACGGTGAATTCAAGAAAGAGTTTGTTACTTACTTAGAATTTTGCCATAATTTCTTGAATGAAATGGCTTTTTTGTTTATCCAGGTGGTGAATTCAATGAAGAATTTTTTACTTACTTACTTACTTACTTACTTACAATTTTTTCATAATTTCTTAAATGAATTATCTGCATTGTGTATCCAAGAGGTGACTTCAAGAAAGAGTTTGTTACTTATTTGCGAGTTTTTCATAATTTCCTGAATGAAATATCTGTACTGTGTATCCAAGAGGTGAAATCAATAAAGAGTTTGTTAATTACTTACAAATATTTTCATAATTTCTTGAATGAAATTTCCGTATTGTGTATCCAAGAAGGGACTTCAAGAAAGAGATTGTTACTTACTTATAATTTTTTCATAATTTCTTGAATGAAATTTCTACATCGTGTATCCAAGACGTGAAAACATTAAAGAGTTTGTTACTTACTTAGAATTCTTTCATAATTTCTTGAATGAAATGTTTTTTTGTTTATCCAGGATGCGAATTCAAGAATGAATTTGCTACTTACTTACAATTTTTTTCATAATTTCTTAAATGAAATTTCTACATTGTGTATCCAAGAGGTGACGTCAATAAAGAGTTTGTTACTTACTTACAATTTTTTTTTCATAATTTCCTGAATTAAATTTCTGTATTGTGCATCCAAACGGCGAATTCAAGAAAGAGTTTGTTACTTACTTACTTACATTTTTTTCGTAATTTCTTAAACGAAGTTTCTGCATTGTGTATCCAAGAGGTGACTCCAAGAAATAGTTTGTTACTTACTTACAAAAATTTTCATAATTTCTTGAATGAATTTCCGTATTGTGAATCCAAGAGGGGACTTCAAGAAAGAGATTGTTACTTACTTAGAATTTTTTCATAATTTCTTGAATGAAATTTCTGTATTATGCATGCAAAACGGTGAATTCAAGAAAGAGACTGTTACTTACTTAGAATTTTGTCATAATTTCTTGAATGAAATTTCTGTATTATGCATGCAAACGGTGACTTCAAGAAAGAGTTTGTTACTTACTTACAATTTTTTTTCATAATTTCCTGAATTAAATTTCTGTATTGTGCATCCAAACGGTGAATTCAAGAAAGAGTTTGTTACTTACTTAGAATTTTGTCATAATTTCTTGAATGAAATGTCTTTTTTGTTTATCCAGGTGGTGAATTCAATGTAAAATTTGTTACTTACTTACTTACTTACTTACTTACAATTTTTTCATAATTTCTTAAATGAAGTTTCTGCATTGTGTATCCAAGAGGTGACTTCAAGAAAGAGTTTGTTACTTACTTGCGATTTTTTCACAATTTCCTGAATGAAATATCTGTATTGTGTATCCAAGAGGTGAAATCAATAAAGAGTTTGTTACTTACTTGCAATTTTTTCATAATTTCTTGAATGAAATATCTGTATTGTGTATCCAAGAGGTGAAATCATTAAAGAGTTTGTTACTTACTTACAAATATTTTCCTAATTTCTTGAATGAAATTTCCGTATTATGTATCCAAGAGGGGACTTCAAGAAAGAGATTGTTACTTACTTAGAATTTTTTCATAATTTCTTGAATGAAATTTCTACATCGTGTATCCAAGACATAAAAACATTAAAGAGTTTTTTACTTACTTAGAATTCTTTCATAATTTCTTGAATGAAATATCCTTTTTGTTTATCCAGGATGCGAATTCAAGAATGAATTTGCTACTTACTTACAATTTTTTTTCATAATTTCTTAAATGAAATTTCTGCATTGTGTATCCAAGAGGTGACTTTAAGAAAGAGTTTGTCACTTACTTACAATTTTTTCATAATTTCCTGAATTAAATTTCTGTATTTTGCATCCAAACGGCGAATTCAAGAAAGAGTTTGTTACTTACTTACTTACATTTGTTTCCTAATTTCTTGAATGAAGTTTCTGCAATGTGTATCCAAGAGGTGAATCCAAGAAAGAGTTTGTTACTTATTTACAAATATTTTCATAATTTTCTGAAAGAAATTTCCGAATTGTGTATCCAAGAGGGGACTTCAAGAAAGAGAGTGTTACTTACTTAGAATTTTTTCATAGTTTCCTGAATGAAATTTCTGGATTGTGCATGCAAACGGTGAATTCAAGAAAGAGTTTGTTACTTATTTAGAATTTTTTCATAATTTTTTGAATGAAACGTCTTTTTTGTTTATCCAGGAGGCAAATTCAAGAAAGAATTTGCTACTTACTTGCGATTTTTTCACAATTTCTTGAATAAAATATCTGCATTGTGTATCCAAGAGGTGACTTCAAGAAAGAGTTTGTTACTTACTTACAATTTTTTCATAATTTCTTGAAAGAAATTTCTGCACCGTGTATCCAAGAGGTGAAAACAATAAAGAGTTTGTTACTTACTTAGAATTTTGTTATAATTTCTTGAATGAAATGTCTTTTTTATTTATCCAGGAGGCGAATTCAAGAAAGAATTTGCTACCTACTTACAATATTTTCATAATTTCTTCAATGAAATTTCTGCATTGTGTATCCAAGAGGTGACTTCAAGAAAGAGTTTGTTACTTACTTACAATTTTTTTCATAATTTCCTTAATTAAATTTCCGTATTATGTATCCAAGAGGTGAATTCAAGAAAGAGTTTGTTACTTACTTACTTACAATTTTTTCATAACGACATATCCAACAACGGATGTTGATAAAGAATTTATTCAATCTGATACTTAAATTTAGTCAATTTTGTCCGATGTATCTAACAAAGATGTTGATAGAAAAATTTATCCACTCTGATACCTAGATTTTGTCAATGTTATCCCATGTATCGGACAATAGATGTATGCAAATTCCTTTTCTTACATCTCCGATGTTTTAATAGACATTCTAAACGTTTGATATGCTAGCATACTCTAAAAAATAATAAACACATAACAATGTAATGCATAATATATTTTAATGAAATAATGCCATGTAGAATATTAATACAAAAAAATATTATGATACATTATTAATATCGATGATCAACTTTGGACATTTTGAATTTGTTCCATAAAATAGTTCACCATTTCTCTCTTGATATTGTAGCTATTGTCTTCTCTTAGCTCGTAATCAGTAGAATAATCATTATTCCAATTTGACTCATACATAATTTTTACTGGTATGTCACCGACAGGTTAAATATGCGTTTCGTCTTTGGTATTATTTGGTTCATTGACTGTTTGATCAATGGTAGTAACGTTTGCTGGCACTCTGTTTTTCATCGATTCATCTTTATATTCCTTAGTGATATTTTCTACCAATGCCCTTTTTATTTTTCCGCCAATTTCACTGTGTATTACAACATTATTTTTACACAGGTAACAGTTTCGGCACGTAGACAAGATATGGCTTATGATATTAGTAGAAGAGTAGGCCTTACTTCTTTTGACCTTCCGTTGAATGCTAATACCCGAAAGCTGACGATAGGATGTATCAGTAGGTAATGTGTTACCTGCAACAGTAGCAAGGAGTTGTCCTCTATCATCAACGATTATTCTTATGTTGGAATTCTCTTTGAGTGCAATCATCTCTGGATATCTCAGTCTCTATCCACCAACATATGAGATGATTTTTTCGGTACTCCAAAGAAATTTAATTCCTTACTGTCATTACAATGCACGCATACGTTTTCGATAGTGCTACCACTTGTACTTATTTCATAGTTTAAATAATTCTCCTTGTCAGCATTCAATGCTACAATAACACTATCATGTGAACACACTTTCTTAAAATGCTCCATCTTCACTTTTTTAAAGATGACTTATGTGTTTGTCGTTCCACTGCGTAAAAAATACTGATTTAATACATGCAATAAAGTAGGTAGTGTCGATAATCCCGCCATAAACTACCAGTGGGAAAGCCGCATCGTGTCTCTGAGCAAGCATAGAGTACAAATTTTATAGCCATAAGTATATTTCATGTCATTTTAAGATACTTAAAAAAAAAAAGTTGAATAATTTCGAAGTCCAAAAAAATTTAGTCCAATAAAAAAAAGTGCTACTACAAACCATATTTTTCTAATAGTAAAAGTCACGACTAACATTTCTATATCATTCCCATTTTGAATTTGGAAAATATTAAATGTGATTTTTTTTTGTTTTAAGTATGTTACATGTCATTCTAAGATATATAAAAAAAGTTGAAAAAATAAAACATGATAAAAAAAATATAAAAAAATAAAAAAAACTTCAAAAAAATTAAAAAAAAATGGGCGGAGGGAGGGGGCCAAAAAGTTTGGGTGAGGGGCCCCTTGGAGGTTTGAGGTATGGGACCTTTGGAGGTTGAGGTCCTTGGTGATTAGGGTCATTTGTGCTTATGATCCATGATGCTTCAAACCTATAATCACCTCACTACTTGATTTGCAAGGATTGCTAAGGGTTGTTCTGAATTTCAGTATTAAAATTCTTTTCTTGACATCTACATCTCTATTAGTATCAGCTTTTTAGTATACTATAACGTTAGACCCTATTTTAAATTGACAATACTGTTCATACGCCACTTGTGTATTATACAGAACACATCGAAGAAGTAAAGCTAGGTCAAGTCACAAGGTCATTCTATCATGGTTAACCATTTTCATAGATTGATGTTGTTCCAAAGTTATAACAAATTGCCTGAGTTAACAAGCCCTTCGGGCTTACCTTAACTGGTAATTAGTTTAACCCTTTTTTTTACCAACTTCATACAATCCAATTCGCAAATTGGGATCATTCACATCCCTATTATTCAATCAAAAATTAATATTGTTCATACAGTCCAATTCGCAAATGTTATACCCTTTTTTCGCAAATAGAGTTAGCTTTTACGCAAAATGATATAAAGCCATATGCCAATCAATTCTACCGAAAAAAACATGATTATAAGGCCTCCGGGTCAAAAATAGTATTTTTACAAAGAGACCACCTTTGAATACGCAATTTGGCAATCTCTAGTTTTTGGTTATTGAACTTAAAAAATATATCTGCCAAGTCTTGTATCCTCCGTATCAATTGATGCATGCTAAGGAACATAAACCCATAGAAGTATAACATAGGTGTGAGGGGATACTCACTCTCTTTGAAAATGTGTAGAGCATCAAGCAAATAGCACTGTGATTCCTAGGGCCTCTATAGAACGTCGTTCCTAGGGCCTCAAGCAAACAGCACAGTGATTCCTAGGGCCTGAAGCAAATCCATACGATGCACTCTACTAATAAGCCCTCTCGCTATGTTCTAGGACCTCTGGATCGATACGATCACCCCTGAAAAAAAATAAACATGCACCCGTGATATTTCTTCTGGCAAAAAATGCAAAATTCCACATTTTTGCAGATAGGAGCTTGAAACCTCTAGAGTAGGGTTTTTTGGTACGCTGAATCTGATGGTTGGATTTTCATTAAGATTTTTTCATTTTTAGGGGATGTTTCCCCCTTTTTTGGAAACTAAGGCAAATATTTTCTGGCTCGTAACTTGTGATGGGTAAAACTAAACCTTATGAAACTTATATAATTTAAATCAGCATGGTAATACGATTCTTTTGATATATCTACTGGTATCAAAATTCCATTTCTTAGAATTTAGGTTACTATTGAGCTGGGTCGCTCCTCACTTACAGTTCGTTACCACGAACTGTTTGATGAACTTTTTGACTTCAGTGTCCCTTGCTTTTCTATTACATAGAGGAACAAATGAAGGATAAAATAATATCCATGAAGTTGCTTGAATGGTAAAATCTCAAACGATTTCCTCTTATGCTGACCTTATTTCAGCATTTAAAAAGTTCTTTAAAAGTTCCATTGTTAGACAAAAGAACAAAGACCTGTCTTTGTCAACAAAATTTGTCTAATAGGCATGAAAGAAACTAGGTTTTTTCAAAAGATGCAATTATGCTTTGCTTTCAATAACGATTTGAAAATGATTCAAGAAACGATATAGGATAATATGATAAAAATGAAAATCGATTAATGGAAGTACTATTAAATGGATAAGAAAATTAGGAATTATTTTGCAAAATAACTATTATTTACAAATTATCTGGTAGCAAAACAGCACAGTACCTCTGCTTGATTGAGTAGCAAAAGAGTTGATAACCGAATTTAATTAAATAAATCTAGAAAGGAATATAATTTTTACATTAAGACTTTCTTGAAAATGGAAGCAATACAGGACATTTTGTTCTGAAGTGGGCTTATAACTGGAAAAGGTTCTTTGATAATACTTCAAAGAATGTGTTTATTGTGATTTCAAATATTTACAATTATCACACTTAAAGTTACCAAGTAAAAGTTACAAGCCTGAGAGAATTTGCTTGATTTTTGGAAAACGAAGAAAACATCCCCAAACAGGCAGTTTGATCTCGATGAAAATTATTTCATCAAATTCAGTACATCAGATCTCTATTGCAGATGTTTCAAGCCCCTATAAAAAAAGTGAGGTTTTGCATGTTTTTCGAGAATGATGATCACGGATTCGGATTTATTTGTTTGTTATTCCCCAGGGATGATCGTATTGAGGGAATGGTCCTAGAGTGTCGAGAGAGGTTTTGTTCGATCGGAAATTAAAAGGTATGGGATACTTTTTTAAGAAGCCATAAAGGTTGTGCCACAGCGTGTCTGTAAACCTAAATAGGTGAGATAGAGTAAAGGCCCTAACACTGAATCTTGTAGAATACCCCCCCCCCAGACATTAAAACGTCTCTAAGTGTAGCTATCGACATCTACTCGAAGCGTTCTCCCAGTAAGACAAGGTTCAAACCATTTCAAATATATATCCTAAACTCCTAAAAAAAGTCAAAAGGTTTTCTAAAGTCAACAAAGATTGAAAGCACTAATTCAACAGGCTCAAGCGTAATGTCGGTGAGATGGTGGACTGCGTGAATAGTAGAATGGTCTTTCATGACGCCAATTTATATTTCGACGAAAAATCCATATAGGTTCAGTGTAGGCTTAAATTATTCTGTCTTCTGCACAAAACATTATCATATAATTGAAACATCAAAAACTGTCTCCAATTTCAGGGAGTTTATTTTTGGATTTCTTTTATGCAGGGGATAACCTTGACTTCTTTAAATCTTGAAGAAAATTAAATTTAAAAAAGTTTTTTTAATAACTTGTTTTTTAAAAACATATTAGGGAGTTCGCCTCCCAGTCAAAACCTCACTCTTTGCACTAAGGTCCAAATTTTGTTCCAATTCTTTAAGAATGACCTCTCCTCACCGCCTCAATCTTTACGCTAAAGTTAGACTCTTTCTAACAACTCTATTTTTAAAACAATTAATTAAAAAAAAAACTTTCCGAAAAATAAGTTTTTCAAAGAAAAGTAAAGGCCATTTCAACCTTAAGCCCAGCAGATATAAATATCTTTTAAATTCAAACTCAAAACGAACAGAAATTAAATAAACAATCGTAGCCAAAACATACAAGTAATAATATAAATGAATAAATAGATCTTAAAGCGAATAAAGCTTAGATTGAATATGAATATCAAGCTTAAAACGAAAAAAAATATGTTCCTATTGAAGCATAAATGAAATTTAAAACGAACAGAAATTTAATAAACAATCAATGTAAACAAACTCTTTATCGATTTCACCTCTTGGATGCACAATACAGATATTTCATTCAAGAAATTATGAAAAAATCGCAAGTAAGTAACAAACTATTTCTTGAAGTCACCTCTTGGATACACAATGCAGAAACTTCATTTAAGATATTATGAAAAAATTGTAAGTAAGTAAGTAAGTAAGTAACAAATTCTTCTTTGAATTCACCACTTGGATAAACAAAAAGGACATTTCCTTCAAGAAATTATGACAAAATTCTAAGTAAGTAACAAACTCTTTCTTGAATTCACCGTTTGGATGCACAATACAGAAATTTAATTCAGGAAATTATGAAAAAATAATTGTAAGTAAGTAACAAACTCTTTCTTGAAGTCATCTCTTGAATGCACAATGCAGAAATTTAATTTAAGAAATTATGAAAAAATTGTAAGTAAGTAGCAAATACTTTCTTGAATTCGCCTGCTGGATAAACAAAAAAGACATTTTATTCAAGAAATTATGACAAAATTCTAAGTAAGTAACAAACTCTTTATTGAATTCACCGTTTGGATGCAAAATACAGAAAAATAATTCAGGAAATTATGAATAAAATTGCAAACAAACTCTTTCTTTAACTCGCTTCCTGGACAGAGAATACAGCAATTTCACTCAAGAAATTATGAAAAAATTGTAAGTAAATAACAAACTCTTTCTTGAATTTTCCTCCGGGATACACAATACAGATATTTCATTCAAGAAATTCTAAAAAAAAATTGTACGTAAATAACAAATTCTTTCTTTAATTCACCTCTTGGGTACACAATACGGAAATTTCGTTCCAAAAATTAGGAAAGAATTGTAAGTAACTAAGTAACAAAATCTTTCATGAATTCAACTCGTGGATACACAATACAGAAATTGCATTCAAGAAATTATGAAAAAATTATAAGTAAGTAAAAAACTCATTGGATACATCAAATAACATTCATAAGATCCAAGTTCCATTTATTTTGACTTTAGGCATCATTACGTTGAAATTAGGTTAGACCGGTTATAGATGGCAGCACACCCGCTCAGCCACACACTCATAATGAGAGAGACATGCAAAAAGTTGGGTTAATTCAGGTTCACTTAGAGTGACCCCACTTCAAGACTTCAAGATAGAGTTTGTTACTTACTTACAATTTTTTTCATAATTTCCTGAATTAAATTTCTGTATTGTGCATCCAAACGGTGAATTCAAGAAAGAGTTTGTTCCTTACTTCGAATTTTGACATAATTTCTTGAATGAAATGTCTTTTTTGTTTATCCAGTTGGTGAATTCAAAGAAGAATTTGTTACTTACTTACTTACTTACAATTTTTTAATAATTTCTTAAATGAAGTTTCTGCATTATGTATCCAAGAGGTTTTCAAGAAAGAGTTTGTTACTTACTTGCGATTTTTTAATAATTTCTTGAATGAATTTTCCGTATTGTGTATCCAAGAGGGGAGTTCAAGAAAGATATTGTTACTTACTTGGAGTTTTTCATAATTTCTTGAATGAAATTTCTACATCGTGTATCCAAGACGTGAAAACAATAAAGAGTTTGTTACTTACTTAGATTTTTTTCTTAATTTCTTGAATGAAATGTCTTTTTTGTTTATGAAGGATGCGAATTCAAGAATAAAATTGCTACTTACTTACAATTTTTTTCATAATTTCTTAAATGAAATTCCTGCATTGTGTATCCAAGAGGTGACTTCAAGAAAGAGTTTATTACTTACTTACAAATTTTTTTTCATAATTTTCTGAATTAAATTTTTGTATTGTGAATCCAAACGGCAAATTCAAGAAAGAGTTTGTTACTTACTTACTTACATTTTTTTCTAATTTCTTAAACGAAGTTGCTGCATTGTGTGTCCAAGAGGTGACTCCAAGACCGAGTTTGATACTTACTTGCAAATATTTTCATAATTTCTTTCATGAAATTTCCGTATTGTGCATCCAAGAGGGGACTTCAAGAAAGAAATTGTTACTTACTTAGAATTTTTTCACAATTTCTTGAATGAAGTTTCTGTATTGTTCATGCAAACGGCGAATTCAAGAAAGAGTTTGTTACTTACTTAGAATTTTGTCATAGTTTCTTGAATGATATGTCTTTTTTGTGTATCCAAGAGGTGTATTCAAGAAAGAGTTTGTTACTTATGTACAATTTTTTTTATAATTTCTTGAATGAAATTTCTGCATCGTTTATCTAAGACGTGAAAACAATAATGAGTTTGTTAATTACTTAGAATTTTTTCATAATTTCTTGAATGAAATGTCTTTTTTGCTTATCCAGCAGGCGAATTCAAGAAAGAATTTGCTACTTACTTACAATATTTTTTCATAATTTCTTAAATGAAATTTCTGCATTGTGTATCCAAGAGGTGATTTCAAGAAAGAGTTTGTTACTTACTTGAAATTTTTTTTTCATAGTTTCATGAATTAAATTTCTGTATTGTGCATCCAAACGGTGAATTCAAGAAAGAGTTTGTTACTTACTTAGAATTTTGTCCAAATTTCTTAAATGAAATATCTTTTTTGTTTATCCAGGTGGTGAATTCAACGAAGAATTTGTTACTTACTTACTTACTTATTTACTTACAATTTTTTCATAATTTCTTAAATGAAGTCTCTGCATTGTGTATCCAAGAGGTGACTTCAAGAAAGAGTTTGTTACTTACTTGCAATTTTTTTTCATAATTTCCTGAATGAAATATCTGTACTGTGTATCCAAGAGGTGAAAACAATAAAGAGTTTGTTACCTACTTGCAATTTTTTTATAATTTCTTGAATGAAATATCTGTATTGTGTATCCAAGAGGTGAAATCAATAAAGAGTTTGTTACTTACTTACAAGTATTTTCATAATTTCTTGAATGAAATTTCCGTATTGTGTATCCAAGAGGGAATTTCAAGAAAGAGATTGTTACTTACTTAGAATTTTTTGATAATTTCTTGAACGAAATTTCTACATCGTGTATCTAAGACGTGAAAACAATAAAGAGTTTGTTACTTACTTAGAATCCTTTCATAATTTCTTGAATGAAATGTCTCTTTTGTTTATCCAGGATGCGAATTCAAGAATGAATTTGCTACTTACTTACAATTTTTTTTCATAATTTCTTAAATGAAATTTCTGCATTGTGTATCCAAGAGGTGACTTCAAGAAAGAGTTTGTTACTTACTTACAATTTTTTTTCATAATTTCCTGAGTTCAATTTCTGTATTGTGCATCCAAACGGCGAATTCAAGAAAGAGTTTGTTACTTACTTACTTACATTTTTTTTCCTAGTTTCTTAAACGAAGTTTCTACATTGTGTATCCAAGAGGTGACTCCAAGAAAGAGTTTGTTACTTACTTACAAATATTTTCATAATTTCTTGAATGAAATTTCCCTATTGTGAATCCAAGAGGGGACTTCAAGAAAGAGATTGTTACTTACTTAGAATTTTTTCATAATTTTTTGTATGAAATTTCTGTATTGTGCATGCAAACGGTGAATTCAAGAAAGAGTTTGTTACTAACTTAGAATTTTGTCATAATTTCTTGAATGATATGTCTTTTTTGTGTATCCAAGAGGTGTATTCAAGAAAGAGTTTGTTACTTATATACAATTTTTTTATAATTTCTTGAATGAAACTTCTGCATCATCTATCTAAGACGTGAAAACAATAAAGAGTTTGTTACTTACTTAGAATTTTGTCATAATTTCTTGAATGAAATGTCTTTTTTGTTTATCCAGCAGGCGAATTCAAGAAAGAATTTGCTAATTACTTACAAATTTTTTCATAATTTCTTAAATGACATTTCTGCATTTGTGTATCCAAGAGGTGACTTCAAGAAAGAGTTTGTTACTTACTTACAATTTTTTTTCATAATTTCCTGAATTAAATTTCTGTATTGTGCATCCAAACGGTGAATTCAAGAAAGAGTTTGTTACTTACTAAGAATTTTGTCATAATTTCTTGAATGAAATGTCTTTTTTGCTTATCCAGGTGGTGAATTCAACGAAGAATTTGTTACTTACTTACTTACAATTTTTTCATAATATCCTGAATGAAATATCTGTACTGTGTATCCAAGAGGTAAAAACAATAAAGAGTTTGTTACCTACTTGCAATTTTGTTTATAATTTCTTGAATGAAATATCTGTATTGTGTATCCAAGAGGTGAAATCAACAAAGAGTTTGTTACTTACTTACAAATATTTTCATAATTTCTTGAATGAAATTTCCGTATTGTGTATCCAAGAGGGGACTTCAAGAAAGAGATTGTTACTTATTTAGAATTTTTTCATAATTTCTTGAATGAAATTTCTACATCGTGTATCCAAGACTGGAAAACATTAAATAGTTTGTTAATTACTTAGAATTCTTTCATAATTTCTTGAATGAAACGTCTCTTTTGTTTATCCAGGATGCGAATTCAAGAATGAATTTGCTACTTACTTACAATTTTTTTTCATAATTTCTTAAATGTAATTTCTGCATTGTGTATCCAAGAGGTGACTTCAAGAAAGAGTTTGTTACTTAAATACAATTTTTTTTCATAATTTCCTGAATTAAATTTCTGTATTGTGCATCCAAACGGCGAATTCAAAAAAGAGTTTGTTACTTACTGACTTACATTTTTTTCCCTAATTTCTTAAACGAAGTTTCTGCATTTTGTATCCAAGAGGTGACTCCAAGAAAGATTTTGTTACTTACTTACAAATATTTTCATAATTTCTTGAATGAACTTCCGTATTGTGAATCCAAGAGGGGACTTCAAGAAAGAGATTGTTACTAACTTAGAATTTTGTCATAATTTCTTGAATGATATGTCTTTTTTGTGTATCCAAGAGGTGTATTCAAGAAAGAGTTTGTTACTTATATACGATTTTTTCATAATTTCTTGAATGAAATTTCTACATCGTGTATCTAAGACGTGAAAAAAATAAAGAGTTTGTTACTTACTTAGAATTTTTTCATAATTTCTTTAATGAAATGTCTTTTTTGTTTATTCAGCAGGCGAATTCAAGAAAGAATTTGCTACTTACTTACAATTTTTTTCTAATTTCTTAAATGAAATTTCTGCATTGTGTATCCAAGAGGTGACTTCAAGAAAGAGTTTGTTACTTACTTAAAAAAAAAATTTCATAATTTCCTGAATTAAATTTCTGTATTGTGCATCCAAACGGTGAATTCAAGAAAGAGTTTGTTACTTACTTAGAATTTTGTCATAATTTCTTGAATGAAATGTCTTTTTTGTTTATCCAGGAGGTGAATTCAAGAAAGAATTTGTTACTTACTTACAATTTTTTCATAATTTCTTAAATGAAATTTCTGCATTGTGTATCCAAGAGGTGACTTCAAGAAAGAGTTTGTTACTTACTTGCGATTTTTTCATAATTTCCTGAATGAAATATCTGTACTGTGTATCCAAGAGGTGAAAACAATAAAGAGTTTGTTACCTACTTGCAATTTTTTCATAATTTCTTGAATGAAATATCTGTATTGTGTATCCAAGAGGTGACCAATTTCGTCTTTTTGAAGAGCTGCAGGGTTTGATACTAAGTCTCCTGCGTAGGATACTCTGCTCATCTGCAGTGTCTTTGATGGTTAATATGGACTTCGAAATCAATTATTTGCCGCCAGATCAAGTTGATTACGAACACGAGTTCCTGATTGAGCTGGCCAAATCTAAACTTTCAGATACACAGAAGAGCGAAATCAAAATACGGTGTTATGCGTTCCTGAAAACTGCGGCTAAAGCGGTGCTTAAACGAATGCCTCCTTCTCTGGGTTCGCTCCTAAAGCTGAAATTTGTATCCCATGTGATTTGCTTGTCTCAGTTTCGACCCCGATATGGGGACTTGCCATTGAGAATTGTTGCTACCACTGATCTCGGTACCTTGGAGAATCAGTAGAGGAAACTTTTGGACGTTAATTGGTCATTTGTGTGTGGAGGAACAATCCCCAAAGATTCTGGATAGCTGTCCTACATTATCTTGATGCTGTTGGACCATTTCCTTTTCGTGAGTTAGCCAAGTGGGCATTGACCCTGTTGAGTTTGTCAATTAGCAATGCGATAGTGGAACGGTCCTTTTCTATGATGAATGTCATTAAGAGCAAGCTCCGAAACTGTATGCTCTTGCCCCTGTTGAACTCAATACTTGTGTTCAGGCTGTGGTTGTCAGGATTTGGCTCTTGTTGCTCGACGTTTGAGCCTACAAAGCATATGCTGCTTTTTAATAGTGATATTTATAAGGCTTGTGAAGTCGAAGAAACTGACCAAACAACTGATGTAGTCGATCTAGATAATATCCTAGCCTCCTTTGATTCTTAAATCTCTTAGGGCCTTTTGGATCTAAGTGCCTTTCTTTTTTGTTTTTTTTATCCGTCTGTATTATTGCATCTTGGGATTACGAAGGCTTTTGTATTAACCCAGTTCTCACGTTTCTTTTTGAGGCCTTACTTTAATCATAAAGTTATCTTAAAATATTGTGGTGCAACTGCTTTCAATAGTGACATTTGAAGTCGAAGAAATTGACCAAACAACCAATCTAGTCGATTTAGATAATATCCTAGCTTCCTTAGAGTCTTAAATCTCTTAGGGCCTTTTGGATCTAAGTGCCTTTCTTTTTTGTTTTTATTTTTATCTGTACGTATTATTTCATCTTGGGATTACGAAGGCTTTTGTATTATCCGTTCTCACTTTTTTTTTTTTTGAGGCCTTACTTTAATCATAAAGTTATCTTTAAATATTTTGTTGCAACTGTACCAAATAAAGTGTACCAAAAATTTTTAGGCGATAATAAACCAAAGATATTGTATGTCTTCGGCTTGTGGTTGTTACTAGCGTATTCATTGGAATAAGTCAAATTAAATTCTAAAAGTTAATAGAAAGAGTTCACAGCTGTTTAACCATTATGAAGCATAAAACTGCAGCTAAACAGATGAACAGATGAATTTTGGTGGATCACATAAATCGTTGTTCTTCCATGAAAGTGGAGCAGGATGAACGAAGGGTAAGCAAGCAACGTAAAAGTAGAATTAGATTAGGGACAAAACTTTTTCTGACTTTAGCACGAAAGAACTATTTTAGCACTATTTCATCATGTGTAGCACTGAAGCACGATCTTCAGTTTGTAGCACTCTCGTAATACAATTTTTTAATATTGTCGTGGACGAAATGATGAGGATTTTGAAAAGGGTTAAGGAATTAAAAGTTTGGACCGCATTTTTCCGTATTTGTTTTGAGAGATTTGTGCGAAGTTTGATTTAACCAGGACCACTTTTTTGCCGTGTTTGTGTTCGAAAGATTGGTGCTAAGTTTGAAATAACCGGACAAAAAAACTGATCTAGAACTAATCCAACTACACTTATTGGGCCATGCACGTGTTGCGGCGCAAGCCGCGACACGTACAATTTTTTTTTTTTTACTTTAGCACCGAGAATTGTTGTGAAACACACAAATTTGGGCAATTTTTGAACTTTATGAACTGACCATGATGGCAGTCTTGGTTTTCAAAGGCTCGGGCGTATTTTGGCTTGTTTTTCAAAGGCTCGGGCTTGTTTTTTGTTTGACTTTCTGGCAACCCTGATCCAGCCAGTTCCCTTTCATGTATAAAGCTCGGTGCTTAAGGGCTGGGCACACGTAGCTGATTTCGGGAACTGATTTCCAAATCAGCGCCGATTTTAAAAGAAATCGGTGTCGATTTGAGCTTGAAAAATTTTCTAGTTTTCGGCGCCGATTTACAAAACCAGCGCTGATTTTCATCATGATCATCACGAAAAAATAGCGATACAAATAAATAGTCAGCCAGAGGTATCTGTGGTGAAAGACCCCATTACTGATCTGAGAACTAAGCTGACATCAATCAAGCAACTATTAATAAACTCCAGTTGACTATTTGTGTCCATGATTTTTTGTTTTGAAAATTTTGCGCAATAAATTTTTCTTTCAAAAAATTTTTCTTACCGCTATCGTTTGTCCACTGATGCTGAAATCGGTTCCCGAAATCAGCTACGTGTGCCTAGCCCTTTAGTAGCAACACTTGAATGTTAACCCCAGCCTAAGCGAATATTCACATTGCCTTTCCGTAACGTAAACTACTGAACATAAAAGTACAAAAGTATCCATGATTGATCACCTAAAAGTAATTTACCAATCAGAATCAAATTTACATTCTTAAGAACCTTGAGTAAACCAATGTAATAAGTCTATTTAGCTAATGAGAAAATCGTACAAGAAAGGCAATATCGTGTTAATTATTAAGTTACCGCAACAGTTTGAAGTCTAAATCTCTTCTAGCACGTAATACACAGGGGAAAAAAATCATTTAAATTAAGTAAAATAACATTTGATCTCACTAGGATTTGGCGTTTTTACTTATATTTGAGTTTGGAGGAGGTCACTTAGTTAATACTTCCCTGGGCACCACCAACTCTAGAAACATCTCTGGTCGCAGTCAATTCAATTTATGAGTACATGGGTTTAAATAAGAGTTACAAGTGACAAATTTTAAAAGATTTAGAAAATGTTTATTCAATAGGATCATGATGAATCAATACCTGTCAATTACATGACCTTAACAAAATGGAATTATAATCAAAAATAAATCTAAGTTTTATCCAACATTTTAAAATTTTTCTAGAGCCAGAAATACGAGTAAAAAGTCTTTTCTTTAATGTTCACTATTATTATTAAATTTCCAAGTAAAATGGTTTTTATTTTTGGAAAGAGCATGCAAAAGGCATCAAGTGGCGTGGTTACTTAATTCACAGCCGAAATTTACCTGTTTGTTTATCAGCTATCTCATTATGGCCTTATACTTTCAAATTTACAGTAGAACCCGATAAAGATTGATTAGCTAACAGTTATCTCACTTTATATTTCTAAAATAGAGGCTAATTTTGATTTGGTAGAGAAGATGAAATACCTGATTCACCCGGCTCAGAAGCTATTTCTCTCCAAGAATCCTCCTTCTTCTTGTCTGCTTTATATAGAACCTGACTAATATCGTACAAAAATTGATGGTTCTGAACAACTTATATCTAACCTCAAAACCAATATATTTAAAAAAACTCATTTAACACACTATCAGCACCTGGAGCCTTATTATTTATAATCCTTTTAGTACTATCACTAATTCTTCCTCACAAAACAAATCTTCCTTCACATCCAAAGTATCATAAACTTTTTCATCCTTTTTTACATCTTTTCCTTTAACTCTATCACGATTTAGCACGTTCTCAAAATATTCTACCCTTCTCTCATTAACTCTTTCCTTCTCACTCATTGGAGCCCCGTTTCTATCTTTAACTCGGACACGTCCAGATTGACTATTCCCTCTCAATTCATTAACATGCCAGTACAGTATTTTACTATGATGCTGTCTGGCTGCATCTTCCAGATCTTCGACAATTTTATCCATGGCATCCACTTCACATCGCTTTAATTCACATTTTAATGCTTTATCCACTTTTTTTTTTACTTTCATATGATCTACCACTCAAATAATTCTTGTACAGACCCTTCATCCTCTGTTTTAAACATGAAGCATTTTCACTAATATTCCTAGCTGCGTTTCTAACTTTCTTCCCTAAGACATTATCAGTGATTCATAAACAATTTTCCTAAAATTATTCCATCCATCTTTTACATTGTCAAATTTTATACTCTCCAATTTAGCATTCAACTGTTCGTGGAAAGTTTCTCTCAAATTTTCATCCTGGAGTCTACCAGCGTCTTAATTTCCCGGAAGGTAGTTACCCTTCCGAAATTTAAGCTTTAAATTAACCGTAGATACTACTAAGTGGTGTTCTTTGCTTTTAATATCAATAACAACACTCTTATATACCCTAGTCCTGGCAGTTTTCAGGTTGCAATAGCATGATCAATAAGGTTAGCTGTCTTACCATCAAGTGAATACCATATTAACTTATATTCTATAACCAAATACTGTATTGGTTATAATTAGATTGTTATACCTACAAAATTGCAGCAGTCTGCAAAAAACCTAGGCTGCGATACCATCTTCTACCAACCCATTTCTACCAACCTGGGCATGAAAATCTCCGAATAAAAGTACCATATTTCTATATATATTTCTACATATATATATATATATATATATATATATATATATATATATATATATATATATATATATATATATATATATTATATATATATATATATATATATATATATATATATATATATATACATATATATATATATATATATATATATATATATATATATATATATATATATATATATATTATATATATATTATATATATATATATATATATATATATATATATATATATATATATATCTATATATATATATATATATATATATATATATATATATATAAATAAATAAAATCACCGAAATCTAAAATCAAAAATCTAAAAAATCACCAAAACATAAAAAACTGAGTTTGATTATAAATCACCTGTAGCAGGAGCCTTATTTACGCAGTTTCTGGCGGCATTAATTTTTCAGAAGGCGTTGGGCCACATACTCCTTCAGCCAAGGGTGAGGGACAACCCTTCAACCCAAAGCAGGGGTGCCAATTAAGAGGAGGGCAGGGAAGACTTTGCCCCCCACTGAAATTTGGTAAATACCTTTTTTGGCTCTTGCGCTAAAAATTATTCCTTTTGTTGGTATTTTGATTGAGAATATCAAAAAAAAAATGCACACCTTCCCCCACTAACATTTTCGCGAATTTGCACTATTGATATGACGGCCCCGTTAAAAACAAACAAAAAAGGGGAAAAATCAGGGAAATTCAGGCCTAAAAAATCAATTTTCGATTATTCAATCCCCTGATTCCCCTCCCAAATTTTAGACCTGTCTACACCTATGTTGTTGTCTATTCTTGTGTTCAAGAGCTTTATGGTAGCAATAGTTTGTAATTATTTTCCGAAAAGAATGAATACGGGGCCACTACTTTCGACCTTAATCTATTGTTTTCTCAGGTATGTCTTCATTCTGGTTGGGCTTTTATTCAAATTCTACGTCTATAATATTATTTTAGGTTGTTGATTTGTTTGTCTTGAACGCCAAAGTCAATATTAAATCTCTACAAATAAAGATGTCTCTTATTCTACCTCTTTGTCTTATTCTACCGGTAGAATTTTTTGATAGTTACCAAAGTACTCATGGGTGCCGTTCACATCCACGTCAATTCTTTCTAGGATTTACCTTTGATTTTTAATGGTAATAAACATGATTTATTTTATTTTAGGATTTAGATTTTTATCTGAATCCAAATTCTGTTTTTAGTAAGGGTAAATACATGATTTCCTACTATAATCAAACCAAACCAGTCGCAGCTATTTATAAAAAAAGATCAGATTAAAGAGTGAAATATGCCTTTTATTGTTTTCAACGTCAAACTTGCACTACAGAAATGAAAAAGTTCTATGAATTTTCTATGACATGAATTAGGTTTGAAACGCGTGAATCAATACGATTGTGTTCCCAACAATTGCTTATCAGAGGCAAAGCTCAAGCTTTCTCTATAGCAAAGAACCATAAGACTTCAACGCATAATTTTCGAACCGCTAGAACCATCTTCTAGAGGATGTTGTATGTTCTGAAATTTTTGGAGAATATAAGAGCTCAATAGTGATTTTATCCGTATAAATATGAGAATCCTAAATTTAGTTCTGAAATGCGAATTTTTTTTTGTCACATTAGTGTTTAGTTATATTACTCCAAGTGCTTTATTATACATTTGTATTTATGAACGACAAACAAAAGCTTTCTGCGTTGTAATAATAAATAAACTGTAGTAATAGAAACAAACGAAACTCAGAGAGGAGAGAAAGTAACAAAATGAAAAATAAAATCAAAAAGGGTGAAAAAACGAGGATTTTGTCAGCCAGCGAACCATGAAGATGACAAAATATAAGCAAATATTTCGACAAGGACCTCCGCCAAGTCGTCCTCAGTGCTAAACAAAAAAAAGGAAGAGAAAAAAAAAAAAAAAAACGAAAATGTATTTGAGTAATAGAAACTGTGCAGGGACATTATTCGATTGGAAATTGAAGGTCCTATATCCCTTTTTAGAAATCAAGTGTTTTAACCCGTTTTAAAATTTGATTATTTATACGTATCAGTATCTGCTATCTTTACGTTTGATGTGATTATTTATTTTAATTTCTGTTCGTTTGTGTTTCGTTTATTCTTCGATAGCGATTCCTGGTCGTTTTAAGTTTGATCTATTATATGAATTCATTTCTGCTCGTCTTAAGTTCTAATATAGCTCTTTACTTTTTTTGAAAAACTTCTCACCTGGGAAGTATTTTAAAGTAATACTATATCTATATATCTTTGACCTGATTCATTTTAAAGATAGGAAACCTGGTTTTTCAAAATTCTATCTTTTATAATTTAGAGATTATGTTTAAAGTATGTACTCTAATTGGCCGATTACACATTTAAAGCCGGAAATTTGAACATAATTTAACACGATAAAGCATAAGCAGGATACATAATTGGCACTGAAGCTGCGAATAACTTTGGTTTCATCCAAAAGTACGGCTATAGTGTGGCTCCGGTATTCTGTTTCCAATATCATATCCAGTCTTTAAGAATATTATAGAAGAAGCAAATGAACAGAAAAAACTCTAATATCTATTCTACTCCAAATTAAGAAAAAGTTGAAACATTATTAGTATTGTGATTAATCAAGTAATTTATAATCACACTTCATTATATTGCAAATAAATTGACATCCTATCTATTGTTTCTTGGGCCATACAAAATACAGGGTTAATCATCTTGACCTCTTGTGACCCAAGAAGAGAAAGACCTGCCAAGGCAAAAAGCGTATGAAAAGGGTCTGGCATATCTCCTGGTCTATCTGTAAAACCGCCCGTCTCAGGATCCTAGAAAACACCAAAGAATTAGCCATAAAACAGAAAATAAATTTACACACCTGAAACTAAGACACTGGTTATTAAATTTTGCCAAAATTTTCAAAGATATTCCACTATTCCAACCCTCACCCCCATTTCTACAAATCTACCAAGCACAGAAAATTTTTTTAATTTGAGCCGAATAATACATTGGACTTAGTACAAACACCAACAGATTACAGCCTTTAGACAGCAAGCCTTGTTCAAGATTGTATTATTAGGGGAGTTTCCGAAGAAAGAATTTGCAAGTCGCAAGAGTCACAGCAGTTTTTAAAGGCAGGCATAAAAATGAACGTTGTAGTTATATGACGTTTATTATACAACCTTCTTGAGCTCTAAAGACTCGCCTTGTAATAAATGTGCAAATTGCCAATGAAAAATATGCAAATTGCGGGGGCGATGTTGCTTCTTGTCTGTTTTTCCCGAGCTTCAGGCTCTTGCTAATTCCACAGCTCCTAGATTATCCCGGCTACAATCATGAATCATGAATATGAAGTGCCAGAGTGCTTATCCAATATCGATGGAACGAAAAAAAAATAATTATCCTTGACAAGACACTAGCTTGCCATGATGTTGCTTAGTTACATGAGCATTTGCCCCAAGACTGGAGTTTGAACTTTCTAAGGCGTAGTTGGCAGCAAAGGATATTCAGCATGAGTGCTCCTCATATCCAGGGTATGCCCTTAGAGGGTTTCGCACACACTATAAAACAGAAATTGCCTATTTATCTGTCCCTAAGCTAGTATAAATCCTGTGAGTACTATCTTGCAGTCTAGATTGCAGGTGTGAGCCTAATCGAGGTCTGTTTACCCTATGATAAAAGAACTGTATCTTTTTTCTCCAGTTATGTGAATGCTTGCAATTAAATTAAGACTCTAACAGCAATGAATAAACATCTAGGATGTAAATAGGCGTTCATTGCTGACTTACACTGCGAAGTTAGTGTCTTCGACGCACACGTAAGTACTATTTCAGTTTCTATCCTTGGAACCGAATATCGCATTAAAATATCTAATCTCAACTTCGCATATAAATGGGTACATAGGGCAGTTATCCTGCCAATCTTCTTGTAAATCAAATAAATGATTCGAAATACATAAGTGATCAAGTGCTAAAACTCCTATTTACCTAGCTAAACGTGGGAGTTTGCTGTAAACCATGCGCCCCCCCCCTTTTGACTTTCTGTGTAACACTGTTCGTTCTATTACTGACAATGCCCGATTATATCTAACCCGTTTTATCGAAGAATCTTATCTGCGTCCGGCTTAGTACTTAAAATCCAATGTGGAAATATGATCCTATGCTAAAAAAAGTTAAGAAAACGGCTAAATTCTGGCTAAACACTTGAGCTAATCGTCTTCGACCGGCCCGCGGCATTGTGCAAGATTATAGACAAAAAATAATCTTGGATACAATCGTCACCTTTGTGCTGTCTCTTGAAACTTTCTCAAAAATTACGTGAGAAAACCAAATTATTCAGCTCGGCTGAGTTTTCACAGGCAAGCTCCGGAGATATTATGCCTCACCCATCTTTGACTGAACACCGCCCAACCGTTTTCTCCAGGTTAAAGCATGAAGGGCATCAAAATGTAAACATTTTTTGCCCCCTGACTCCATCTTAGGTTTAATCAAACCTGAAAATTGGCATTTTCCACGATTTTTATTTTGAATAACCATTATGATCATTTTCATTGCGTAAAGTTTCTCCTTGTTGGCACACAGAATCTCGGAAAGAAATATGCAGAACTTTTCCTGTTACATAAAAAGCCGAACCAAACGATGGTACCACCCGATTTACCTGCATCAAATAATAAAGTATTTCAACAATCAATAGGACGGTACAATCATTTGCGAATGAACAAATATAGACTAGTAGGACTATGCAAAATTAAGCAACAAAAGCAATATTTTTCAAATCAGAACAAATAAAAGGATTCTATTGATATGGCAGTAGTCAACTAAAGAGATTATTACAACAAAAGTTAATCAAACATAAAAAAAAATATTGATGTAAGTCAATTTCTTTTCAATACGTTTCCCCAAGTTTGCTCTCATTCCGACGCTTCCTTCTGGTAGAAGCATTAGTGACTCCTCTTCTTCCTCCTTCACTGTAGAGGTCAAGTCAACTCTAGACTCTTGAGTAGGCATAACTACTTCACTAAACGTTACTTTTGACTCGGTTTGGTTGAGATAGGATGAATCCTCTGGGCTATTGTCATGAATACATGGATAAGAGGACCCATATTCCCCCCCCCTCGGCATAGCTCAGATCAAGTCCTAATTTAAAAGGCAATACTTATACCGAGACCATATCCAGGGGGAAGGTACCGAAATTACCATCCCACCCCCCTCCCTCCAACCCTCTCCTCCCAAAAGTTTTTGTCCGATTCGTAAAAAAAGTAATAAAAATGTACATAAATCAATTTTTGATGCGTTACGTGATTTTTTTGCACCCCCCAAACAAAATCTCAGGCACGACACCCCCCCCCCCAAATTTTTTGACATCGGCAGAAATTTTGCAAAATCGGCCGAAATTTTGCAAAATTCTTGATTTCTGCAGAAAATTCGGCATAAATTAAGTAGCAATTCGGTAAAATTTACGAAGATCTCCCCCCCCCCCCACCAAGGAAATGAGCCTCGGGACGCTCCTGACTAGGACACTTCCTTTTATTTTCCTAGCACCGATATTAGGACCATTTTATATAAAGCAGAACGGATCAATGACTTTGCACTTATCATTTACAGTGTGCTTAAGAATCAGGACTCAGCTTCTTTTTTGTCAATTCAAAAAAAAAAAAAATGAAAATAAAAGTCCAACATAATTGAAGTTGACACTCTGACTTTGTAAAGAAAGCATAAACCCTGGAGAACCTCAAAGTTTTACTTTTAAAGAATCTCCCTTGAACTGGGCGTTTTGGCAGCTAAGAAATCTACATGGACAAGTCTATTTTCAAAAGAACTTACCTGACATGCGAATATAAATTTCTTTAATTTTTCTGAATCAATCCAATCTATTTTACCAATGATTTTCAAAGAAGCAAGGACCCACCAGCAATAACAAACATCTGGAAGTTTCTCTGGTCTACCATTAAGCCCACCAGAGGGTAGCTGCCTCTCACAGAGCCACCAGCCAAGAGATTCAGTGTCTACATAATGTAATCTCTCTAAAATAGAATTCATGAACATTAGAGATTATTGTTCTACTAAATTATAGCAAGAATCTAGGTAAACAAATTGGAACCATATTATGAGGTGCCTAAATATTAACTTAAAATCGACAAAGAGCAGAGCTACATTTACGTAACAACTTTTATACAAAATTCGAAATTCATTTTGATAAAAATGATTCAGAATCGTCATAGCGGCTAGAAGAGCCCAAGTAATGACAAGGACAAATTTAGCTTCTCCTGCTCATTTTAACTTTATACATGACAAGGATCAAAAGCAGAACACGGGCCTTGAAATTTAGCCCTTAATTTACCGTTGCCACCCAAAATTTTGTTGAATGCTATCAAAGTAGCAAAAATTAGCCCGTTGCAAAAACAAATTTCTATGTATTAGCGCCTACTCAGCATCAATATAGTCAAACAACAGCCGATATATTAGATGAGGATCAAAGAGAGAAGACGCGCTTTGAAATTCAGCCCTTAATTTAGCGTTGATACCCAAAATTTTGTAGAATACTATCGAAGTAGCAAAAATTAGCCCATTGCAACAACATATACCCATGCATTAGCGCCGACTTAGCATCGATATAACCAAACAATGGCTGATATATTAGATAAGGTAGCAGTACCAAATACCAAAACGTGTCCATTGATAGTTTCGACATTTAACAATGTTACTGATACTCAAATTCCTTTGCTACCAAGTAAGCGAATGTCTGCTTGACATTTCCCCCAAGCAGTGTGCCACTACAGATTATTCGAGGTATGACATTTCACTTCAGAATAATAAATTTTATCGTGCAAATAATTGGTTCAAATTTGCTGTGGTTTGAGATTCCTTCGAGAAAGACCCATGGCTCTGAGTACCTGCCAACTAAATTCGAAGAAGAAGTGGCTTCCCCTCTGGAACTGTACCCCTTCAGCATTTATGATCCAAAGCACTTAACCCATATATTTCAAGCGGCTCGGAGTCTCTTCGGACAAAAATCAAAGAAAAGGTATACGCCTCTTAAAAACAAGCCAGACTTGGGTACGAAAACAACAAAGTCCTGATACTGTACAAACAAGTTACATTCGAAGCTTCAAGAGTTCATAGGATTCAAGAGGTGCATAAACAATTACTTTCAAAGATCCAGAAATTCACAATAATCCTCTGCACTCACTTGGTGGAACAATGATCATAGTCCTGACGCGGTCGACAAATGAGCTTATTCACAGTCTTTCTCAGCATTGCTGCAGGCTAATTCGGTGCAAGATCAACCTCAGTTATACTTAGAAGCCAAGACAAACACAACTCACACATTGTTCAAAAACAACATAAGATTTGACTCTGTGTAAAAGCAAGCGAAATCTATGCTATTGTAGATTTTTGCATCACTGTTGAAGACTAACTTATGTAAAAATCAAAATTTCGCAGTATTATTGCGGACTGACTCAGTCTTGTTTACTGACTCCTGATTAGAACACAAACAAGCTAAGTCTTGGCTTTAAGTCAAAAGGAGCCAATAAAAGCTACTGGATTACTGTGAAATGACTCGGCGGTAAAATAAGCGACATCGCAACTAGATGAAAAATCGATGCAAGCGTATAGTCAATCCAAAAACGAGCTAAGTCCTAATAGGAAATTTCGATTCAATACTCAAATTTAACATAGCATTTAAGTTCCAATCTCATTCTTTAGTTTTCCGACCCATTTGAAAAACGTCCCGGTTTTTGTTTGGCCTCAGATAGGTTGCCAAAAGTTCAATTTTTGGCAGCACATCATCTCTCATCCGTAAAAAGTGACCCAACCATATTATTGTTTCTTTGATTGTTGCCCAAGAAATTGGGATTGAACTACATATTTTGTATGTTTGTTGTAAGTTTGACATTCAGCTTCTCTGGGAAACTTCTAGCACCCATTCGATGCACCCAAGTTTCTGAGTTATATCTGACCAATGTCATTGCATCAATTCTTAGTTCTTCCCATTCTTTTAAAGTGTGTTCGCGAAAAATCCATACTGAAAAAACTTATACCCTATACATACCCTATACTATACTATACAAGTATATCCTATACTTGGTTGATCTTCTTCTTACCTATCATCACCTTTTGATCCTCATTTACTCCTAGTTAAAGTGATTTAGTCTTCTTAACATTAACTTTCAAGCCTGTCCTCGCGCCCTGGACAAAACCTCCAAAAATTCCTGCAGCTCACAAAAATTTTTATCCAGGACGCTCAAATCATCAAGGCCATCTATTTCTGGGAGAAATTTACCTTCCTGTTTTATACCATGTCTTTCTATAACCTTTACTATGCCCCTTGGGACAGAACTCATAGAGATAATCCACATAACGAGGGATAATTCACAACCCCGATTTACTCCTGATTCTATGCCGAATAAGCTAGTAGCCTCGCTTCCTACCTTAACCAGAGCAATTAGTGTTGGGCGATATTCAGTATCGATATTGATATATCGATATATCGGAGCAAATATCGATATCGAATATCGAAACGAAAATATCGATATCAAAAACGATATTTGAACATATTTGACTATTTTTGGAATTTTCTGCTACTGGTAAACGTCCTGCAGAAAAGATCCAACATAGAAAATTGTTTGGGAAATGGGCGAGAAGAAGAACAATGATGTATTTAATCCATTGACTCATACATGCTGATACACAGCATACTTAACTGTATCCATAAGTTGGTATAGCCTGTTCTCAAACTCAAAATACGTTTAGTCAGGAGGACTTCCAAATGTTGCTGAGAACCTCCAAAAGGCCTTGGCTGTATTAATGCCTTCTAAGCTGATAGGCCTTGCTCATATAAAAGAGAGTTGGCTTTCTATGCTGAATCCAAATATATAGGATTCATTCAGTTTAGTGTTCCCATCAAAAGATACGAGCCTGAGAAAATTTGGGTGATTTTTGGGAAAGGGGAGAAACCCTCCAAAAAGTCAAAGAATCTTAAAGAAAAGCGTACCATCAGATTCAGCATATCATAGAACCCTACTTGTAAAGATTTTAACCTCCCGTCAGCGTAAATGTAGAATTTTGTATTTTTTGTCAGAATAAAAATCACGGATGCATGTTTATTTATTCCTCTTTCTTTCGCCAGCGTGATTGCATCAATTCAAAGGCCCAAGAATGTTGGGAAAGTGCTCGTTCGAAAGAAAATAACAGTTCTAGTTCCCTTTTAAAGTGACCCGAGATATTGGAGAGCCAATAGCCCCCCTCCCACGCCCTTTTTCCCTGAAAACACCCGATCCCAATTTTGAGATATTCATTTTGTTCACCATAGTTGAAAGATCGAAAAATGTTCCTCCGGAGATAACCTGACTCCCCGCAACCTGAGGAAAGGGCTTTAAGTTATGAATTTGCCTATTGTTTACGTATAGTATTTTTTATTTGTAAGTAAACAGGCCTTTTTAGGGGAGGGGGAATTTTCTGTGGGGGGATTTTCCACAGGTAGAATTTCCAATGGGCAGCGAAGTTTCCGGGGCTGAACTAACAAGGGGGAATTTTACACCGGAGAACTTGTCATAACGCCTATACGAAATTCGTCATAATGTTTCTCTGCCGATTCAATTTTTGATGTAGAGATGTTCCGAGGAAATTGTCATGATCCCCCCATGATGCCCGGGGGAAGGGCTATAAGTTATGAATTTTGTCTGTTGTTTACATATAGTTTCTGTTATTGGAAGTAAACAGACGTTTTTAGGGAGGGAAATTTTGCGCAAGGGGATTTTCCACGGGGAGAATTTTCCATGGGCAGGGAAGTTTCCGAAAATGAACTTATAAGGAGAAATATTACACGGGAGAATTTGCCAGAACTCTTATATCAAATTTATTTTACTTTCTCTTTGCCGATTCAATTGAACATCTAGAGATGTTTTGGGGATATCATCCGGGGTAAATTTTCAGAGAGGTTAAAATTGCCTGGGAGATTTTTTTGTGGGAGGGAGGGAGTTCCCACGGGGGAAATTTTCCATGGGAAAGTTTTCAGTGGGAGCAATTCTTCGTGGCGGAATTTTTCGCAGGAGATATTCTCCATGTGGAAATTTTTCGCGGGAGAAATTCTTCATCAGAGGATTTTCCGTGGAAGAAACTTTCCATTCGGAGGATGGGATTTCAATGAAAAATTTCCTGTTGAAGGAGTTTTCCGGCATGATTTGAAAAAGATCAAAAATTAAATGAAAGACAAGTCTTTTTTTTCAAATGAAAATAGGCGTAAGAGAAATTTCTAGGCGAAATTGTCCACAAGAAAATATCTGGGGGGAATTTTCAGCAGGGACGGATTTGTAGTGATGATTTCCTGGTATTAAATGAAAACAACCAAAAATTAAATAGAAATTTTTTTTTCAACGGAAACTAGGGAGACATATTGAAACTTGAAACAAAAAGAAATCCTACCGTATGCGAGGGGAGTTACCGCCTCCTTTAAAGAGTTCCAATTATTTAAAACAACTCCTGAAACACAAGGGCTATTTAATTAGAATAAGAAGCTTGTTTTAAAAATACTAGAAAAAACGTATATGAAGGGCATCCCTCTCATATACGGAATAATTTCTGTTCGTTTTAAGTTTTAATGGTGAACCTTACTTTCAGTTGAAAAAACCTGTTTCCTTTTTTTTTTATTTAATCACTGAAAGGTAGAACAAATGCTCAGGGAAAAAACATTGACATGTTGCTGAGTTTGAATAGCCAGAAGTAGTCAGTAGGTCATCTTTCTTTACCCTGAGCCCGAGTAATTTCAAGTCTAGATTTCTATGATATTCACTCTTGTAATCGAAGTTTGTTTTTATTGCTTGATTTTCTATTATTCAAAGTTTAAAAAAATTGTGCAAAATACACTTTTATTATAATTGTTGGTACTTTTCTATCAGCCAGGACACATTCGAGAATTTGGTTCTACGGGTACGGGGTAGAAACAACCGCTATGCTTGGGAAATAGATAGGATATAATAATAATAATAATATATAATGAATATATATTGAATCTATAATATGCGTACCATTCAGAATCAGGGATAGCAGATGCGGATAAAGACTCATCGCTTTTAGAGGACAGAAAACGCCAAAGGAGAGAAGGATTAATTTTGGCCCGTGTAGATTCGATATCAATCATCTTTTTTCATATGTAAAAAAAATCATCATATAAAATCATCAATCATATATATAATTTGGGCTGTATATTTGCACACTAGGGGGATGGTGGGGTGGGAGTTAAGTATAGCGGGGCTGCATGCAATAAGTAACCTAACCTAAATAAACCAAAATACCAACTAAATATTTATTAAAACATAGCTACAATGTAGTTTTCCACTGAATCGAAGCTAATTGTCTCCGTATACAAACAGCAATAAACCGGTTGTTGTATGATTTTATAGATTCAGATTCTCGAGTGTGTAGTGGCTAACAGATAAGTACCCAATTTTTTTTTAACTTTGCGAAGCCAAGAGTTAATCTGAATAAAACTGATCAGAAATATCGAAATCGATATATCGATTATCGAATATCGAAAGTAAAAATATCGATATTTCGATATATCGTTTGATCAAGTTATCGCCCAACACTAAGAGCAATATTATTCTCGTACATAGAAACTAGTCCTTGTGACGTACTTATTCCGTATATCATATAATGATGGGACGTTCACTAAAACTATCAGTAGATGAAATGCCTGTTCAAAATCCATAAAATTTCATACTAAACGGGTTTAATAATAATCCAGCTCCTTCTCAAGTACATAAATAAGCGTGAAAATTTGATCAACGCCTTTCTGGCACTGAACTTTTCTTTCTAAATCCTACTGATTTTGTCTTAAAAATATATTACAGCATCTCTTAGTCTTTTAAGTATCATCAGACTGAGTCATTTACTTCCTACCCAAATTCCGCCAATGCCAACACTTACTAATGTCACCCTCCATATAAAGGGCTTGATTAAAGTTTGTCTTAAACCACTAGGTACTTTCTTTCTTATCCAATATCATATTTACAATCTTCAGTCGCTTAATTCTGATTTTGCTACTAATATATTATTTTTCAATCCCTTTAGTACAAAATTTAACTCCTCGTTACTAATTAATCCTTCACTTCAGAGATTATTTTACAGTCAATAAAAGTTTAAATTCTGCGCTATAATCGGCCATTATATATAAGCTGAAAAATGGCTAAATAGAATCAAATATTATGACCATTTTTTAAAACATTTTGCAAAATACCATTTAATTTTACCAGGGTAAACAAAACAGAAAAACAACAAATTTTAGTCAAGGGTTTAAGGTAACCCTGACTGGATAAATTTTACAGCTATACGAGCACAAATAGCCCTACTAAATAGGTTACCTCGAAAATTATCCCATATCGAAACAGAAAAAATGAAACAAATACGATAGATACAAATAACAGCTTCCTTTAAAGCGTCACCGATAGTATTCTGGGCTATATCACCGTAAGACGGTATTTGGTATTGTATTTATGTATAATTATATACGTATATCTATCTTAAACTTTAAGCAAATCAAAAATAATAAAGATTCAGCTTTTGAGCGAAATTTTTTTCCGTAAATAGCACAATGTGGAAAGCGGCGACATCCAAAAATGCAGTTTATTTCAAACTACAAACAGTTTCTGAAAAAAAAACAGAGAGAAAAAAAATTTCAAAATGAAGAATCAAAGGGGAATAGGGCCAGTAGAATGAAAAGACAAGCTAAAACGACGCGGATATTTCGCCTGTATAAAACATGGCGTCTTCAACGCTAAATGTAGACGAAGAAAAATGATAAAATCTATAAAGCCTAAAATTAAATAAAATCTAAAAGAAATAAGAACAAACCAATATTTATATATACAATTAATACTGGTGCCATTGAGCAACACAGAAGTGTTTTATACACAATTGCGAGTGACTTCAGTGAGAACACTGAAGCGACTGAAAAAAATAAAAGAACATGAAAATAAAATTAATTATTTTGCTGCGAAATAATCCTTTTGTTGGCTTCCACTGCTGCAATTCTCCTTGGTCTTATATTTACTATAGTCCCCTGGTGATTTTGTCAAACCTTATTACTATTGTTAGCTATAAGTTGACTTTTACTGGCCGTAGTCCGGTTTGTTTCTTCATCCTGAGATTTTTTCTCTCCCTTTGTTTTTGTCGTAGCTGGCCAGTTCGGCTTTTGATCTTTTATTCGTCAGTTTTGAATTATAATACCAACTTCTGAATATGTTTTAACCCTTCTAAAATTCATTCCAATAATCCAGTACGCACGAATATACACATATAGTACATAGAACACGTTAATAAGCCCTTATCAATCCCACAGAAAATGTTCAAATAGGAATGTCTAAGAAATCCTTAAGCAAAACTTCAACTATGAGTAATTTTTAGGTAATTTTACGTATCATAGGGCTGAAAGAAGCTAGTACTAAGCCAATAAAGGTTCTAAAAAAAAAACCGGACCCACCAAGACAGTATGACGAAGGAAGATGGCACCCTCACAAAAGGTACGGAGGAAACCTTGAACCCCATGCTTGAGGTACATATAATTGATCCAGTAGTTATGATGATGGAATGTAATTATGATGAGCAGTGCTGATGGATTTAATACAGCTATGCTCCAAAACGGATGGGATAATATACAGTCCCAATCACTGTGAGATTTTTACGAGAAGCCTCATTTTAGGCTATATTCCTATGATATGGCTAAAAGCAAGGGGTGTTTTTACCCATAAGCCAGGGAAAGAAGATTATTTAAATCCTAAATCATATAAGATTGTTTACACTAACATCCTTTCAAATGAAAGAATGCCTAATTCATTTGTATCTCATAAGCAATCCTGAGACCAAAAATGGATTTTAGAGCCGGATGTTAAACAGAAACAGATGAGCAGCAGATGGCGTATAGAGCAAGCAAAGGGAATCAAAGAATATGCTTTACTAATATTTCAAGAGATACAAGGGTCGTTTGAAAACACCACTTTTGAAACCATAGAAACATCCATGAAAGAAGGGAAAATGCATAAGGCTATACAAAAGTACAATTCCAATATGCTCAGAAACTGTTTAGAGTTAATGGAGCTAAACAGAAGAAAAAAAATTTAAGCTATTATAAAAGGCTAGAGTGTTGGCTCTGACATTAATGTTCGCATTTACGATTTGAAATTTCTGTATCACTAGCTATTGATGTAACCAGCCAATATTGATGTTGGTGATGTTACCATCAAGCTATTGATGTTGGTGACACCAATAAGTTTTTTTTTCTAAATCATTATTCTTATTCTTGTATGGCTAGGGCAGCATCTATCCCTATTTCTAACAACCTGGGCATTAAAACTCCACAAAATATATCTATTATAAAAGCTCTTAAAAAATGCTCGTTATACATTCTCAGAACTTTCAGTAATAAATCAGTAGGGACAGAACAAAATCTAGGGGAGAGGGAGGGACTGAATGATAATTATACATTCTTCTCAGTGCTTTCAAGACCATACTATCCCAAGGAATTCAAACTATCTCACGGATTTTTAGACCGGAGAAGTGTATAGAACCTTATAATGAATAATATTTTGAGTCTGCTATAACAATTATCTCAGTAATCTGAGGCACGCACCGATGATCTAGTATCTCTCCTATGAGAATGATGTCTAACAACGCTGTTTGAATAAAGAACACAAATGCTCAATAAATTCGGACACAGCACAAAACATAATCTGCGTATTGCTCCTCAGAAGAGTGCAGCAATAGTATTTACAAATAAATGGAATTGGAAAGCATCTTTCACTTTAAAAATATACAGCTGCCCGATATCATTAAAAAAAGGTAAAACACATGAGGATCACAATTGATCACCAGTTAATCTAGAAAACCCACTGTGCAGAGAAAGCACAGAAAGGTATAAAGGCTTGCTTGATTAAAGGTCATATCACCATACTACGGAAATGCCACAACATTCATGGAACTATGCGCAGGAGTTCGGACTATAAAAAAATTTTTAGAGGAAGAAGCCATAAAATCTGCTGTCAATATACATAGCAGGACTATGTGCAGGACTATACAGAATATTTAGAGGAGGAAGCCATAAAATCTGCTGTCAATATACATAGCAGGACTATGTGCAGGACTATACAGAATATTTAGAGGAGGAAGCCATAAAATCTGCTGTTAGGCAGAAAAATGCTGACCAGTGGACTTGGAGACAGCAGTTACAGAGGGAGAAAACGAAAAGCCATGTAGACAGGTGCAACTCACCACAACTTAATTGTAGGGAGTTTAAGATACCCAAGGATAATACTATCCTAATGACAAGAACTAACAAGGTAATTTTAATTGTCATAAAGAAAAGGAACAAAATGGAGGTGGAAATTGCATTACTTCACCGGAATAACGCAACAATTTGTTATACAGATGGTTCACGGATCCATGATCCGGGGCAAAAACAATGGTCCAAATGAAGAGATGACAAGTTATCTCTAAGGGGAATTTGCAAAGCTCTTTCAGGCTGAAATAATGGGATATAATGGGAATAATGGGCAGTTAAAAGAATGGATAAACAAAATAGTATAGGGACACTTGTGTCATATGTGATAGCCAAGAATGTCTAAAGGCTCTTGAGAACATTAAGAGCAAAGAGGTAAATTACAATGCTATGAAACCTTAACTCAGAGTTGCTGGAAAGCTGTTCTAAGACGGTAGACCTTTGAGAGGATAGGACAGAATTGGCACCGAATGATGAGATGCAAAATAAACAAAGAATATTATTCCTAAGTTTAATCCCACCCTGACAAAACATCTTCGACATAAAAGGTCTAAATTAAGAATGAATATATTGAAAGCATTACACGAATCAAGAATTTTCAAAATCATCTTACTAGAATTGGAAAAGCTGAATCCAAAATTTGCCAAAAATGTCAGGTGCCCGAAGAAACAAGAAGGCGTCTAATAGAAGAATGATCAGCCGGGGTTAAATACCGCCAGAAGACAGTTCATAAATTGAACGATTGGCTAGAAGACGTCGCTGAGGAGAGTAAGAATCAACAGCTAAGAAGGTATGTGACTAGGATGGTGTGACTTTGCCTCTAATCCCGAAACTGCTGATCAATTTTTTTTATTATGTTAATTCATTTTTAGATGGTAGATTTTGAGAGTCAGATTTTTAGATTTGTTTTTTTTGGGTGGGGGGGGGGCAGAATGAACCCTTGTAACCTGAGCTTTGGCTCAGTTGGTGAATCCACCCATGTTAACAATATTAATCTATATTATAGTTTCCTGTTGCATAGACACTCAAAGTGCTTTCAGTGAGCCTATAAACAGTAAAGCAATTGTAAATTCTTACTTAATATTGAAAGTGCTCCAAGGCAGCAATATATTTGTCCAGCATGGCTCTCTGATCCTGGACAAACCCCAAAACCTCCATCAAAGTTCATACATGACAGAATATAAGTCGTTGCTTTATCCACATTTATTACATCCATTGCATTCTAAGAGGAAAAAATGTATTAAGTATATAGACAAGCTGAATAGGAGTCAAATCGACCATTTCCAATTCTTTAAAGAAGAAGATAAGATACAACGCGATGGCTTTCCCGTCTTAATACTTTTCTAGATTCAAAATTATTTTTTCATGATTCCCAAGTTGGTTTAAGAAGCATTGAACATACTTGCGCAACACTTTCGATTTTTCTGCATTCTGCTTTGGGTTCGTTCTGAGTTGGTTTTCTGCTATTTTATTTTGTTTAAATTATAAGCCCTCCTCAGCAAGGAAAAACTGAGAGTTTGAACGAGAACATTTTCAGTATTATGAGCTTTAATGTCATTGTTAGTCATCTGGTAACCGAAACCAACCAAGTTTTCCCTAAAGAAAATCCAAAAAACAACACACAAAACCTAAAAAAAAAAAAAAAATTTTAAACAAGAAAAACGGGTTTTAATTTTCTATAAAGCAGTGAAATACAAAACAATTAATTATACACAAATACTCCGAATATTTCGGCCCCACGTCCGGGAGCCTTTCTCAACGGAAAAAAAAAAATATAAAATGAAACAAAAAAAAATTTTCTTTTTAAAAAAACTTAACTTACATCAAAATAGAACATACTAAACACATAAAGAGAAAGAAAAAAAAAAGAAAAAAAATATAAATAAATAAGAAACAAAACTCACATATTAAATAAACACTTCCATGCACTGAATGTCAATAATGATTCAACTCGCCTCCT
The DNA here is from genome assembly GCA_027921565.1 of Artemia sinica. Classification (NCBI taxonomy): domain Eukaryota; kingdom Metazoa; phylum Arthropoda; class Branchiopoda; order Anostraca; family Artemiidae; genus Artemia; species Artemia sinica. The sequence goes on along the minus strand of CM051257.1, from coordinate 73,660,222 downwards.
CACAGTATATAAATTGAAATATATTAAATAAACACTTCCATGCACTGAATGTCAATAATGATTCAACTCGCCTCCTCACAGTATATAAATTGAAATATATTAAATAAACACTTCCATGCACTGAATGTCAATAATGATTCAACTCGCCTCCTCACAGTATATAAATTGAAATATATTAAATAAACACTTCCATGCACTGAATGTCAATAATGATTCAACTCGCCTCCTCACAGTATATAAATTGAAATATATTAAATAAACACTTCCATGCACTGAATGTCAATAATGATTCAACTCGCCTCCTCACAGTATATAAATTGAAATATATTAAATAAACACTTCCATGCACTGAATGTCAATAATGATTCAACTCGCCTCCTCACAGTATATAAATTGAAATATATTAAATAAACACTTCCATGCACTGAATGTCAATAATGATTCAACTCGCCTCCTCACAGTATATATAAATTCTAGAATTTACTCTAGAATACTCAAGAATATATAAATTCTAGAATACTGAGACTCTCAACATAATAAAAACAAAAACATTGTTATTCTATAAAGACACATCTTAAGAGGGAACTTATATTGCCTCTCTAAAAATGCATGGTAGCTGATAAACACTTGTTTACTGAGACTCTCAACATAATAAAAACAAAAACATTGTTATTCTATAAAGACACATCTTAAGAGGGAACTTATGTTGCCTCTCTAAAAATGCATGATAGCTGATAAACACTTGTTTACTGAGACTCTCAACATAATAAAAACAAAAACATTGTTATTCTATAAAGACACATCTTAAGAGGGAACTTATGTTGCCTCTCTAAAAATGCATGATAGCTGATAAACACTTGTTTACTGAGACTCTCAACATAATAAAAACAAAAACATTGTTATTCTATAAAGACACATTTTAAGAGGGAATTTATGTTGCCTCGCTAAAAATGCATGATAGCTGATAAACACATGTTTACTGAGACTCTCAACATAATAAAAACAAAAACATTGTTATTCTATAAAGACACATTTTAAGAGGGAATTTATGTTGCCTCTCTAAAAATGCATGATAGCTGATAAACACTTGTTTACTGAGACTCTCAACATAATAAAAACAAAAACATTGTTATTCTATAAAGACACATTTTAAGAGGGAATTTATGTTGCCTCTCTAAAAATGCATGATAGCTGATAAACACTTGTTTACTGAGACTCTCAACATAATAAAAACAAAAACATTGTTATTCTATAAAGACACATTTTAAGAGGGAATTTATGTTGCCTCTCTAAAAATGCATGATAGCTGATAAACACTTGTTTACTGAGACTCTCAACATAATAAAAACAAAAACATTGTTATTCTATAAAGACACATTTTAGGAGGGAATTTATGTTGCCTCTCTAAAAATGCATGATAGCTGATAAACACTTGTTTACTGAGACTCTCAACATAATAAAAACAAAAACATTGTTATTCTATAAAGACACATTTTAAGAGGGAACTTATGTTGCCTCTCTAAAAATGCATGATAGCTGATAAACACTTGTTTACTGAGACTCTCAACATAATAAAAACAAAAACAACGTTATTCTATAAAGACATATCTTAAGAGGGGACTTATGTTGCCTCTCTAAAAATGCATGATAGCTGATAAACACTTGTTTACTGAGACTCTCAACATAATAAAAACAAAAACATTGTTATTCTATAAAGACACATCTTAAGAGGGAACTTATGTTGCCTCTCTAAAAATGCATGATAGCTGATAAACACTTGTTTACTGAGACTCTCAACATAATAAAAACAAAAACATTGTTATTCTATAAAGACACATCTTAAGAGGGAACTTATGTTGCCTCTCTAAAAATGCATGATAGCTGATAAACACTTGTTTACTGAGACTCTCAACATAATAAAAACAAAAACATTGTTATTCTACAAAGACACATCTTAAGAGGGAACTTATGTTGCCTCTCTAAAAATGCATGATAGCTGATAAACACTTGTTTACTGAGACTCTCAACATAATAAAAACAAAAACATTGTTATTCTATAAAGACACATTTTAAGAGGGAATTTATGTTGCCTCTCTAAAAATGCATGATAGCTGATAAACACTTGTTTACTGAGACTCTCAACATAATAAAAACAAAAACATTGTTATTCTATAAAGACACATTTTAAGAGGGAATTTATGTTGCCTCTCTAAAAATGCATGATAGACGATAAACACTTGTTTACTGAGACTCTCAACATAATAAAAACAAAAACATTGTTATTCTATAAAGACACATTTTAAGAGGGAATTTATGTTGCCTCTCTAAAAATGCATGATAGCTGATAAACACTTGTTTACTGAGACTCTCAACATAATAAAAACAAAAACATTGTTATTCTATAAAGACACATTTTAAGAGGGAATTTTTGTTGCCTCTCTAAAAATGCATGATAGCTGATAAACACTTGTTTACTGAGAAGCTCAACATAATAAAAACAAAAACATTGTTATTCTATAAAGACACATTTTAAGAGGGAATTTATGTTGCCTCTCTAAAAATGCATGATAGCTGATAAACACTTGTTTACTGAGACTCTCAACATAATAAAAACAAAAACATTGTTATTCTATAAAGACACATTTTAAGAGGGGATTTATGTTGCCTCTCTAAAATGCATGATAGCTGATAAACACTTGTTTACTGAGACTCTCAACATAATAAAAACAAAAACATTGTTATTCTATAAAGACACATTTTAAGAGGGAATTTATGTTGCCTCTCTAAAAATGCATGATAGCTGATAAACACTTGTTTACTGAGACTCTCAACATAATAAAAACAAAAACTTTGTTATTCTATAAAGAAACATTTTAAGAGGGAATTTATGTTGCCTCTCTAAAAATGCATGATAGCTGATAAACACTTGTTTACTGAGACTCTCAACATAATAAAAACAAAAACATTGTTATTCTATAAAGACACATTTTAAGAGGGAATTATGTTGCCTCTCTAAAAATGCATGATAGCTGATAAACACTTGTTTACTGAGACTCTCAACATAATAAAAACAAAAACATTGTTATTCTATAAAGACACATTTTAAGAGGGAATTTATGTTGCCTCTCTAAAAATGCATGATAGCTGATAAACACTTGTTTACTGAGACTCTCAACATAATAAAAACAAAAACATTGTTATTCTATAAAGACACATTTTAAGAGGGAATTTATGTTGCCTCTCTAAAAATGCATGATAGCTGATAAACACTTGTTTACTGAGACTCTCAACATAATAAAAACAAAAACATTGTTATTCTATAAAGACACATTTTAAGAGGGAATTTATGTTGCCTCTCTAAAAATGCATGATAGCTGATAAACACTTGTTTACTGAGACTCTCAACATAATAAAAACAAAAACATTGTTATTCTATAAAGACACATTTTAAGAGGGAATTTATGTTGCCTCTCTAAAAATGCATGATAGCTGATAAACACTTGTTTACTGAGACTCTCAACATAATAAAAACAAAAACATTGTTATTCTATAAAGACACATTTTAAGAGGGAATTTATGTTGCCTCTCTAAAAATGCATGATAGCTGATAAACACTTGTTTACTGAGACTCTCAACATAATAAAAACAAAAACATTGTTATTCTATAAAGACACATTTTAAGAGGGAATTTATGTTGCCTCTCTAAAAATGCATGATAGCTGATAAACACTTGTTTACTGAGACTCTCAACATAATAAAAACAAAAACATTGTTATTCTATAAAGACACATTTTAAGAGGGAATTTATGTTGCCTCTCTAAAAATGCATGATAGCTGATAAACACTTGTTTACTGAGACTCTCAACATAATAAAAACAAAAACATTGTTATTCTATAAAGACACATTTTAAGAGGGAATTTATGTTGCCTCTCTAAAAATGCATGATAGCTGATAAACACTTGTTTACTGAGACTCTCAACATAATAAAAACAAAAACATTGTTATTCTATAAAGACACATTTTAGGAGGGAATTTATGTTGCCTCTCTAAAAATGCATGATAGCTGATAAACACTTGTTTACTGAGACTCTCAACATAATAAAAACAAAAACATTGTTATTCTATAAAGACACATTTTAGGAGGGAATTTATGTTGCCTCTCTAAAAATGCATGATAGCTGATAAACACTTGTTTACTGAGACTCTCAACATAATAAAAACAAAAACATTGTTATTCTATAAAGACACATTTTAAGAGGGAATTTATGTTGCCTCTCTAAAAATGCATGATAGCTGATAAACACTTGTTTACTGAGACTCTCAACATAATAAAAACAAAAACATTGTTATTCTATAAAGACACATTTTAGGAGGGAATTTATGTTGCCTCTCTAAAAATGCATGATAGCTGATAAACACTTGTTTACTGAGACTCTCAACATAATAAAAACAAAAACATTGTTATTCTATAAAGACACATTTTAGGAGGGAATTTATGTTGCCTCTCTAAAAATGCATGATAGCTGATAAACACTTGTTTACTGAGACTCTCAACATAATAAAAACAAAAACATTGTTATTCTATAAAGACACATTTTAGGAGGGAATTTATGTTGCCTCTCTAAAAATGCATGATAGCTGATAAACACTTGTTTACTGAGACTCTCAACATAATAAAAACAAAAACATTGTTATTCTATAAAGACACATTTTAGGAGGGAATTTATGTTGCCTCTCTAAAAATGCATGATAGCTGATAAACACTTGTTTACTGAGACTCTCAACATAATAAAAACAAAAACATTGTTATTCTATAAAGACACATTTTAAGAGGGAATTTATGTTGCCTCTCTAAAAATGCATGATAGCTGATAAACACTTGTTTACTGAGACTCTCAACATAATAAAAACAAAAACATTGTTATTCTATAAAGACACATTTTAAGAGGGAATTTATGTTGCCTCTCTAAAAATGCATGATAGCTGATAAACACTTGTTTACTGAGACTCTCAACATAATAAAAACAAAAACATTGTTATTCTATAAAGACACATTTTAGGAGGGAATTTATGTTGCCTCTCTAAAAATGCATGATAGCTGATAAACACTTGTTTACTGAGACTCTCAACATAATAAAAACAAAAACATTGTTATTCTATAAAGACACATTTTAAGAGGGAATTTATGTTGCCTCTCTAAAAATGCATGATAGCTGATAAACACTTGTTTACTGAGACTCTCAACATAATAAAAACAAAAACATTGTTATTCTATAAAGACACATTTTAGGAGGGAATTTATGTTGCCTCTCTAAAAATGCATGATAGCTGATAAACACTTGTTTACTGAGACTCTCAACATAATAAAAACAAAAACATTGTTATTCTATAAAGACACATTTTAGGAGGGAATTTATGTTGCCTCTCTAAAAATGCATGATAGCTGATAAACACTTGTTTACTGAGACTCTCAACATAATAAAAACAAAAACATTGTTATTCTATAAAGACACATTTTAAGAGGGAATTTATGTTGCCTCTCTAAAAATGCATGATAGCTGATAAACACTTGTTTACTGAGACTCTCAACATAATAAAAACAAAAACATTGTTATTCTATAAAGACACATTTTAGGAGGGAATTTATGTTGCCTCTCTAAAAATGCATGATAGCTGATAAACACTTGTTTACTGAGACTCTCAACATAATAAAAACAAAAACATTGTTATTCTATAAAGACACATTTTAGGAGGGAATTTATGTTGCCTCTCTAAAAATGCATGATAGCTGATAAACACTTGTTTACTGAGACTCTCAACATAATAAAAACAAAAACATTGTTATTCTATAAAGACACATTTTAGGAGGGAACTTATGTTGCCTCTCTAAAAATGCATGATAGCTGATAAACACTTGTTTACTGAGACTCTCAACATAATAAAAACAAAAACATTGTTATTCTATAAAGACACATTTTAGGAGGGAATTTATGTTGCCTCTCTAAAAATGCATGATAGCTGATAAACACTTGTTTACTGAGACTCTCAACATAATAAAAACAAAAACATTGTTATTCTATAAAGACACATTTTAAGAGGGAATTTATGTTGCCTCTCTAAAAATGCATGATAGCTGATAAACACTTGTTTACTGAGATTCTCAACATAATAAACATGACTTATACAGATCATTGTCAATCAATAAAGGTGTTCAAAAACTAAAGTTATAATGTATAAAGAGTATCTATTCTGATTTGACGTTACTATGTTTTGACCTACCAGAGTTATTTATAAGAAATACGAGAGGTGTACATACCAACATAAGATATTAATAGAAGCTCAAGTAAACAATTCACACTATAAGGGTTTCCCTTTTGGTCTGAAATACAAAACCCATGAGCACCACAGCTACTTTTACACCAGAGTTCCTTGATTTTTTTTGGACAGACTACCCAAATTTAGCATCTTTGAACTTTTATGTTAAAAAAAACATCTAAAAAATAAAGAAAAACTTTAATGTTGAGGTAGTTCGCTGCTCTTTGCAACTTTTTATTATTACTTCAACTGAGTCCACAACACGTTCAAATTTTTGCATCTAGGGTTGCGACGTAGGAGGTATGTAGTCGATTAAACCAGGCTCCACCACTGGCGAAACGTTCAGATTTTTGCATCTACGGTTGCGACGTAGGAGGTATGTAGTCTATTAAACCGAGCTCCACTACTGGCGAAATGTTCAGATTTGTTTATCTAGGGTTGCGACGTAGGAACTATGTAGTCGATTAAACCAGACTCCACCACTGGAGAAACATTCAGATTTTTGTATCTAGGGTTGCGACGCAGGAGATAAGTAGTCGATTAAACCAGGCTCCACCGCTGGCAAAATGTTCAGATCTTTGCATCTAGGGTTGCGACGTAGGAGGTATGTAGTAGACTAAACCAGGCTCCACCACTGACGAAATGTTCAGATTTTTGTATCTAGGGTTGCGATGTAGGAGGTAATGTAGTCGAGAACCAGGCTCCACCACTGGCGAAACGTTCAGATTTTTGCATTTACGGTTGCAATGTAGGAACTATGTAGTCGATTAAACCGGGCTCCACCACTGGCGAAATGTTCAGATTTTTGTATCTAGGGTTGCGACGTAGGAGGTATGTAGTCGATTAAGCCAGGCTCCACCACTGACGAAATGTTCAGATTTTTGCATCTACGGTTGCGATGTAGGAGGTATGTAGTCAATTAAACCAGGCTCCACCACTGGCGAAACGTTCAGATTGTTGCATTTACGGTTGCAATGTAGGAACTATGTAGTCGATTAAACCGGGCTCCACCACTGGCGAAATGTTCAGATTTTGCATCTAGGGTTGGGACGTAGGAGGTATGTAATCGATTAAACCGGACTCCCCCACCAGCGATAGTGTAAAAATAAAGATTAACAAGACAATTAGATAAATTATTTAAGCTATATGACATTATTATTATTTCAATTTTCATACTTACCAATAGTTTTAAACAAGCAATTGCACAGAAAGAAAATCTAGTATCTATTTCACCCCATTTGTCACCCATAAAAGAACCATTGTCCTGTTGCAGACTTGCAATATACTTCACAGCATTCGCACAATCAATTGTTCCAATGGAATCGTACGTTACAAGAATCTGAAAGACATCATAAATTTAAGATTAAAGATGGAACACATCCGTGAATTGCCCCCTGCCAAGTTTATAATAACAACACCTAAGACTGGAGCAATAAGAGAGGTGCCTTGGGGTTCATTTTCCACTCGAAATAAGCTAGAATCTTCTATTTTTTACCATTTATTTTTGTGGTCAAATAGGGAGACATCGGACCAACAGAAGGTTTCTGAGATGGACTAGGCAGCTAGGACAGGGCATTCTTTTTAGAATAACCCCCTCCCACCCCATCTGAATGTTCAAAAATAGACAATTATGCAAAAATTCGTAATCTTGCCAACAGTTGATCGGAACCATCGAGCATCTCGAGGTTCTCTACGTGTAGGGATTCCTTACGTTAGATGATGAGTTGCGTGCCACCATCATTAATTTAGAAGAAACTCAAAACGCCCTAGAAATATGGTCAAGCTATTTGCTTGTTGAGTTCATTCCTTTTTTTATTATTACATAGTGTATTTTGACTCGGTTAAACTATTGCAAATATGACAATCAAACTCCGTCCCCGACAAGTTTCTGACCCTCTTCTCCTAGCAGTTTTTGGTCAGTGTGAACCTGTTGCCATAAAGAACGTATATAGTCATTCAAATACAACACCCTAGCATTTCATAAACTGAACTTTTACAAAAAGGAGCATTTTTTTCCGGTTCAAGATGTACCCCAACCATCTGAAGTGTTTTATTTTTAATTTCGTAAATGCCATACCGCCAAAAAAGGATGGTCTGGCTTGCAGAGTCCGAGCGGTTAGTGTATCTGTTCATGGTGAATATAGCCAAGGAAAGTTAATTGAGCAAGACATATGGAGTTAATTAAGTTAATTAAAGTTAATTAAGAGACCAACATAAGCAGGGTACATAAAGATTGACGCATAAAGATTAAACAGGATTGTATTGCACAGATAAAACATAAGTTAAACATATAAATTGCAGAATTTAAGACAGAAAAAACGGGTGTGATTTAAAATAAAAAGTGGAAGGAAAAAAAAGTAAAAATCCGAATATTTCGACTCCACGTCCCGGAGCCTTTATCAACGAGGGAAAAAAAGCTTAAAGTTAAATTAAATTAAACGCAACACATAAAAGAAAAAGACAAAAAACACACACAAAAAAAAACAATTTTATAACAATTTTATACAACAACTGAATAAAAAAATACTACACAAAACAGTATTTTCTGAGGTTATTAAGATGTGAGTTTTGTTTATTTTTCTTTGCCTTTTTCTTTGTATGTTAAATTTAATTTAGTTTAACTTTTCTTTTTGCCGTCGATAAAGGCTCCCGGATGTGGAGTCGAAATATTTGGATTTTTATTTAAAGTTTGTTGTTGTTTTCTTTTTTCTTTTTCCCACTGTTTTATTCAAATTTTACCCGTTTTTTCTCTCTTAAATTCTGCAAATGGAAAAGCACTGTGGTCTAAGAAATTATTTACATATAAATTACTCTTAAGCTATTCTGCTATTAGACTTGTGCGGTTCTATAATTGCATTAAATAAATGGTCAGGTACAAGGGCTCTAAATTTCAGCACGAATGAACCACATCCAAACTTCCTGAAAATCTACAAAGAGTGACAAATGAAAAAAACAGGCCTCTGACACGAATTCAAAACATACAGTTTTTTCCCATTTTCTTTTCTCTATTGGTTATTTCTTTAATCCCAGTTCTAATATTTGATCGAATTTGTAACCAGAATATTTGTAACCAGAATTTTTGTTATAAGGTACCGTTGATCGAATCCAAGGCTCCTCTTCTAAAGCAGTCAGACTCCGTTAAATACTAATGTCAGGTAATAAAATTCTATTTAGACCTCGTTCATCACCACTTATTCCACACCAAGAGGTAACGTTGATCGACTCAGCGGTTTCTATCCTAACCGTAAAAATCGAATTTTGATAAATATGAATTTTAGATAACGAAAATTTAAATCAATCGTTAGCAATGGAAACTAAAACTAACAGCTGGAAACTAAATAGAAAATAAACGGAAACTAAAATGGGAACGCAATGGAAACTAAAAAAGATGAGACGCGAAAACAAGAGCAATGGAAACTAAAACTAACAGCTGGAAACTAAATAGAAAACAAACGGAAACTAAAATGGGAACGCAGTGGAAACTAAAAAAGATGAGACGCGAAAACAAGAGCAATGGAAATCAAAATTAAAAACATCTAAAACCAATTCTGAACAATACAATAAGTTTCAATTGAATTAAAATGTTCATAAGTGAAAGTGGCTTAAGGCAAGAATTATGGTTACAACCCAAAGATTCCTTTGCAATATCTCTGCTTGCCTGAACAGCAGATATTAATTCTTTTACTCTACCTTGAAGTTCCTCTATGTCTTTCGGTATTCTACGAAACTAATTCGTTTTTACGAATTACAAACAGTGATCATCAAATAAAACATAAAATACATTAGAACTTTAAATAAAGATAGCAAAAAGTTTTATTTAAGAACAAAATGTAAGAGACGTGGTCCTTTTAACACTAATTATAATCATTTATGCGTTATATTTTCCGTTCCAAAACACTGCAAAAAAAAAAAAAAAAATGAATCCATTTTTAAATTATGACGAATTCGGGCAAAATTATAATTCTAGTCCCGTTTATTTCTTATGAATGTAAAAATGGCTGGTTTTATTTTGGAAATTGAATTCATAGAGCAAACAGGTCATATGTGCCCACTTTTGGAAATAACTATTCGAATCAAACAACAAATTGAATTCTTAGTAATTTTATATCATTCCTGAGATAATTATGTTATTAGTGTTAATAAAGTAGATTACCTGAGCCAGAAGTGGCTCAAGGCAAAAATTATCGTTACAACCAAAAGATTCTTTTGCAATAGCTCTGCTTACCTGAACAGCAGACAAAGTGTAGAGCAGATGCGGATCATGGTCTGGACTGGCTCCAATGCCACCGCACGGATGTTGGCAGGATTTGATGAAACTTAGTATTTCCTCTTTGTCAAAGTTATTCAATTTGCCGCAAAGATCAAGAGCTGTCAGTCCCCAGTATATCCCAGACATACGCAGGTATTCAGACATTTGGTATTCCTATAAGTAAAAAATCCAAAGGAAGATACAATTTTGAAGAGTTTGTAAATAATAAATAGTCATTTTTCAATAAAAAATTCAAAAACAGTGTTTTAAAATTCGGGGAGGACAGGGAGAAATATTAATCCCCCATATCTACCTAAATAATTGGTTATGTCAGTAACTCCAAGCCAATCACTGATCTTCAACTCTGGAAACAACTGAGTGACGTTATACAACAGGTAATTGAAGTGAGCGTCAAGTCAGTTCAAGTCATCCGACATGCTCTGGTTATACTTCATCACCAGCAAAAGATCGTCCATGAAGATACAACAAACCACAAAATGATTAAAAAAAACAATCATCGAAAAATTTATTTGAAAATCCAGGCGATATGCTAAAAAATGGAGGACTACAGAGCAGACAACAAGGCCAGTTTATTTCGAAGCAGAATAATATAAAAGAGCTGAGTACAACTAGAGTAAACACGTGAGGGATTACGCATATTCCATTTAAAAGATGAACCTGTTGTTAGGGTTAAAGCCTTACGTTTTTTGGGTTGAAGATCTCTTAGGAACTACAGTTGAATTATATGAATATCTCCTATATGACCACTTGAATAATATGACATCTTGTTACAGAAAAATGGTACCATTAAATTTTGCAAAAACTATTCACTAAATGGTTAAATTCTATTATTGTAAACCTCCTATATCAAACCCATAACAGAGCGTGCAATTCCTCTCCTTACTGGGAAACCTAAGACACAAATAGCTCCACTCAAGCGTCTCCAAAATTGATTCATAAGGGCATCAGCTTCTGGCGATGTCCCACTAAACCCATTCAATATCATCAGAAGCGTCTTGACATAGCAGGTATGTAGGTATTCCACAAACAAATGTTTAAGCATCCTTCTGAGAAGATTTCCAATATAGTCCCAGTCGGAGTCAAGGCTAGAAGAGTAACTCACTAACCGTGCTCACACTGATTACCCCAACCAGGGGTAATTATCCCAACATATTCAATATCATCAGAAGCGTCTTGACATGGCAGGTATGTAGGTATTCCACAAACAAATGTTTAAACATCCTTCTGAGAAGATTTCCAATATAGTCCCAGTCGGAGTCAAGGCTAGAAGAGTAACTCACTAACCGTGCTCACACTGATTACCCCAACCAGGGGAACCGTAAACAGGAGTATGCATCAGAAAGCTACCAGAGATCAGTTGCCATAGGCAGAAGCAATTCTCAAAAAGCCAGCTTTACACTCTTTTAAGAACAATTTCAACCTTTTTATTATAAGGTAGGTTGACCACCTAAGTTGAGAATAACAACATATCAATTTTGCAGCGAACCTTTTCATAAGAAAAATTTAAGAAATCTGAGTATACCAAGCATACAAAAATTATTATAAAATTATACAAAATATATAATATATAATATATAAAATATAAAATAAATACAATATATATAATATATCTTTTTAATTAATATATAAAATATATAAAAATGGAGTATGTAAAAAAAAGTTGAGGGAAATCAAAGAAAATTGAAAAATATGAAAACGAGGTAGTATATACTCGGTAACAGAGAAGGGAGCAATGAAAGACGGTTTGTTTTGAATATATAACTTTTAAATTTATATAAATATTTTTCAGAAGTTGGAGGTTGGAGTTAAAGTTCAAGCAAAGATTCTTTCGTAAATTATTTCCCAGTCCACTACCTTTAAAACCAAATCAAACCTATCTGGGTTTCTACACTGTGGATATATCTTGGTATAAGTTACCCGTTCTTTATAACAACAGGGATAAAATGAGGAGCAAGATTTCTATTCATTGACAAGAAGTGGAAAATTCTTATCGGCTTTCTATTTCGATTTTAATCTTATTTTTGCATGGTACCAATATTTTTGTCCGATGTGTGGGGACGAAAATAATGATTTAATTCATTTTTTATGTCTATGTAAGGAGTTAAGACGTTTGAGAGAGGAAATTTTTCCGGGGTGGTTCGAAAGGGAGGAATGGGTGGGTAATATATTAAGAGATAGAAATTTCCTGAGGATAAAGAATTTTGAAGGTTTATTGGACTTGGGCATGGAGCATAGAGATCATTTTCTTTATATTTATTTTTTATTTTATTTGTGTTTATAATAAGGGTGTTTTTATTTATTATTTTTGAAGTGTAATGTGTATTAACCATGGCCTAGTAGGGCTTTTGGTGTTAATAAATCATATCATACCATATGGTAATATTAAGGACTATGGATAAAAAGATAAGAAAATGAATTGGTAGCATAAAATTCAAAAATTGAAAGCAAAATTTAGTAAATTTCAAAATCTATGAGCTGCATTAAATTCAAAATACAGTGTTCAGAGAGCGCGTGATCTAAAACTGAAAATGAAAAACTATAAACTTAAAAGACTTGTTTTGAAGTCTCAGTAAAAGATATGTGACTAGAAATTTAAAACCCAGACAAAGGTGTAAAACGGTAAATTAGGAAAACAAACAGGTAAATAATGCATAATAAGTATGACTAATACGTGCAAAATAATACATAATAAGCACAAAATAAGTTATAAGTACATAAATGAGGACAATGCTTCTATCAGGTTTTTCTACCAATACGTTCCTGTGATTTAAATGGAATTTTTCTATTTTTCTTTTTCTTGTTATTTTTTGTTCTTTTTCTTTGTATTTTAAAGACTGTAAACTCGAGGGTCGACTCCAAGCAATGTGATTTCGTAAAGTATGAAGGAAAACAAGGATGAAGTGGTAGTTTGGATGGGCAAAAATTGCAATACGGCTGAAATTCCAATGCGATATAGCCTATAATCTACAAACTCTGGGGGGGGGATATTGGGCAAAACTATAGTGCACATATTGTACTGGCGAACATTTCGTTTCACCAAATATCCGCTTAACATGGTAACATAAACACACAACTGAAGATTGAATGCAAATATAGCATAAGCAGTCTAAACTTAGTAGTTTCAAAACTGTGAGAAAAACGTAATTGAAAAATTTTACCCGTTGTTTAGAATTCTTATTCAATTTGTGTTTAATTTTTTTTTTTCTTGTCCCGTATTAGGCTACAATTTACTACTGTTATCGTTGTTTCGCTGTAGTTCTGTAAAAGTTTGATATTTTTTTTTTTTTTTTTTTTTTTTTTTTTTGCTTTGGTTTAATTTTTTCTGTTTTTCCATTTATGGAAAAGCAACCTTCCTTTTTAGTTTTTGCGAAAGGGTTCTAAATTAAATAAAATTAAACAGCCTGATGTTGCAGATGCATTGCTTGTTTTGTCCTATATATCTAAAACTTATTTAAGGGGGGGGGGGGGGGTCAATGTCCCATTTGTAGATGTTACATTCCCCTAAATTCAACCCAATCAGAAAAAGTTTCAGGTCCCTCTCTAGAAAAGAAACTTGCTGAAACTTTCTAAATCTCAGTAACGAAGAACCGAAGAACAGTTCGCTCTTTAGGCTCCAGCTAATGCTGTAAATATAAAGTGAGAAAGACGGTAGGCACTACAATAAAAATAATATTTTCTGCAGAAATCCCGAAGGTACAATAAAAGGGTAAAAAAATAATTGGTAACATCCAGGAGCAAAACTAACATCTAGAGTGCTGGCGTTTAATGCCTGAATCTATAGCACAGGTAGAATAAATACATGATTTTGCATATTATGCATAAACAATGGTTCCAGGCGCAAGACGGCTTTATTTCCAATACGGGACAAGTCAGAATTTTTTAAAAGAGGGGGTTATGAGCCTCTAGTCAATGATTTTCGAATATGGTCAAATGGAGCAATTTTTAATATGATCCGTAGCCATTTCTGAGGGTTTTCAAGCTTGTTTTTAAAATTCCCTTTATTTTTTTCAAATTAAATTTTAATGCTAAGGTAAGCACAAAAACTGTTATTAATCCTTGATCAAATTTAAATGGCATTTCTTCACTAGGCAGTTATTTCTCAAAACTCGTTTTTCCTTTTCACTTGCTTTTCTTTTTTCCTTTTCGATTTTTTTCTTTTCACTTGTTTTTCCTTTTCACTTGCTACGGGGACTGGGAGGCAAATTATTCAAGAAGGTGATTGAAAAGTTTTCGGCTAAGGGCTTTTGACCATGAAGATTTGAATGGTAGCCTACATCGTTTATATTTCCTAGCCAAAATGACACAAAAAGTCTCATTTCTGGTTATGGTACTTTATGGCATTTTACGATAGCGATACAAAAAAAAAACAGATGTAAGCCATAGCTTCCAAATGAGTTCTTTAACTGCTCTCTGCAATTTTAAGTGTCCCGTTAGTATTGGAGAATAAAAAAAGGAAAAAAAAGAAACATATCCGTTTTTCAAGCTCTTCTTAAAAATCACGAAAAATTATCTTCTCGGTTAACTTTTACTGTTAAGGTAAAATATATAACAGTTTTTATTCCTGAATCAAATTTAAAGTAAATCTTTTTTTTTTATTAGGTAGCTTTTTCTAAAGTGGATTTTCAGTTTTCACTTACTAAGGAGGATGAGAGGGGGAGCATTAACAAGGAGGGATTGTTTACCTCTGGTTAAGGGTGCTTGATCCTTAGATTTTAATGGTGCTGCTATTTCACTTCCCAGCCTTTCCACTCCAGAAATGGCATTAAAAATTTAAATTCTTTGGTGCAATATGACACATTGTAATGGCATTATCACGACAAATTCACACAAAACACGGGGATATGAGCATTAGCTTTCAAATGGGTCCTTCAAAAGCTCCCAATTCCTCACTAATGCAAGAGAAACAAAAATAAATCAGCGTGTCAAATATGATGGGTTTTTAAAACGAGGGGGGAGGGTTAAAAGGTGATTCAAATGAAGAGTTTATATTTTCAACCCACTGTCATTCTCAAGCAGTTTCATCTTTTGAAATACCCTTTGAACTCTTTTGAAATTCCCAGATATATGTTTTCACAATAGACTCTTACAATTAAAAAAAAAAAAAAAAAAAAAAAAAAAAAAAAAAAAAAAACTTTTTCGCATGCTGACCAAAGGTCTGTGTTGCTCAGGTATCGATCTCCTGATTCAATGCCTTCGGTCGGGAGTGCAATTCATGGTTGGGGGCAAATCATCCGACGCTTTCCGTGTTTCTCGCCCAGATTCCTCCAGGTACCCCTTTAGAGCTGGGTCGACTCTGCCTGAGCTTATAGGATCACACCATTGACCCCCGTTCCAAACCAAATGACTAGCGACACCAGGACTCGAACCCCTGACCTCAGGAGTTCGATATCTTACAATTAGGATAAACAAAAATAATATTTAACATTCTTGAACCATTTAAAGAAAAAATTTTCTCGCTAGACAATTATTTCCCAACCCCCCGATTTTTTAATTTCCGATTACTACGGGCCGTAGTTCATTCTTTACTAGGTTGAAACTATTGCTGCAACCATGATGGAAACAGTATTTTTTTGCACGTCAAATATTAGAGAAAGCAAAATACATCGCCCATTTTTATGTTTTTTTATTTTATTTCAATGAATAAGTACCTCAAACATGGCACAAGTATTGACCAATATTAAGCAAACACAAGCCTATTGTATTCATTTAATATCATTTTCAATTAATTTAATTTATTCATTTCATTCATTTAATATGGTTTAAGTGGCACCTAACATTCGAGCAAAAAAAAAATCTTACATCAAAACCCATTCCTACTCGCTTTAAGGTCGGACCTCACTCTTTACTTTCAAAGAAACCAAGATTTTTATGTCATTAGAACATGGAAAAAGGAAAAAACATAAAATTTACTCACGTATGCATCTTTGTCAGAGCCAAATTTGGTTATAAAATCCACATGCTTTTCAATCATCAACGAAGTTGGGACATCTGAAGTTATCTTAACGTCTTTTGGAGGAAAACCCTTAAAAAAAATATAGGAAATGAACAAAATAAAACTAGGCACACATGCAGGAATTTTTTTGCAGAGATGATCTAATATTTCGGAGGAGAAAGAATTCCGACAAATACTACAATCAGGCAATCGTGTAAAAATCCTAATATTTCCAAGGTAGGAAGGAAAGGTATAGATCCAGGGATTGTCACCCAGTGTATGCCCCCGAATAGATAAAATACTAGGTTGATCAATATATCCCCAAAACCAGGTATTTAAGGTTCCTCAAATTCAACCTAAAAAGGATCTTTTCAAATGCATGAACATAATGTCGGCTGACTGAGCGACAATATTATTTTCGTTAGTTGGTGAGTAAATTGCATTCTCCTAGCACGCCCAATTTCAAGATAGTTATCGATACCTATAGTGATATGTGTCACCACCAATGAGTAACTTGGCTTCCAAATTGCCCTGTAACTGACTGAATAGTGATTGGATGCAATTTTGTACCCTGTCTGATCATACGGATCATACAAGAGAAAGATCCGTTTCGGAGACAGCGTACTAGAGTTGAATAAGTAAAGAGCAATGTGTCTCCCATTTACTTTTTCCCTAGACACTTCATATTGAAGGGTAAATGGTAGGACGTTGTTAGGCTAATTTGGCCACAAATTTCACGTCTAATTCCCTTCTCAAGGACCAAAAGTAATTGCAGAGCAACAAGCCTCACTCCTGTATCCTAGGTATACCATGTTATCGGATCAAAATGTTTAGACTGTTTGTTTTTTTCACTCAGAATCATCAAAAGGTGCAAAAAATGTGCCTCGAGGACGAATACATTCAGGCAAAGGGCACCAAATCATGCAGTTGGCCCATTCTTCACATGCTCCTTTTAGTGGAAAAGGTGGGTATGTTGTGCCTTGTGAAAAATGGAACCTGCATATAATTTCAATATGTGTGGTTGGAGCTACAAATTGGACCTACCTCTCAAACCTTCAAGGTGTCTTGTACACCTGTTTATCTTACATTACATTGGGTAAAAATTTCGAGATAGCCACTATATGCATAGAGGTCAAAATGTCCAATAAATAGCTCTCCAGAGATAAAATAATCCATGCGACCCAGAGGCAAGAGGTCCTAAAAAATGCAAAAAGCTCACTTTTCACAGATGGGTGAAATACTGAAACTTGTTTGACCCATAATCATGCAAGAATTTTCGATATGGGGGTATGGAGACCCTTCCTGGGCTTAACAGTTAATGTGCTGACCAAATCAAGTTAAGTTTTTTTAAAAGGATCATTTTCTGTAATGTAAGGGCTTGAATTAGCAATAGAACTTGCGTCTAAGGCAGTGCTTTTGCCAAGAAGCCAGATATGCGTGAACATATTTTTGGTGAGCAATCGGTTTAAGTCTTTCAGGGTAGGAAACTAACAGCCCAGATCAAAAGGAATACTTTTACTAGAAGAAAAAGGAATCAGAAGGTATAAAAAACCCTTAATTCCATAAAAAAATGCTCAATTTGTTGGTTACCATTTCTATTATATTGACAATGTTATTTTTCAGTTTAATTGAATGTGTTTTTGTCATTT
Organism: Artemia sinica; assembly: GCA_027921565.1. Classification (NCBI taxonomy): domain Eukaryota; kingdom Metazoa; phylum Arthropoda; class Branchiopoda; order Anostraca; family Artemiidae; genus Artemia; species Artemia sinica. The sequence continues at coordinate 73,642,055 of CM051257.1, read as the reverse complement.
TACTTCTTAATTAAAAAACAGGAATTCAATCCCTTTGGGGGTCTGGTTGACTTTCCTCTCTTTGGAATTTCGCCGTCAATATTACCAGACACAAAACTTTCTATTTCAAGTTTCATATCTGTGAAAAAAAACTCCTTTTGTACAGAACGAATATCCAAGTTCAAATGACATACAGTTATAAATTGTTGGTCTTAAATAGATAATCAAGAATACAATTAAAATTAAGATGAAGATAACTTAGATAGAAAAAAAGTGACAAGTAAGTTTTACCATGTCTAGCTACATTTATAAAAATGTCCCAACCTTTTAGATTTGCAGTCATCTGTATCAAGCTATGCCCTACACTTTGACCTGTACTAAACTCCTTCCTGGCACTCCAATAATGCAGCACAAATTTGAAGAAGTAATAACATTGTGACATATTTTATACAATTGGTCAGCATTCATAGCACCCAGTCAATCACTAACAAGGATACAACCGCGCAATATTTTCCAACAGGTAACCGAAGCAATTACTTCTCTGGAATACCGTTATAGCCGGAATCAATAGTGCTTCAAATGTTCAAAATCAGTGAACTTTTTTTTAGTACTTCAAATGTTCATAGAACTTTTTTTTTTCGCCAGATGGCAACCAAGTGCTTCTCTTCATAGAGATTAAATAGGGCTACAGTAAGTAGGTTTCACTAAAATATGACAAACTTTATATGTACTTTGGAAATAATAAGGCTCTGTTTTGTCTCACAGTTGGGGGGTTGACTTGAAAATTAGGCAGATCTTTTTTTCCAGTCCTCAGAAAAAATTAAACACAAGAGGTGTCAATTGGGGGTGGTGGAATTTTCAAAATATTATTTCTTTGGTGGTTTTACTGGGAAAAACAAAAGTGCTATACTATAGATTTTGGAAAACACCCTTTTCGCAGGTTAATGAAAACAAACTGAGAAAAAAAATACTTACCCCAATCTATGTTACTATATTTTCCTGAATTGGCACCCCTGGTATACACTAAAGTTTATGCATTTTCTTTTTTATTAATTCAAAAACCTTTTTCCACAAAATAGTTTTTCAAAGAAAAGTAAAGAACTCCATTAAACAAAAAATGAACAAAAATAAAATCAAATAATGTACCAAGCGTGAAACTACCACACATCAGCATCGACAAATAAATGAAACCCAAAACGAACAGAAATTACAATAAATAACCGAGTCAAACTCAAAACGAGCAGAAATTAACATAAGTTGGGCTCAAAACCCCTTTGTCTTCCCTAGATCAGAACATACTTTGCACTTTACTGGAAAAAATATAAATATTTTTACTTTTATAACTTTAATAAATCAAATAATATTAACATTTTGATTACTAAATATCAGTATATGTATATTAAACTGACAATGCACATTCATTTGTATTTTTTTCCGCAAAGTGCAACGTATGTTCTGGTCTTGGGAAGGCATAGGGATTTTGAGCCCAACTTATGTTAATTTCTGCTCGTTTTGAGTATCACTCGGTTATTTATTGTAATTCCTGTTCGTTTTGGGTTTCATTTATTTATCGATGCTGATTTGTGGTAGTTTCACGCTTGGTAGATTATTTGATTTTATTTTTGCTCACTTTTTGTTAATAGAGTTCGTTAATTTTCTTTGAAAAAATTATTTTGTGGAAAAAGTTTTTTTAATTAATTTCTGTTCATTTTATATTGGCATAGTCTTTTCAGGGAAAAAGAAAATAATACTCTAAATCTTTTCGTTTTTAAAGACTTTATAGTTTGACCTGCTATTTGTATGATGGAGAAAAATTTTCAGCAATTTTTAACAACATACACCCTTTTAAAAATTTGGACACAAATAGTAGTGTTTAATTTAGTTTCATACCTCTTCTAGTTGACCTGAAATGGAAAACTTGATACCATTCGCAAAAAAATTTGTTTACTTTCTTTGATAGCTTGGATACACTTACGCTAATTTGATTTGATTAAATTTTAAGAGCAGAAGTAGCCCTGAAAGTTTGAATATAATACCCTCAGTCGTTCTTGGGATACTGCTGAGATGCCTTATTGGGAATTAGCATTAACACAGTGCATTTTGGTTTAATCTTAAGGCAACATTTAGTTTTTAAACATAATAGGCAAATGGGAGGGTGGGCGTGGGAGGGGGATTAGTTCCCCTCCAATCACTTTCGACTATTAAAAATGGCATCAGCCCTTTCTAATCTCAATCGAATGACCCCTTTTCGAAGTTCCTACGCCAACTCCTTCGATACGAAGAACCCTGGTCTAAACAAAAACAACAAAAGAAATAATACATTATACCCACATCGATCTTTACTATAAAAATGTCAATCCTTCCAATCACTTTCGACTATTAAAAAGGTCACTAGGCCTTTCGATTTCCAATCGAATGAGCCCTTTTTGAGTTTCTACGACAACGCTTTCTATAAACACCTTATATGCCCCCAAGGCATAAATTACAACCCTTACCCCAAGGGCTGTTAGGGTGGTTGTCATCCTCTAAGACCTAATTTCCAGAACTTTCAACTCCGTTAAACAAAATGGCTATCTCAAAATTTTGATTGGATGTGTTTGGGGAAATGGTGGGGGTGAGAGGGGCGTTATTGGCTCTCTAATCACTTTCAACTATTAAAAAGGGCACTAGCCCTTTCAATTTCCAATCAAATGAGGTCTTTTGAAGTTTCTACGACAACCCTTTCAATAAAAACCTTACATGCTCCCAGGGCGTAACCAACATCCCTTGCCTTGAGGGCTGGGAAGGGGGCTGCCATCCTCAAAGACCTAGTTTCCAGAACTTTGTACTACGTTGAACAAAATGGCAAATCTTAAATTTTGATTGGGTTAATTACTCTTCAATCACTTTCGACTATTAAAAAGGGCAATTTCAATTTCCAATCAAATGAGCCCTTTTTGAAATTTCCGCAACAGCTTACTATATAAACCTTATATGCCCCTTGAGCATAACTTACAACCCTTGCACTGAGGGCTCTGAGGAGGTTATCATCCTAAAATACCTAATTTCCAGAACTTTCAACTACGTCAAACAAAATGGATATCTCAAAATTTTGATTGGATGTGTTGGGGAAAATGGTGGGCGTGAGAGGGGGGTTTGTTGCTCTTCAATCACTTTCGACTATTAAAAATGGCACTAGTCCTTTTAATTTCCAATTGAATGAGTCCTTTTTGAAGTTTCTACAACATTGCTTTCTACAAAAACCTTATATGCCCCAAGGGCATAACTTACGACCCTTGCTCTGAGAACTTTGGGGGGAGGGGTTGTTGTCATCCTTAAAGACCTAATTTCCAAAACTTTAAACTACGTTGAATAAAATGGCTATCTAAAATTTTGATTGTATGTGTTTGGGGAAAAGGTAATCGTGAGAGGGGTGTTAGTTGCCCTCAAATAACTTTTGACTATTAAAAAGGGCACTAGCCTTTTGAATTTCCAATCGAATGAGCCATTTTTCAAGTTTCTACGACAAATATTTCAATAAGAACCTTTTATGCTCCCAGGGCATAATTTATAACCCTTGCCCTGAAGAGTGTGGGGGGAATATGCTGCTCAAAGGTATAATTTCCTGAACTTTAAACTGTGTAGAACAAAATGGCTATCTCAATATTTTGATTGGATGTGTTTGGGGAAATGCTGGGCGTGGAAGGGGCGTTAGTTACCTTCCAATCACTTTCAACTATTAAAAAGGGCATAGCCATTTTAATTTCCAATCGAATGAGACCTTTTTGAAGTTTCTACGACAACGCGTTCTATAAGAACCTTATATGCCCCCAGGGCATAACTTACAACCCTTGCCCTGAGGGCTGTGGGGGGGTTGTCATCCTCAAAGACCTAATTTCCAGAACTTTCAACTACGTTGAACAAAATGGCTATCTTAAAATTTTGATTGGATGTGTTTGGGGAAAAGGTGGGCGTGAGAGGGGTGTTAGTTGCCCTCCAATCACTTTCGACTATTAAAAAAGGCACTAGCCCTTTGAACTTCCAATCGAATGAGCCTTTTTTGAAGTTTCTATGACAACTCTTTCTATAAAAACCATATATACCCCCAGGGCATAAGTTACAACCCTGGCCCTGAGGTCTGTGGGGGATTGACCTCCTCAAAAACATAATTTCTATCTGGAAATCAACTACGCTGAACAAAATGGCTATCTCAAAATTTTGATTGGATGTGAATCGGGAAATGGTGGGCGTGGAAGGGGTGTTAGTTGCCTTCAAATCACTTTTGATTATTAAAAAGGGCACAAGCCACTACAATTTCCAATTGAATGAGCCCTTTTCGAAGTTTCTACGACAACTTCGATACGAAGTGCCCTGGTCTAAAGGGAAAAAAAAATAATAAATAATACATTGTGCCAACATCGTTCTTATATGCCCCCAGGACATAACTTAAAACCCTTGCCCTGAGGGTTGTGGGGGAATTTCCTCCTCAAAAACATATTTTCTATCTGGAAATCAACTACGCTGAACAAAATGGCTATCTCAAAATTTTGATTGGATGTGTTTGGGGAAATGGTGGGCGTGGAAGGGGTGTTAGTTGCCTTCCAATAACTTTCGACTATTAAAAAGGGCACAAGCCACTCCAATTTCCAATTGAATGAGCCCTTTTCGAAGTTTCTACGACAACTACTTTGATACGAAGTGCCCTGGTATGAAAAAAAAAAACGAACTAAAAAATAAATATTACATTGTACCAACATCGTTCTTTACTTAGGCAGCACGATTGCGCTGCCTATGATTTCTGTTGTCAAAAAGGCTCTTTAACAAGTTATTAATAATAAATTATACTATTAATGCATTAACAACATTAAGACCTAACATGTATTGACGATTCAAGTACAGCTTTTGCAACATAGCCAACTTGATTAAAACAAAATAATAATAATAATAATAAATATGTTTAGTTACAATAAAGTATGAAGCCTTACCATTGAAAGTTTTTATGTCCTTTGTATATGTAAAAACCTGAAAAGATAAATATTAACAGCAACAAAACAGGCAATAAAATCACATACAGTTATCAAATATTATTTAATTTTCTTTAATAATAATTTGATAAAAATAGATTCATCTAAGATGCATGAAATAGCCCTTCTTAAGCAGAGCCTTCCCCGATATATTTTTAATAAAAATTCAAACACGTTAAGCCTTATTGAAGTCAGAGTCATACAGCAATTTTGAGTGTGTATGGTTGAAGGAAACAAAATGATTACTTTGGGACCACCTCCCCTTCCATTTTTAGAACAATCTTAAATCTGCAGGACTAAAGAGTTTGAAATAAGAACCAAGAAGGGTAGACTTTTCAAACCTTGTTGAAACCAGAATTATACAAGGACTTAGAAACTTTAAAAATTTTCTAACAGAGGCACACAAGGACAAAACCTCAGTCCCATGCTCAGACCAACCAATTTTTTTTATATAAATGTGTACATAATACATTTTGTTAGAATCTAAACATGTTAATTCGAGTCTTAGTTTAGCTTTCAATGTGTGAAGACATCTGTTACAGAGAAATTCGGAAAAAAGTGGATGTATCGCTTAGCTTTCAGTGAACAGTGATAAAAGTTAAACTACATTGTAGACAATAAAGTACAGTACAGGATGGCAAAAAATCCATCACATTATTCGAATTAACCCGTGCGTTAATCACCAGCAAATTATGAAAACAATCCAGTGAATTTTAGCTTCCCAAGGCAAGACCATAGTTTTTGTTAACCAGGTTTGACTTTTGCTTTCACCAGTGACAGTGACTATGGCTTCGGGCAATGATACCGGCGGCCAAAATGAAGACGGAAGTTTATGTCCCGTCGATCAACAAAAAAGTGTCGTTGCATTACTGAGACTTCTGAAAAAGGTCTTCGGAAACGTTGAAAAAGTCCCTGGTGGGAAAGACAATGTTAGAGAAATATGCGACGGGATCCTGGTTTTGCACCAGACTGTAATAGAAGAAAATTCGGAACTTCTCCGTAACAAGAATAAACACCTGCAAAAAATTATCAAACTACAGACCGAGTTGCAAGAAATTCGTCAAAGATCACCCATCATTCAGGATCGTGCCCGGTCGTATGCCAGTGTAGCAAAAGGGCCCGAGTCACATTGCCTGGTCCTCGAACCAATGAACACTACCCTAAAGAACCAAGATGGAAGGAACAGATCTCAGAGAAATTAAAATACTGAACATGTTACCAAAGAGATATCCTAAGTGCTAAAGGGGGATAACACAAAGTTCGCAGCAAAAAAAATTGTACCGGGACGAGGAGGTAAATATATTCTTGAAATGCAGAGTAAAAATGACTTAGATGAAGCCCTCATGGTTTTAACAGAAAAATCTGAACAGTTGCAGTTCAAACCAAAACCAGTCACGAAGCGTCTCCCACGAATGGTAGCGAAAGAAATACCAGGTTACGTAACACGCGAAGAATGTATGAGTAGTGTGATGGACTCGAACCCCTCGGTTAAAGACCTCGTAGCGAAAGGAGAAACCTTCAAGGTTATCAGTGTTGTGGAAAGAGGAACGAGAAAAACGTGATTATTGAAGTCAGCCCAGTATTACGGAAGGAAATCCTTTCAAATCGTGGACTAAAGTTCGGCTTTTTAATGGTTGATTGCGAGGATCACATCAACATCATTCAATGTACGAAGTGCTTTCTCTATAGACATAAACGTTCTGTTTGTAAGGGTGATGTTGCGTGCTCATGGTGCATGGGTAACCATGCTTACGAGGACTGTGAAAAACCGTTTACAAGTCACCCGGTGTGTAGGTCATGTAATAAAAAAATGCCAAATGTGAGCCACATGCATCCTATGAATTTAAAAAATGCCCAATTGCTCGCGAAATCATGGACCGTCTCAAGAAGAACATTCAGTATAATAGATTGCTCAAAATGACTTACTTAGTGCAAACAAACTGACATTTTTTCAGATTAACCTACAGCACTTTTATAGCGCATTAGTTAAGTTTCAGAAAACACTTTGCGACTTCAAACCAGATGTGGTATTGTTACAGGAACCGTATGTCAACAAGTTCGGAAAAATAACATGTGTTCCAAGTGATTATGCAGTATTCTCAAAGTTTGATTTTGAGAAAAGATTCTTCAGTGCTGCAGTATTAGTTAAAAAAGAATTTAAGAGCGATATTCATTATGATGAGTCTACAAACGAGTGCGTCACCGTATCTATTTATTTGCAGTCAAGAATCATTAGAGTGTCATCAGTATATTGCTCCCCTTCGCTGCAGTCCTTAGATTATCAGCTGAGTATTTTGGATAGAATGTGTAATTCTTTTTGTGATAGGTGGGGATTTTAACGCTAAAAGTCCAATGTGGCTAAACGGTGTTTCTACAGATCATAAAGGAAAAGAATTAGAGGATTTTGTAACTTGTAAACAACTTGTTACTAATGATCCTGATTCACCCACATATGATCATCATTATTCTAGCCCAGATGTAACAATTGCTAGTATACAACTTTTGACATACATTGAAAATTGGAGAGTCCTACAAGACCCTCCCTCACTGTCAGACCATTTGTATATAAGTTTTGATCTCAGTTTGAATGATGAGATTAGAGAGAAAAATATGAACCAGCGATATAATTTTAAGAAGACTAATTGGGACGTGTTTAGTGCTGTTTTACTGAACCGTATTGATGAAGTTTTTGCATGTAATTTGGCTTCAGAAGAAGCTATTGATTCAGCCGTTGATCATTTAACCAAATTATTACAGAATGCTATAAAAGAATCTACTCCTATGTGTCATAATATTTTTTTTAAAAGATATTGCCGCTGGTGGACACCGAACTAAGGAAAGAATATAGACGTAATACGAGAATTTTTAAAATATTAAGATCAATAGAAAGCAAATTAAATATGAAAAATGCTAAAAGTAAATATAAGATGGAAATTTTGAAGGCTAAAAAAGAAGACTGGAGGCGTTTTTGTGAAGAAAAAGGGACTACGGATCCGTTGAACACAATTCATGGGATTTGTAAGTTGAAGAGTGGGACTGCAAAGCCTATCCATATTAAAAAGTGTGATGGTACTTTTAAGAATTCAATAACAGAAGCTGGGGATGTACTTTTAATAAGTGATTCACGAAAGATGAGATATTAGATGACAATAGCTATCATCATACAATTCGACAAGAAGTAAAGCAGATATTAGAAGAAGATGTAGAAAATAGCGAGGATTTTCAGTTTCAAGACCTTTTAGAAATTATCAAAAAATTAAAACCAATGAAAGGCCCAGACGGAATCTTAAATTTAATTTTGAAAAAAATATGAATTTAATTGCACCAACTCTTTTAAAAATTTTAAACGCGTGTTTGAAAGTTTGTATTTCCCTAAAGAATGGAAAAAGACCAATGTGATAGCAATAAATGAAAAGGGTTAAAAAAATGACGGTAACGCTCGATCGTATCGCCCTATAAGTCTACTTTCTAATTTAGGAAAAAATTTTGAGAAGTTAATAATGAGTAGACTGAATAATGTAAGTAATAATAAAAATTGGATTTCTGATTATCAGTTTGGTTTTTCAAAAATAAAAGCACGGTAGATGCGGCTGATAATTTGGTGACTATGGGTGAAAAAAATAAAAAGAAGAAGTTATTTACATTGTGTATATTTTTTTATATAAACGGGGCGTTCGATAATGCTTGGCATCCAGGAATTATTAAAAAGTAAAAGGAAAAAGAATGCCCTTCTGGCTTAATAAAATTAATTCATAGTTATCTATCAGATCGAACAGTTGCATATGAAAATGGAAACTTACATAAACTAAAAAAGTCATGTCCACAAGGTGGAATTCTATCTCCTTTTCTTTGGCTTGTTAATATCAATGATTTTCTTGAAATTAATGTAAATGAAAATTGTTTGATTCAAGCATATGCTGATGATATATGTGCTATTATTACAGCAAAGAATGTAAGTACACTGGAAAAACTAGCAAATAAGATTTTCGAGAGTTTTGATAAATGGGCAGTAAATAATAAATTAACATTTGAATATTAAAAACAGAGGCCGTCTTATTTACAAATAGACATAAAACCCCTCACGTTAATTTAGTATTTGGAGGTGACGTTATTGAAGTTAAGGATAAAGTTCGATATTTGGGAGTAATTTTAGATAGGAAACTTCTTTGGACAGAACATGTAACATGCAGAATTAATGAAGCTAAGAAATATTCGAGTCGTCTTTTAAGCACGGCAAGGATGACCTGGGGCTTAAAGCCTTTCGCTCTTAGAAAATTGTATGAGTCAGTAATTGAAAGAACTATTGTGTATGCGGCTCCAGTATGGATTGGGGCCTTAAGAAAAAAATATACAGAATATGTTACAGTCAGCACAAAGATGTTCAACCCTTAGTTTTTCGAAGTCGGTTAGAACTGCTCAAAATCATGTTATTACGGCCCTTTCTGGTGTCCTTCCCATCGATCTAAGAGCAATAGAACTGGCAGTGATGAGGTTTGTTAAAAAGGGACGTCTCCCTTTTTGGCCAGATATTGCGCATCCTAGTTTTCATCTAAATAGATATTCCGTTGATCATAGCGCTTTTACCGATGAAATAATTGCTGAGTTGCTAGGAGTTGAGTTTCTGATGGACAATTATTTTTCACCTTTCCAACTGAACCGTAGTATTTTAAAAAATGCTCTATATAATAAATGGTATGTAATATTTGAAAATTATATGAGTAGTTGGCCTGTTAGATTTTTCAAATTTAAAGAAGATTTAATTTGTGCGCAAAAACTTGAACCAAGTTATATTTTAACTCAGTTTATAACAGGCCATTCGAAACAGAATTATTTTTTACATAGAATAGGCATGACTGATAGCCCAACGTGTGAATGTGGATGTATAGAAAACTGTGAGCATGTCCTGTATGATTGTCCTTTTTATGTTCGTCAGAGGTTTAATATGATTTTTGAATTGAGAGAACATAATGTTAGCTTCCCTTTTGATTTAAGTTTGATAATTGGTGATAAAAATGTTAGGAACATAGTGAAGAAATTCCTGTATAACACAAATAGATTTGATGTTTGAGGTTATTTTGAAAGTTTTCTGAGGATGGTTTAGTGAATGTGTAGTTTTTATTTCATCCTTTATATTTTTTTTTTTTTTTTTTTTTTTTTTTTTTTTTTTTTTTTTTTTTCAGTTCGTGTAAGTATTTTAGTGTTTAGGTATAAATGTGGTCATATAGTATTGTAGAGTGAAATGCCTGTTTGGTGCAGTCACGTAATAAAATCATTCATCAATCAAACACGTTGATTCCAAATTTCAAAAATGGTGGGCAAACCTTGCTGAAATCAGAGTGATGCAATAAGTCACAACAGTGTTAGGAGGGGGACAAGAGGACTTCTAGTTTTATGTTTAATAGGAGGAGATGAAGAGACCAAAACTTGTTGTCATCAATGTATCCAAAAGTTTTGCACTATAAGCCTCTGGGGGACTTGTAAGTATCTGTTCACATTCATCTAGGAAGCTAAATCAGAAGACACCATTTGTAACCAGGTCTTGAAAATACCATATGAGCCATATTGTGGGTTACACTTGTGCAATTGATTCGGAACTTTCAGGGAGTTCTGAGGAACCAAGTGGACCACAAATTTTGATTTGTAGGAGGGGGTGGGTGGTGGTGGTAAATCTAAAGACATTAAAGATGTTCAGGATATAAAACAGAATATCTGCAATGGCTGTGAATAGCTTTGGGGACCATGGTGAAACTTCAGAGAGCATTGGAGAAGGTGGTAATTAAATCTCTAATTTCAATTTGGGGGAGGATGAAATTGTTTTTTCTTCTATTTGCCTAAAATTCTTTGTACTACAATTCCCATGGGACTTATAAACCATTCATGCTTAAGTATCAATGTGAATCAACAGCAAAATTCCATATATCATTCCTAGAGAAAAACTTAAGGGACCAAGTACAATTTTTTAGGGAAGGTAGAATCGACCAAGTGGACCTCAAATGTTTAACTGGAGAAAGAGGCAGAGAGGGAAGGGCAGGGAGAGGGGGTTCAGGAACAGATCATGGGAGTAGTGTTGGAGGTTGAAACATGCGTTAATTATAGGGTTGGAGGGGCAAAACAAAAATTGGGAGAGCCAAGTTTTCATTAGTGCTCCTTCCAAACACTGATTAAGTATCCACGGATGTGAGGGTTGTAGTATTTTTGTCCCCAATCCTTGTAAATGTTTTGTGCTATGAGCTCCTGGTGAACATAGAATATATGCACAACGAAATTGCCAATTAAATCAAAACACTAAGCAAACCCAGTTTTTCCACATAATGTGTGGAATATCATGCATATGACTTGTGGGATTGAGTTGAAATCTTCAGTGAATATTGCGGTGAAGCAAGGAGACTTCAAATATCACGTTTGAAGGAGAAGGTGAGATGGATAAAACCTTTTTTTTCTGAGTTATTGCTTTACCTGAAAATGGGGCTAAAAAAAAGGATGCCTGTGCACAGAAAAACTTGAGCAACATTGTTTTGCCTGAAAATATTTCAATTTTTCCTAACTGGCCAGGACTGATCATATTTTTGCTCATTCCAGATCAAAAGGAGTTACAGGACCTTGAATGTTTTTGACCATTACAGGCAAAAAGACTAAAAGATTTATGACGCCCAAAGATGAAACTATAAGCCCAAACTTTCCTCTGTCTCTCACACACTTGAAACTTAAAGGGCAATGTAGACCTCAATGAACATAAACAAGTTTTATGCTTTTATTGACAATATGTGAAACCTGTAACTGCTCAAATAAAGTATTTTTTTTCTATTATTGACTTAAACATTCAAGGCACTTCAACTCAGAAGGGAGGTTCACCAAGTCTAAATAAAGACACAAAATACTATAAAAAGTTGTTTCCGTCAATCTTCTGGACAAAATGTTCCATTTTTTTTCCCCCAATTGTCTTAAAACCTACAGGATATGCAAACAGGAGCAAAGAGACCCCAATGAAGACATAAACATTGAGAAAACTGGTTGCATTAATTTATGATTCAATTCAATTCATTTAATTCAAAAACAAGACATAGCTCTTGTGGGCAAAGCCCAAATATGATGTCTCTTAGTTATAATTAGCAAAATAAAGTTGTCTGATAAAACCTCGTCAGGATAAATAAACTAAAAGATAAAAACACTTGAGATTGAGAATAAAATTGTCTTTTGACAAAAATAAGTCCATATCTGTTTTGCCTCTGATTGGTTTGCAACTTATAAGGGAAAAAAACTAAGAAAAGAATATACTTTGAAAAAAATTTATTCTTATTTGTAATATCTAAAAATGAGGCAAAATTGTTTTTCTCCATTTGGCCTGAAACTTACAGGATGTGCAGACAGGAACAAGGAGAAGTCAATAAAGACAAGAAATATTGAAAAACTTGATTATATTGATCTTTAATGACAAAAATTAGTCCATATTTGTTTTGTCTTTGGTTAGCTTGCTGCTTCCTCGGCAAAAAACAACCTAAGAAAAGAATATGTTTTGAAACAAATTTGGTTGATATGACTTGAGATACCTCAAAATAAGGCAAAATTGTTTTTCTCCAATTGGCCTGAAACTTACAGGATGTATAGACAGAAACAAAGAGACCTCAATGAAGACAGAAAATATTGAAAAAATTGATTGTATTAGTTTATGATGACAAAAATAAGCCCACATTTGTTTTGCCTCTGATTGGCTTGCTGCTTCTAGGGAAAAAAAGCCTAAGAAAATAATATGTTTTGAAAAAAATTAGTCTGTTTGACACCTCAAAATAAGGCAAAATTGTTTTTATTCATTTGGCCTGAAACTTAAAACATGTGTAGACAGGAACAAGGAGACCTCCATGAAGATAAAAATATTGAAGAAATTGGTTACATTGATTTCTTATGACAAAAATAAGCTCATATTTGTTTTGTCTTTGGTTGGGTTGCAACTTCCTAGGGAAGTTGCAACCGGCTAAAGAAAATGAATGCTTTGAATAATTCAAGCTAATAAAAACATTTTGAACCTATTGTTAAATGGCAAACAAACAAAAAAGTTATATTTGAGGGTTTGTAGTCTTTATTAGGAGACCATATAAAGTTCACCTCCCCTGCGTATGCAGCCTGTCCCAAGCCAGGATAGTCCCACCCACCCCACCCACCCAAGAAGGAGGGTTGGACTGGGAGCAGGGTTGCCACCATCAGTAGGATTTTACTAGATCTAGTAAAAAAAAATCTAATAAATTTAGAGAATCTAGTAAATTTCCCGAAATCTAGTAAAAACTAGTAAAAAGTCATGATTTATAGTAAACAAAACTTTTTTTTTATTTTCCATGAATTCAGGGAAAAAAATTATCGTAAACATATGACAATTTACAATTTTTGCTTGTCTGTTTTACAATTTACAATTTTGCTTGTCTGTCTCAAAGACAGACAAGCCGCACGCGCAAAAAATTTTTTGGGGCATTTAGTAAAAACAGATGCGATCTAGTAAATTTTTCCTCTCCGATTTAGTCAATTCTTCCAGGTCAGGGAGGCAACCCTGACTGGAGGCTTGCAACCCACACCCGGGACCTCAAGAGCCTATCCAAGGGGGAAATTCTAACTGAAACAACAAGTTCGAGCCTCGGATTTTCGAACCCCCTTTTGATGACGACCTCAGCATGCCCAAGGAAAAGATTTATGAATGCGAAACAACACCTTAAATTTGGTTTCTGGAATGTCCGCACAATGTCTCAAGACTCCAATACTGAACAAGGGCTGAGATCACTGGAAGATTACCATCTCGACCTTCTGGCTCTGTTGGAAGTTCGATGGCTAGGATCTGGATCAAATAAACTGGATGGAGATGTGACCATTATAGACAGCGGATCGCAGCAAAAGCGTGAATACGGAGTAGCCCTAATGATGACAAAACAGACTTCCCAAGCTCTACTACAGTGGACACCAGTGTCACCTAGAATCCTGAAAGCCCGCTTCATCAGCGCGCATGCAAAACTGTCAGTAATAGTATGCTACACACCCACCAATGACGCCACCGACGAATCAAAAGACGAATTTTACAGAGCTCTCAACTCTGTAGCAAACAACATACCATGGCATGACATAGCATGTTTTCTAGGAGACTTTAACGCGAAAGTAGGGAATCACCGATCCTTTTCCCCAGAGGTTCTCGGCGAGCATGGCCTGGGCCAGCGGAACGAAAACGGAGAACTACTTATCGACTTCGTGCTACTTAACAACCTATTAATAGGAGGTACCCTATTTTCTCATCGGGATGTACGCAAATATTCTTGGAAATCTCCCGATGGCCACACCCAAAATCAGATTGACCATTGTCTTAGGAGCAGTTTCTCCAGTTTTACACCTGGAGAAACTGAGGGTGAGAGAATTCAACCAAGCCTTTAAACTAGAGATGCGGAATAGATTTGAAGCCTTATCTTTACTAGATGATGCTGATAGCAATCAATACTAGGAAAGCACAAAATTATGCTTTCACGATGCCACGAAAGCCACCATTGGGTACCGCAAGAGCCCAAAGGCCCAGTGGCTATCTGACCAAACATGGGAACTGATAGAGACAAGGAAAAAATTAAAAGCATCACTTATCCAAAGACAAATCCCCGACTGACAGATCCTCAGAAACAATGAACACAGAGCCGCAGAAAAAGCAGTAAAGAAGAGTGCCAGAAAAGACCAGAGAAACCTGCTGGAGTGGAAAGCAGTGCAGGTAAAAGGGGCAGCAAAGAGAGGTGGCTTAAGAGCCGTCTAAAAAATCACTAATGGGATTATTGGAAGAAATCCCCTATTCAACATGGACCAGTAAAAGACCCCTTGGGCATCCTGATAACAGAGTTGTTTGACGTAAACAAAGTTTGGGTCAGCCACTTTGAGAAGCTGTTGAATAGACCTCCACCAGACGATCTCAGCAACAACACTGTTTTTCTTAGATATTAGCATGGATCCGCCGTCATCAACTGAAATTATAGCAGCAGCAAAGAAGATGAAAAATGGGAAGTCGCCTGGCAAAGACAGGACATCTGCAGAAATGATCTAAGCAACTGTTCTGAACTGCCTCAAGTTCTGGAAAGCGCTGCTTGCAGTAAACTGGACGACCGCCAAAATACCTTCAGATTGGAAACGCAGCATCCTTGTGAGGATCTTTAAGAAAGGCGATGTGTCCCTCCAAGGCAACTGGCGAGGAATCTGCATGCTTTCCATACCTAGCAAATTGCTGATGCACATTTTACTGCAGAGAATCAGCTCACAGCTCAACAGACACCTTCGCGACGAGCAACATGGATTCAGACCAAACCATTCATGTGCGGGCCTATATTTACTCTACGGCTACTGACAGAAGAAGGCAGAGAGTGCAGAGTGGCACTACAAAATCTATATGATATTCATCAATTTTGAGAAGGCATTTGACTCAGTAGATGGCCAAAGTCTGTGGAAGATCCTACTGCATTACAGAATTCCTGAAAAAAAGTTTCACTGATTGTTGCGCTCTATGAAGATAGCGAGTGCTGTGTAAAGATACCAGATGGCCAAACTCGTTTCTTCCGCATTCTGTCAGGAGCAAGGTTGCGTCTTGTCACCGCTACTTTTCGTAATCGTCATTGATTACATACTGCGAAGTACAAGCACAGACGGAATTCAGCTGAATCCAGAAATATGCCTTAGCAATGTAGACTTTGCTGACGTCATCGCTGTCCTGGAATCATGCAAGTAAAGACTCCAAGAACTACTTGACAAAGTAAGGGAGAGAGGTCGCCATGTCAGCCTGAAAATAAATAATGAGAAAACAAAATGCATGGCCACCACAGATTCACCCCTGAGCATCACTTGCAGAGACCAACACATAGAGCAAGTTGTCAAATACTTGGGAAGCATAATAGAAAGCACCAGATCAACCACAAAAGAAGTGCTCACAAGAATCAGCCAAGCCAATGGGGCCTTCTATAGATTACAGAAAGTTTGGCAGTCCCAAAGCTTCTCTATACAGCTAAAGCTACAACTCTTCAACAGCAATGTTATGTCAGTGCTACTTTATGCAGCCAAAACCTGGTACCTGAACCAAGAACAAGAGAAAAGAATACTTGCTTTCAAAAACACATGTCTTAGAAGAATTCTCAACATGCATTGGCAGCAGAGAATAACAAACCAACCATCTGCAACAAGACTGGCCAGCCTCTTGTGACAAACATCATAAGAGTCCACTGATGGAGATACCTTGGCCACATACTACTACTTTATACAGCCAAAACCTGCCACCTGAACCAAGAACAAGAGAGAAGAATACTTGCTTTCAAAAACACATGTCTTAAAAGAATTCTCAACATCCATTGGGAGCAGAGAATAACAAACTAATCCATCCTCAACAAAACTGGCCAGCCTCTTGTGACAAACATCATAAGAGTCCACTGATGGAGATACCTTGGCCGCATACTATGTATGGACAATCTCCAACTACCAAATGCAGTGCTCCATTGGCAGCCATGAGGTCCACACCACAGTGGCAGACCCAGAAACACCCTGCATCAAACATACCAGACAGATCTCTGTAACCTGCAAACATAAATCCAACCTCAGTGGGAGGACATACTTGCAGCACCAAACCTACGGGAAGATAGGCAGCTCCTTGATGCCCTGGGTGCCTCTGAAGGCACTAGGTGGATCTAAGGTAAGGTAATAAAATTCAGTGAACAACTTTAAATAATATAGAATACCCATTTATCTTATCCATAAATTTCACTACACTTTACCTCCCTCCCCCCCCCCAACAGTGAAGCAATATAAAGCGTAGTTTATATGCAAAGCTTCTCCTTTGTGAAAAAGAAATATTTGCTTTATTACTGTCCATCACAAAAAAAAATAAGAAAAAAACGATTAGCATTAGTACAAAGTTGAATGGCAAATTTAAACTGGGTTATATATTGCTCTATTAGGGGAGGGGGGATCAAAGGGCATTTGGAGTTTTTCCCATTATGGTACTTTGATAAGTAAAATGTAAACAAACCACTCATTGCACCTTTTTATGCTCTTTATAAATTTTCTAATTGCTTCAATTGCAAATTTTATTTTGAACCCTTAAAGTGACACCTTGTTCCTGATTATTGACCAGTAGAAAATAATTAATGAAAATTCTGAAAACTTTAATACAACCATAAATACTGACTTATATAAATAATGAAAGTGCATTGCTTCACTTATCCCCTTCTCCTCTCATGAATCAATATAGGGTAAGATCTCTAGTACTTGGATAGTGATTAATCTCAGACAAATATCTTTATTAAATTGTATTTCTTTTCTAAACATGGACAAGAGGCTTCAAATCTTGGACTTTATGTATAGATGTTTACATTTGGTATAGATTGATAGCTAATTGGATTTGATCTACTAAAATCCAACAATTGAATGTCTAAGTGGTATAATACAGACTTTATAGTCAATTAGTATTTGAAGTGGTGGTTAACTGTCCAGCTAGCCTACTGGGTATCATACCCTACAGCACAAACTGGCAGATCCAGGGGACTGAATGGACCTTGGGCCCCCACAAAATTTTTCTGGCACCCTCATTGCTTGTTTTTTATTTTTTAAATAAATTTGTCAGCTGGGTCAATAATTGGTGCCCTTGTCACATCCCCCCCCCAGATTTTGCTCTAGAACTGCCCCTGACAGCACATACTAAACATTCCCACTATTTGATATCAGTTTAGCATTCCCACCCTCCAGAAGGAAACACTCAAAATTTTATAAACTATTTTAAGGTCCTTAGAAAATCCATAAATGCAGAACATCATACTTTACCCCCCCCCCCTTACATCTATTGGACAGATATTTAGCCCAAATTATATATAATGAATGAGTTTTCAATAGCAAAACTCTTTTCTTCTTTAAATTGTCTACTATTTGTAGCTAAACTAGTGTGAAGAAGAGTTGAACTGTATAAAATTCATTGAGTATATACAGTTTGAGCTATGTATTTGCCCACTGGGAGGGGGGTTAAAATTTAGTCATCTGTATTTAGGAATGACATAAGTAAGTATCTTAGAATGTTTAAAGGCAGTTTCAAGAATTGTATTATGTTTTATTCTGAGAAGTGTGAATGCCTAACTGATACCCACTATTTTTTATTATAATATAATTCTTTTCTTTTTGCTGACTGATAAGCATTTGCTGTGAAATGATATAGAAGAAAAGTCAGGCTACAGAAAAATGTAGTCTGAATATATAGGTTAGAGCAGACTGAATACAGAGGTATTCCTAGGGTTGGTGGTGCCCAGGGAAAAATTTATTAAAGGGCTCTGTCCCAACTCAAATATAAGCAAAAATAGCCAAATTAAAATGAAAACTTTGATCAAAGTGGGCACCCCCCCCCCCTAGCCATGGTGCCTGGGGCAGTTGCCCTTCTTGCCCCTTCCCCTTTTTAACAGCTCTGACTATCCATTTATCCATTAGTGGGGATGATTAAGTGAATTTGTATACCTTTATGAATGAGATAAGGAGTTAGATACTTATGATGTTTTTAAGGTAGTTTTCAGTATTTCTGGTAACAACTTTCTAATACAGAACAAGGTGTTACTTTAGAGGTCTCACTTCTATCACAAAATTTTAGTGAATTAATTATAATTGGAAAAGTCATAAAAAGATACATCAAAAGCTGTGATCATATTCTATCTAGCTAAATAACTAAAAGACCCTTAATTTACCATGCAGAGTTTAGAAATGAAATTTAACTAAGCAAGTTGTATATTTTAGATTGATTAAACTGGTTTCCAGAATTTGATAAGGTTTTCTTATGAAGAGAACAATCCTAAGAGTAATTACCTTAAATCACAGCTTGGAGTGAAATAAGGACTTTCGATCCTGTTGAATCACTCCTTGTGATGACTGTTGTAGTTGGTTAAGTTCTGGTGGAAGATTCTGGTGCTTCCCAGTCAAACTTCCACGGTGTATCTATCCACTCAGCATCCAGATGGCGTTTGAAAGCATATGTTGATTCAGCAGCAACAGTGTCCTCCTTGAGGTTATTCCAGAGGTTCTCGATCCAATTCGAGAAGAAATTGCATCTTGCTCCAGTTGTAGCGTGATGTTTGCGGATTTGTCTAGGGTGTCCTCGTGTTTTGTGGGAGGTGTCAATCTCCAGGATTTCATTTTCTCGATTGGTTGAGAGGAGTTTGTGCGCCTGAATCATGTCTCCATGTTTCCGTCTGTATACTAAGGAGGGGAGGTTGAGTTCCTTCAGCCATTCACTGTATGTCTTGTTTTCCATGCTGGCAATCATCTTAGTGGCCCTTTGTTGGATTTGCTCAAGAACTGCCTTGTCCTTTTTGAATCGAGGGGTGGCCAGTATTGTCCCCACCTCCAGTCTAGGTCTTACTAATCCTTTGTAGAGTTTGGTGATTACGTGTTTACTCCTACTGGTGATGCTGTGTTTGATGATGCCTAGGGCTCTACTAGCATTGGCTGAGATTTTCTGTGAGTGGGAGCTGAATTTCAACTGGGAGTCAACAATGACACCAAGGTCACTCTCCTCCTGGACAGGCTCAATTGTGTGGTGACTTCCAGAATTTTGGGTCATGATAATACCAAACAAAACAAAAAATATTGTATGCCACCAAAGCCAGTGAACTTTTGCATACAGCATAGGGATACAATCAGCACCACTTTATCATGAAATCATTGCAGGTGGGATTAATGCAATCATTTGCATTGCATATGTGAAGTGGAGCATTGAGGAAGCAAAAAGTGGAGCAAAAAGGCATTGAGTGGTATATTCACTTTATTTATAAGTCAATAATATGCTTTGGTAAAAATTTACCCAAAAAGTGTGATTCAATCCTACTTTCTAGCCTAGGGCTATAATGAGAGAAAGATTGAGGTGGCTAGGCCACATTCTGCAGATGAAGGATGACAAGTTGCTGAAGATTGTACTTTTTGGCCAACAGTCTAGGGCTAAACAGAAAGCAGATCATCCACAGTTGGGGTGGGGGATGTCATAGGCTAAAGAAATAGGGTAAAAGACCTCTTTTTGGGAAAGACCACTTTTCTTTGGCATTCTGGAAAAATAGCAATGGGTTTTTGGACCACCCCTTTTTACTACAACATGAAGCAATATGAGGGCAGTAACAAGAACCCGCCTTCTTGGTCAAATTTTCACCAATGATTTGTCAGCACAAATTGAAAATTTGTCTCTGTTTTGAAAAGCAATAGAAAAGAAAAATTATATTTAAATATTTGTGATTTATAGAATAAATATCAAGCAATAAAAGTTACATTTCTAGAATCAGAAGAAAATCCACTTTCTGTTAATATATGAATAAAACTGAAACACTAGAAGGATATATACATCAAAATAGGATAATTGGTATTTCTAAAAAGAGGTCCCTGCAGGTAAGTCAATAAACTAATAGTTTCAAGTGGTTGATCTTAAAAAATCTGAATAATAACCATATTGATGCATAGCTTAGACTTTTAGCTATTCATTAATATACCCAATCCTTCTCAATTCCTCTTTGGTAACAAGATGTGAGAGTTTTAGTTTTACATAATTTTGCTCAATTGGATACTGGTTTTTTACCCTATTTAAGGGAAATAGGAACTTCCTGGGAGGGTAAAAGAAGGAGGCTTTGAGTGGCTTGGGATGGAGGAACTTCGGTAGCTTTTTTGGCCTGAGCTACCTTGGCATTGTGGTGAGTTCTTAGCAGTAGGCTATGCTAGTAGGCTATGATTTGCATTTGAGAGGGCAATTAGTATATTCAAAAAGACAGTAAACCAGAAGGAGTATTAAAGACACACCAAGTTGTATTTATTAATTTATCTCGTAAATTAATCCTGACGCTAATAAATTCACCTCTCCCCTCATTTTTTTGAAAAAACTACAACTGAGTTTTTTTTATTACCACGTTTTCTTTTTTTGAACTTCAAGCCTTGACGTTGCCGATACGTCAAAATAATCTATATACATTTTCAGGGTAAAATTGTGCCACAAAAGATCAATTTGTACCATCTGAAAAATAGGTTAAACATTTGCCGCTCGCGTCGCTTTGTAACAGTCTCCTGCACTTCTGCTTTCAATGAGAAATAAAGAAGATTTCTAATGTAAGGGTAGTAAATATACAATCCAAGGAAGTAATAACTCGTAAAATGTATCATAGAATAGTTTTTTTTACATAGAAAATTCGAATTTTGATAATAATCATTTCACATTCAAATAAAAAGACCAAGCTTATGGCCCTCCGAAACTGTTGAGTTTTTTATAAATCTTTTTCCCATATCTGTTATTTTTCGTTTAATTATCTATATTATAAAATTATAGCTCAATTCTAAATGTATACCCTTCCAGACTAAAAGCTTACGTCGTGTTTATGGTGGCTCTGAAAATTTTTGAATAATAAAAAAAAAATTCAAAATTTGATTAAAATACATTAAAAGAAATCAATTGCAAATTTGATTGAAATCAATTTACTAATCCAGGAACACCAAAAGGAGGATGTAATTGTGACCTAAAATTTGAGAAGTGCAGTTTTTGGTTTAAATAGCTTTTGCTTGTTATTTTATTATAAAGAAAATATAAAATCCCGCCAAGTATATTTCAAGAAATACCTGCTTCCTTAAAAAAAATGTCCCCTATATCCTGCATTTTCTTAAAATGACTCTTCTAAACTATGCAAAGGAAGAACAATTTAATTGTTCTTTTGTTTTCAACTATGTTTATTAAAAAAAAATAGGCTAAATTAAAATATGTTTAGTTCTATAAATACAATATTTTTCAGAGCTGCAACTGGTCGCTCTATTTTCGTTCCACTGGCCTAATCCATAGCAAGGCTGCTAATTAATTAAGCAGTACTACTTTGTCCAAATCGCAACATACAGATTTGATTAACCCAGTTTCGGAATGTTTAAGAATAGCAAAGGTGTGATTTTTATTCACTTCAGTACTAGAGAAATTTTCTAGAAAATTTCCCCTTTCTTATTCTAATATCACTAGAAGATGCAACTAGAACAAAAATCTCGACAAACCAAATTTCACCAAATCTGCGAGAGCGATGGAAACGAATAAAACCAAAATAAACGAGAAAATTTGGACTGTGTAAAATATTTCTAAGTGCACGACATTGTGATAAGACATCTGAATTGGGTGAAAAGGGATTGAGTGAAGTGATGCAGGTAACGTTTCACAGCACTATCTAATCTCAAAGACCGTTTTGTAAAAACATTTATGATAGTCAAAAACAAAGCCGAACGCTTTTGGAAATTGAAGGTGATAGATCTCCAAGTCTCTGCTTTTAAGAGGTTTAGCCCCCAATGCAATAATATCTACAAAAAAATAGAAATAGCGATGACGATCCTCTTCAATTAGGGTAAGTTTTTGATTTACGGCCTAAAATGTTTCGATATAAAGGCAAAAAAACTTTTTTTCGATGTCGATGTCTACATGTTGCCAATCTGCAGGTTCAGAACTGTGATGTGCAGGTTACCATGTCTTCAGATTACAGTCATTTTAAAATATTTATATATTAGGTACATACAATTATCGTTATTGATACACAAATAATGTCATTGATTTTTTAAGTTTATTATTATTTTATGTAACCAAAAATTTAAAACATATTTTGAATGACAAACCATGTTACATATTAACAAATTTGGAACCGATCCTATTGAATTTGAATAAATGATTCCTAATACGGCTTTCCCCTTTTCGGTAAAGTTCCATAGAACATATCTAGGCCTTAAAGAGAGGCATGAGCGTATAAAATCGTTCAGTCATTTAGAAATCCACGGAACTGACAGTTTGGCGAGCACAAGCAACCGAGGCACAAGTGTCTTCCAAAAACAAGTTTGAACTAAAAAAAGAAGAGTAAGTCCCTAGATCGATCAGCTGTACAGAAAGGGAGACAAACAGAAGTAAAAAGTGGGGAGCGGCAATCTTCATACAACAGTCATTCAACCCTTCAGCATTCACAGTAAAAGAGTACCCAGTTTGTATCAAATCAATCAGTGTGAATTTTGACAGACTGGCAAGAAAAATCAAAAGAGGCAGTTTTCTCCAGTGGCGTCGTTTGGGGGTGGCAGTTGCCCCCCCCCCAACAATGTGGAGAAAAAAATATTATACATCTCATGCCCTTTGACTATCCAGATATGGACCCTTCTTGCCCCCCCCCCCCCCCCCCCCCCCAATAAAAATGCTGGAGATTCGCTCCTGGTTTTCTCCCAGACTTACCGGAGTAAAACAGGATGAAAAGGGGAAGGAGCGCAAACTTTATAAAAAACTGGCTAAACCCTTTAGCATTTACAATAATAGTACAAAGTTGGTGCCGAAACCATCAGTGTGAATTTACTCCACATTAGTGATAAATATCCACTCTGAATGGCCTGTTTGCACAGTAACTAGGGGGAATAATAACATTAACGATCAACTGATTATTCTTATCAGTAAATTTTAGTCCGAGATTTAAATTCCCATGGTCCGCTCCGTGAAGATGTAAAAACATTAATAGATCAGGAAAAGTATTGGAAAGAAGTCTACTAAAGAGCCGAGAAGCTACTATGTTAACCTTGTATAACCTTCCAGCCTTCATTCCGCATTTGCGAGAATACAGCTGTGACAGATTTACAGAATCGGTCCCACAACATTCTCATGATATACACACAGAGCTCAGCTGGAAACTAAAACCTGACCACTAGGCAATTATGACAACTTTAAATAATTATTTAAAGTTATTATATTTGCCGAGTAATCGGGGGCTGACTATAATCATCCCTGAGGCATTCTAATTCACACATTCATGCAAAATAATCTGAAAAAAAAACCTTCGAGCAATAGCTTGAAAAAGCACGCTGAGGTTAGGTCTACCCAGGAAAGAGAATGAAAACATAAGTGAAGTGCTGACAAACACGAATATTGACACAGTAAGAAGCGTCTTAATAAAACCACCAGATCAACCATGAATCGTATCCAGTAAGTAAACAATGAGATCTCTATGAAATGATGGCATACGTAATGCTACTCCAAAGGCGTAATACCAGCTGAAACAAAATACAGAACACACAACACACGCGGGAAAATCTAGTAAATAAAAAACATGTGCAATAAAATACAATATTCCAATAAAATTTACCAATTGCTACATAGATCATTATTTTTTTCTAATTTGAAAATCCAATAATTTTCTGCTCCTTTTTGGATTTTAAGCACAAATCGATTTCTGAAAAATCCTGTTAACAGCATTTATTCGACGGTTCAATTCAAATTCATTCGAACAAATCCTTTTCCCCCAATATCCCCAAATATTATAAAGCTATTATAATTAATTTTTACGTCCAGAGACAAGTTTAATGTGTGGGACTTATAATGTAAACACCTTTTAATCGAAAATGAATTTTCTTCTCATTATTTTATTTTAATCCTAAATGAATTACAAGTGAATTAGAATTCTATTCTAAACGATTGAATCTGGAAAATATCACAGATAAAAAAAAATAATAAACACGACACTCGAAACTTTAATTCAGAATAATTTACTTCGATTGCACATATTCTTGATTGTTCCTTCAAAAGTTACATTTTAGTCAGTCATCCGTGAATGAATTACAGAAAATTTTCATATAGTACACTAACCAGAATGGCTTTCAACCGTAAGCCATCAAGCACGATATTCTAGCGGTCTCAAGTCTTGCCTTTAGAAGAAAAAGTTCTATTGATGATGCTAGTGGCACCAAGTGGCATCTAGGGCCTAAATTCACTATTTGCGGTGATTTAAACTTCAGCGAAGATAGTTTGACAAGTGTATACAATTATGAAGATCCAACACTGAAGATTTTGTAAGTTTACAGCTTCTACGTACTGTCATCTAACTTTGATTGCTCCAGAATAGATCCCGTCAGAGAAACAGCTACCAGCAACACCAAAACATTCCAAAACACCATAACACCAGCAACACCAAAACACCATAAAAAAACATTCTGGTGGCATGTAACGCGCAGATGAGGCAGTGTCGGCGAAAAGTTGGCAGGTGACCAGTATTTCCACTGTATCCAAAATTTTTGGGCTATACCCTAATTTCCCCAGAAGCATATCGGATTCTCTAAAATCTATCCAAAAATTAACGTTCGTAAATACGAACCCTACCACAAAAATGCAAGTAATTAGTTTTTGTAGGAATATTGAAGAACCCAATGCTTTGAAAAAAGAGAGAAAACTCTAAAAATTCAGGGTAGTGGGAAGATTGATGCCAATAGACATGAAACAAAGAATTGGCTGGACAAATTCCTTATTAAATTTCCCAATCCAGTTAAAATTGTGCTCGCACAAATTATAATCTGGCATCATTCCCAGTCCTATCAACCACCCAAGCACACATGTTTTTTAAAAAGAATAAAGTAAAATACAGAAATTAAGCTTAGTAATTAGTCTAGTATAATTGAAAACTTCTAATTCAAATAAAAACACATAAAATGTTCTTTCAGTGTTTTAACATTCTCCTTTTCGGAAGTTTTATAAACTTTAGCAGTAGTTAAAAATATGAAAGATAAAATTTTTTCACTAAATAAGGAAAGCTTAAAAATATAAAATATATAGCAAAGTTCGACGAGTCCGATTACATTCTTCGAATACAATTAGATGAAAAAGAACAAACATTTGCAACCAGACAGTTCTCAAAATTTAACGAGGTACTTTTTTACAATGAAAGCTTTCTCACCGCCTCTTTGCATTGACCCACCTACTAATCTAGTGCCCTGTAAAACAGATATTACAAAAAATTTCGTTTACCTTTCCTATCACCTTAAGGTCGAGAAAAAAAGTGGGATAAATGATAAACCCTCTGACTGAAAAGGACAAAACAAAAAATCCAGGAAAATAAAAGGCTGTATTATTTCCCCAGTAAAAAGACAGAATTTGAAAACAAACGTTTAATCTGAAGATTTGGCTTCTGTCTTGCCACCACGGATACGACCAGTTCTTCTGGCAGCAATAAGACCAACCTAAAAAGAAATGATTATCATTAATAATTATTATTACAAATAAGTTAGCTAATAACAAATAATTTACAATAAGATACTTAACCAAACCAATTCATGTTGTAAACTGGCTTCTGAGCAAACATGCAAATCAACAATTAACATTAGGTAGGCAAATTAGGTTGGGATGTAACTATTAAGATAGGGTAGGTAATCATGAGACAGGAACTCTGTTCTTAAGTTATTATGCCTGCCCTCCCTCCCTTGAAAGCCAATTTACCCCAATCTATAATGAAATGTGATTTGACACAAACTCCATATTCGAGTACAGAAGCAAAAAAAAGAAAAAAAAAAAAAAAACAGTGTTTCGGTGGCACCAGCCCTATTTGGAGGGCCGGGAAGAGGTCGCCGATGAAGACCGTGCTGGAAGACCTTTGACTTCGAAAAAACCGACAATGTGACTCGTGTGCGCAAAGTTTTTAACCCAGACCGTCGACTAAGTATTCGTATTGCCCAAATGTAAAATTTACCAAAATCTGTCGTTCATGGCATTGTGACGGTACATTTGAACATGCGCAAGATGTGCGCGAAGATGGTCCCAAAAGTGCTCAGTGATGACCAGAAACTGCGGCGAGTGGATGTGTGCCAAGAAAATTTAAACATGTGTGAAAGGGACCCCAATTTTTGAATAACATAATCCCAGGTAACGAGTGCTTGATCTTTCAGTATGATCCCGAGACAGAGGCAATTTCCCGAGTGGCACGCGTTAGCGTCTCCTCGCCCAAAAAAGGCAAGAATTAGCAAATCCAAAGTGAAAACGATGCTAATTGTCTTTTTTGACATCAAAGGCATCGTCCACCATGAATGTGTTTCTCCTGGACAAACTGTCAACGCCAAGTTTTATGTGGAAGTGCTCAAGAAACTCAAACGAAGGGTCAATCGGGTCCGACAAGACATCACAGCTGACTGGAAGTTGCACCACAACAACCCCCCGGATCACACCGACTTTCTCATGAACAGCTACCTGACCAATGGCGTCCCAACGCTTCCGCAGCCGCCCTACAACCCAGATGTGCCCCCCGGACTTTTTTGTTTCCTTGCCTGAAAAGGCCGATGAAAGGCAAGTATTTTGAGGCGACAAAGGGGATCCAAGCAGCATACACCGCAGCTCTCAAGGCCATTCCGGAGAATGCATACCGTGACGCCTTCAATGCTTGGAAATCGCGCTGGTAGCGCTACATTGACGCAAAAGGAAACTTTCAAACTTTCAAATTTTGAAAGTTTTTAAAGAATTGTAATGATTGGCTCAATAAATGTTTTTAAATCAACCCAGCCGGACAAACCCTGTAAGATTAAAATAACATGATTTTCTGTGGACATTAATTACAATAGAACATGAATCAGAAGAAAACTAAATGCAAACCCAAAAATGCAAAAACTTACATTACCTAACAAAATTAAGCAATAATTTAAATAGATAATAAGAAATAAATAATATCCATTATTTAATTTTTCTTTAGACAGACATGTTCGTCTTGGACATTAACAAAAAAATTTGTTTAACTAGAGAATAAACATGACACGAACTTCCCATAAAAGATAATACCAGTAAAGCATAAATCAAACGATTCATGCCTACCTATAAATGCAAAAATTTAGACTGCTAAACAAAACCAAACAATTATTTAAATAAGTAATAAACATTAAATTATACTCATTATTTAGTTTTTCCTTGCAAAAAGAAAGATTTGTTTAGAACATAACAAAAAAGAAACTAAACAGAGAATAAACCTAACGCAAAATTTCCATGAAAGTTAATAGCAGTAAAATGTAAATCGAAAAGTCAGGCTTAACTAAAAAATGACAAATTTAGATTACCAAACAGAAGAAGTCGAATCAAGAAAACGTAAGCAAAAAATAAAGAGAAAAGAGAAACTAATGAAAACGGAATGATGGAAGTCTGACAGCACTTTCCTTGAATAGCCCTAGGTTACCAAGTACATAGATTTGGATAAACTTCTTCCTAATTGGCCAAGATTACAGCCTTCAGAACTATCCTATTGTAGGTAACTGTTCTGCTAGAAATTGAGCATAGGCACATTCTTCTATATTTCAGAGAGAAGGAGGGAGAAGAGTCCAAAAGTTCTAAGTATTCAGTGTTTAAATAACCATAATATTTTTACTAACATCTAGAAGTAGGTCAGAACAATTTATTTGGCAAGCTTTCAAAGTACTGACTTGTACAAGCTTCACTTGTACTATGACAGGTTACAAAAAAGAAACATTTAAAAACGCATCACAAATTTGTTTATATATTCATTTTTGTTACGCTTTTACGAGTCAGATAAACATTGGGAGGAGGGGGTTCTAATACCCTAACCCCTCCTCCCCATGGATATGGCCTTGGGCATACATAATATCACGGATTTATTAACTAAAGGTTTTCAAGCAGTGCTTGTCATATAGATTTTTCTAAACTTTTTAGAGGGGTGCAATACAAACCAGGTTCAAAGAACCCCGACAAAGAAGCCCGCCCACATTACCAGGCCAGTTATGACCATTGCTCAAACTATTTATTCCTTTCAAACCTTAGTGAAATACCAAATAGAAGGAAAGTTCCTTAGAAATTTCTTGCCTTTTCCCCAAAAAACATTTTTATTTGTAGTCTGCTAAATAGTATCCTTTGGAAAACGCTCAAAATATAACTAAGCTCAACGAGAGCTACATCTCATTACTCAAATTACTTATTCATTTCAAATTTTACCGAAATATTAACTATTGGATAGTTATACAGCTCTGTTCAAGTACCAAACACTTTAAGATTGAAACAATTCTTCTCCTTGAACCCACCTAAGGTCTATTCCTACCTGAAAACCGCGATTCTTCTTTTGTTTTGTCCAAAATTGGCAGATTTTTAGAGCAGTACTACATTTTTGTCAGTGTTGACAAATTGAACCGCGAACAAAAAAATTGTCAAAACTAGCAAAAATTTGGCAGACAACTACACCTTCAAAAGGAGCTATACCGTTTTTAAGCTGTTTAGTGTCTTTTTTAGCTTACTTTTTACTGACTCACCCACGCTTCTTTTTTTTGGATCTTGCGCCTACTACTACAAAAGACTATAACTGCAAATGGAGCCATTTTTCATAAAAACTTGAATTTCCGGTTATTCACAGTTTGTTAAGGTATAAATGGTTATGCAAGTTTTCACTTAACAATTTCAAACAAACAGGTTGCATTTTCACTATCTTTGGGGCTTTAAGATACCACACTGAGATCATTGATTTTCATAAGGCTACGTAATCTGAACAGAAAAAAAGTAAATTGAATACGTCAGCTGATTCGAACCCAGAAAGTTCTAAGACAG
The DNA here is from genome assembly GCA_027921565.1 of Artemia sinica. NCBI lineage: Eukaryota > Metazoa > Arthropoda > Branchiopoda > Anostraca > Artemiidae > Artemia > Artemia sinica. The sequence continues at coordinate 73,612,745 of CM051257.1, read as the reverse complement.
TTAATTATGTCTCTTAATCAAACTTCATAGTAACTTTAGTTCACTTTATAGCCCGTTTTAACAGTGAAATTTCACTAATTAAAAAAAAAAAAAAAACAATAACAACAAAAACTTAGAAAAAAGGAATAAAAGAAATACTGGGCAAGAGGGGCATGGGAGGCCGTCCCACCGTGGATCCAAAACAAAACACACAAAGAAAAATATCATTAATTTTAAAATTCCATCATTAAAGGTAAACAAACAGACATTAAAACACATTGGTTCCTATGGGACCAATCGTTTTTTCGTGTCGTCAAGCAAAAATGAGCAAGCATTTTTGAAAGCGGAAAGCATGTCAACTTTCAAGCACATGAAAGTTCGAGGGTTGGTGGTACTTATCCAGAACAATCAGTCTTTATCCAACACAAGTAATGCTTTGCACAAACCTAACCCAAAAGAGGAAAATACTTGGCAAGAATATACTTGGCGCATACAAGTGCATGTTATCTATACTTTTTAAGAGAAGTTTTGCATCTATCGTTTGAACACTTTTTCCCTTGTACAGATCCGTTTTTCTCATTGGCTTTCCTACGCGTCTTAACGAACCATTAGGAAAATTCAGCATAAAGCATCATTTTAATAGATTTCGAAAATGCGATACTATATCAATAATATCATCAATGACGTCATCAGGCACGTACGCAGGAATTTGTTTCGGGGGGGGGGGGCAAATCCTTCAAACCCATTATTCTGTGAGACAAATCAGAAGATTATGGGAAAATGAAAAAATCGTGAGATTTTCGGGGGAGGGGGGGGGGGCCGGAGGCCCCCCCCCCCCTGCATACGTCCCTGGACGTCATATTACCTTGCGACCAGCTGGTGTGTCCCTTTTAACAGTGGAAGCTTTACCAATGTGTTGATGGTTACCACCACCGTGAGGATGTTCAACAGGGTTCATAGCAACACCACGAACAATTGGCCATGAGTTTCTCTTTGCCTTGTACTTGTGGTATGCACGACCAGCCTTCAAAATTGGCTTGTCAATACGACCACCACCAGCAATAATTCCTGCAAAACAGTGTTAAATTTAGCTCGTGTTCTTTCCTGTTATGGCAGAACATAAATTCAAAATAATAAAAAAAAATTTGAGGTGAGTTGTATTATTTAATAGGTCAATTTCAACCAAAATGGAAAGAAACCCGCCCATTGCAGAAGAAGAAAAAAGAGATATAGTGCGATTTGTAATATATTTAAAGTAAAACCCGTCTTAAAAATAAGAGAAGGTAAAAAGCATATAAAAGTAAATTTAATCCTAATACAAGAGAATAAAAAATCAATAGCTACAGAATAAATCGAATAAGAATTCTAAACCATGGGAACATACAACTTTCATTTTATATTTTTCAATCAATATTGAAACTGCAATTTATGGGTCACTTATTGCAGATTTACTGATCAATCTTCAGTTACGTGTCCATGATGGGTCTTTTGATCAGATATTCGGCGAAACGGAAGAAGGTTAAACTGAAATTTGTTTTTTCATCTTCAGTGAAAATCTTCCAAACAGACGGCACAAGCTGAGTATAAGGCAGCACCACAGCACTGTAAGGACTAGCAAGGTAAAGACGGCTGAAAACAAGTTTCTCGAAATAATTTAATGTTTTCAATGTTTCGAAAACAAATCAATGTTTTCAATGCTATGTTTTTATGGTGTCTTAAAAATTTGTACTTGTATACTTCAAATGACGTATGTCTGATAAACCAAATCCCATTAAGGTATAACATAAATCCAAAATTTACAATATAAATTCATAAATAAAAAGATTTTCGAGGTGAGTTTTATTATGCCAGGGGTCTAGATCAATCAAAACTGAAAGAAACCCAACAATTACAGAAGAAGGAAAAGGGGACAGATTGTGATTTTTAATGTTTTCTAAATGCTATACTTTTACAGTGCCTTAAAAGATCTGAATTCACATACTTCCTATGATGTATTTCTGATATATCAAATCCCGTTAATGCTAACACAAATACAAATTTATAATGTAATTCAAAAAATGAAAACAAAACAAAATAGAAACCAACGGAAAAATAAAGGAGTGAAAGAAGAATAAGAAGGCGAAAGAGGAATAATTTATAATGTTTAATAATTGCAATCTTCTACCGTATTCAAAAGGTTTGTACATTTTTCATCTATTCTGGGGAGTAAAACAAATCTTTTATGCACTTGAATAAAGTAAATATTCAGTTTTAATTTTAAAACTGTTGGCCCCTGGTCCAAGGGGGATCCAGCGTAAAACTAATGTGCTGAACAACTTGGGGTCAAAGAAGGTCAAAAACTTTTTGTCCTGAATGCAGATTTAGAATAACGTAGTAAAAGATTTCCCAGTCGAATTTAAGTTACATAGGACTAAGTTATAGAGGACTAAGATAGCTAATTGGCGATGTCACGAACTGGTCCTTCGTCCAAGGGGAGTGTAATGTAAAAATAATGTGTTACCCCACTTGGGACCAAAGAGGGACAGAAACCTTTTTTTCCTGAATGCAGATATAGACTACCACAGAGAGGAACTTCCCAGCAAACTTTAACGTTTTACCCCACTTAGGGCTAAAGAGGGTCAGAATCTTTTCCCCGAATCCAAATTTAGAATACCATAGGGAGGAACTTTCCACTTGACTTTGAAGTTACATGTAGAGTAGGCTAAGAGGGCTTTCGTAATGTCACAAACTAGGGGTAATAATTTTTCTGTTTCTCCTAGTCTATCACCCGACATAGAATATATGGTTAGATTTTAATAATCAAACTTTATATAGTCAAATTTCGCTTGTTCTCGAAATGCGGTTTAGGTTACCTTTGCTTCACTGAAAGGCTAAAAAATTAACTATCAATTGAAAAATAAGCTGAAGCTCAAGCTGCAGAAATTTGAATTTACTAACATGCAAAACTGCATAAATTCCGGACTCCCAGTCTTAACTCTGAACTAAAAAAGAGCAAAAATACAGTAAGTACTAAAAAAATATTTAAAGATAGTAAAGATAGATGGTAAGAAATAATTACCAAAGATACATCGTCAGGCTCATTTACATAATAAAGGGCCATAAAATATGTATTTCATTTGATATTTACAAAACAAAAACTTCTTTTAGCTAAACATATACTTTTTTCGCATGCCATCAAAATTAATATTTGATTATATGTTTATGATTTTATCATCTACTGTTATATATCTATCTTTCCCAATAATCCAGATTAATCTTTTTTTCTGAACATAGGACTAATTTTTTACGTACCAACCATAGCTCGGTTGGAAGAGCTGACAACTTTCTTCGCCCCAGACGGCAACTTCACACGGGTCTTCTTTGTATCCATGTTGTGTCCAATAACAGTTGCATAGTTACCAGATGTACGAGCTAAGCTACCTCTGTCACCATACTGCTCTTCAACATTGCAAACGATGGTACCTTCTGGCATTACTCCAACAGGAAGAACATTGCCAATTTGAAGAGTGGCTATAAAGTTGAGGGAAAATGGTTCAAAATTAGTTGCTCAGAATTTCGGATATAAACACATTAATATATTTTTAAATCGTGCAATTGCAGATTGCAAGGTAGAAGTCCAACAGTTTCTTTCTAAATAATGAAAAAGATTACTTAAGATAGTGGATGAAGTGAAGATATTAAAAAGTAAAATAGCCAATGCCCAGAGTGTTTCTTTTTACAATTGAAAAAAGTTTGGAAGAATAGAAAGATGAGTCTCCAATCCGAGATTAAACGATTGGAAACTGTCAAGTAGGGTTCCGAAGCATGGGCACTCAGAAAAAAAACTACTACTACTACTATTACTAACAACTCACCGCAACACCAAGCCGCCTGAGGCCAACACAGCTACGAACGCTCCTCCTCCACCCCAATCTATTCAAAGCCTCCCTTTTTACACCCGCCCACGAAGTTCCCATTTCCTTTAAATCTTTCTTTATGACGTCCTCCCACCCCAGACGGGGACGACCTGCTTTCCGTTTGGCCCTAGATAGTTGGCCGAAAAGAACAATCTTCGGCAATCTGTCATCCTTCATCCGCAAAATAAGCCCTAGCCACCTCAACCTTTCTTTCATTATAGCCCTAGAGAGCGGCATTGAACCACATTTTTCGTGTAGCCTATTGTTTGAAATACGGTCAGTCAGCCAGGTACCCAGAACAATCCTTAAGCAATTTCTCTGGAAAACATCTAGCAAATCTTCATCCGCTTTTCGGAGCGTCCATGCTTCAGAGCCATATTTAACCACTGTCATCACTGTAGCTTCTAATATTCTAATCTTGGTTTGCAGACTTATCTTCCTATTCTTCCAGACTTTTTTTTAACTGTGAAAAAACACCCTGAGCCTTGGCTATTCTACATTTAACATCTTCACTGCTCCCACCATCTTTACTAATAATACTACCAAGGTGAGTGAAGCTGCCCACCTGATCAATCTTTTCATTACCCAGCGTCACCCTTTCATCTTCACTTATTCCTAGCCTTAGTGATTTAGTCTTCCTAACATTAATTTTCAAACCAATTCTAGCACCCTGAACTCGCAAAACCTCTGAGACTACATTCATTTTGCTCAGACTTTCATCTAGGATGCTTAAATCATCAGCATAATCCGAGTCAGGAGACTTTTTCCTCCCCATTTGATTCCGTGGTCTCCCATTGCCTTTCCTGTGCTCCTTAAAACAAAGTCCATCAAAATAATCGATACAAAGGGGGATAGAACACAACCCTGCTTAACTCCTGATTTAATACAAAACCAGCTGCTAACCTCATTTCCTACCTTAATCGCAGCAGTGTTACTCTCGTACATAGCACTAATCACTTTAATGTATTTGTCTGGTATACTGTACAAGGATAAAACCTTTACTAAAGCTCCTCTATCAACAGAATCGAACACTTGCTCATAATCAATAAAACTGAGGACCAAAGGTGTTTGAAAACTCAGGCACTTCTCAATTATTAGCCTAAGAGTGAAAATTTGGTCGACATATCCTATACCTTTTCTAAAACCGCACTGCTCTTCTCTTAAAACTTTGTCTACGGCATCTCTCAGTCTAAAAAGTATCATATTACTAAGTAATTTACTACCTACAGAGACCAGACTAATGCCTTGATAATTACCACACTCACTTTTATCACCTTTCTTATAAAGTGGCTTAATTAAGGTTTTCCTAAAATCGTTAGGTACTTCCCCTTTTTCAAAATCATATTCATAATCTTTACTAACTTATTTCTTACCTCAGAGCCACCATATTTAAGAAACTCATTCACCACCCTATCAGCAGCTGGAGCCTTATTATTCTTTAATCCTTTTTAGTACGTTGCTAATTCCTCCTCACAAAACAAATCTTCCTTCACATCCAAGGTATCACAAACTTTTTCATTTTCCTCTATATTTTTTCCTGCAACTCTATCTCGGTTAAGCAAATTCTCAAAATGTTCGGCCCAGTTCTCTCTTTAGTTTTTTCCTTATCGCTAATTGCGACCCCATTCCTATCTTTAACTGGGCCAAGTCTGGATTGACTACTCCCTCTCAATTTGTTAACGTGCCAGTACAATATTTTACTATTATTCCGTCTAGCTGCATCTTCCAGATCCTCGGCAATTTTATCCATGGCGTCCACTTCACACCTCCTTAGTTCATATTTTAATGCTTTCTCCACTTTCTTTAAATTTCTTTTGTTTTCATACGATCTATCACTCAGATAATTCTTGTACAAGTCCTTTCTCCTTTCTATTAAACATAAAGCTTTTTCACTAATATTCTTAGCTGCAGTTCTAGCTTTCTTCCCTAATAAACCTTCAGCAACTTCACAAATTATTTTTCTAAAATTATTCCAAACATCTTCCACATTATCAAATTTTAAACTCTCAAGTTTAGTATTCAACTGTTCCTGGAAAGTTTCTCTCAAATTCTCATCCTGGAGTCTACCAACATCATAACTTCCCGGGAGGTAGTTACCCTTCCGATATTTCAGCTTTAAATTAACCCTTGACACTACTAGATGGTGATCTTTACTTTTAACATCAATAACAGCACTCCTATATACCCTAGTATCTTGTATTGATCCTGCCAGTCTTCGGTTTACAATAACATAATCAGTAAGGTTTGCTGTCTTACCATCACGAGAATACCATGTTAACTTATGAGCCATTTTATGACCAAACACCGTATTGGTTATAACTAGATTGCTATACCTACAAAATTGCAAAAGTCTGTATCCATTACTGTTTTCTTTTCCTAAACCGAATTTACCTAGGCTAGGATACCATCTATCCCTATTTCTACCAACCTGGGCGTTAAAATCTCCCAGTAATAACATCATATTTCTACCTGGGACCCTGTCTATTTGCTCCTGTAACTGTAAGTAAAATTTATCTGAGTTACTAGTATCTCCGTCAGTCGGTTCTACAGGGGCGTATACTACTTTAACTGATACCCTAAACTTTCTAATCATAAAATGAGCAATTAATATTCTATTATTAATACCTTCCCAGCCTAAACAAGACCCACCCTTCCTGCCTGAATAAACAAATTCTATATCACCTAATTTCATGCTTCCTACCCCTGGGATATGAGTTTCTGAAACTCCTAATAAATCCAGTTCGAATCGTCTGAATTCGTCAGTCAAAATGTCGATACGATAGTCATTTTTTAATGTCGTAACATTCCAAGTTCCAATTTTCATGTTCTTTAAATCATTGAAATTATTTTCGCCTCAGGAAAAGCAATGATCCCGGATACCACTGCAAGACAGGGATCACATATCTTCTCAGGTCTACACCGAAGTGCTTAAGCCGGCTTAGAACCGGACAGCAAGAAGTCCCTGGGACCTCCATGAATGGAGGCTTTGTGCAATCCTGGGCCCATCTTGGTCACAACATGGTTTTCAGCACTTGGCGATGCTCTTCTATCAACAAGAGTCAAGATCCTGCACAGACAGCCTCAAGTCTATTACCTCCGACTCATTATATATTCATGCCTACAAACATTATGCTACTACGTGGAGGCAACCCATAATAGATAAATTAGCTAGGAAGAGGTTTTTCAGCCCAAAGACGCCCATCAAAACATACCAAGCCCAGACAAATTGTCCATTAGTCAGAATCCCGTGCGAATGCTGTGTCGTTTACTTGGCTATAATGTCCTCGAGGGGCGCCACTCCTCAAGTGGGAAGAGTTGACCGCAAGGTCCCCAGTCTTGCAGGTACCCCGAAAAGGTCGATGCAGCCCTTTGCAGAGGCCGTTGTCCATAGATCT